>JAPDOI010000001.1:5767500-6282500 GCA_029168955.1 Aplectana chamaeleonis | reverse complement strand
TCCACAGACATTTGCGATCTAGAGCCCACCCGTGGTGTTTAGTTTTCTGGGATACTCAATCCCGGGGACCACTCATGAAGTTTAACTATTTCCGAAACTTTTCCATTGTTGACTAGTTCACTTTCTAGATCATCATGATACCTATTGTTCAAGAGTATTCTCCAGTAGTGAACTAGGGATCGCTCTTTGGGTTTAGTTTCACCTTTACACTTCCACAGTTTTCATGCTTGCGGCCACCCATGGCGTTTAGCCCTCTAGAGCATTTTCCAACACTTGATGTGCTTGGGACCGCCCTTGAAGTTTAGCTTTTGCCGAAACGCTTCCACAGTTGGTGATCCCCCATAAAGTTCAGCCTTCTTCAATATTCTTCAACAGTGGCTGGTCCAGGTGCCATTCCATGCAATCCACTTTTCTGAAAACGCTCCCGACATGCTAGTGACCACCCATGAAGTTCGGTCTTCTTGAGTATCACATGACGGGATACCTTTCATCTCATTGAACAGTGATTCCCCGCCTACCGTACTCACTTAGCGTTCAGTCTAGCGAAAACACGTTCCACCGCCGCATTTGATGGTCTGGCAATTCGTTTTTATTTTGTTGATATAGCCCCTAGCCAATTAGCCGACGCAGATGTTCTCCCGGAATCGAAACCCCATTAAAAGTGTGGGTGCGTTAACAAGATGCACTGCATTTCATCATAACAATAATCAGCCATAGATTTGAATTTTTGATAGAAAAAAAACAGTAGGTAAATCCGGTGAATATTGATAATTTCAGATTAGTTCTATAATCAAAATATCTTATGTAAACTCCCGGTCTTGTGTTCCGAATTCTATTTTTAAAGCGGTTCCAGAGATCTAGTCTTATCATGATTATCTGGAGGTTGAAGTTGAAGGCTGTGTTCACGATGAAAAAGTTGCCCGTTTTTTTTCGCTAAAACGTAAGCTTTTGGGTCCCTCTAAGAAGATTAAGAACGGAAGTGCGACGAAAAATGGTCGGTATGTGGGTGGAAATCTCCTGGGCCAGCCGACCCATTGGGCCACCCCGCCCACGTCCTATAACAGTTGCCCTGAATTCGTGTCACCGTAGGAGCAGACACCGAATTTTCGAATATTCTTCATCACGAAAGGATCCAATATCCCATCATGTACATTGACCCCTCTCTTATTCTTAAAGAATTTTGGGCACAGGAAACAGAAAGTGACGCCACCTACTATCGTTCTCTGGGCCAAATTCCGGTCCACATTTGCGGACTACGCCTATTGCATCGTTCGATACGTGTTGATCATGACGGGGCCACTTGGTCCCGGCACGATTCATCCCTGTCCTAGCACGTTTATCGCGTGTCGCATGATGCAACAGCCGTATTCCGCAATTGCGGACTGGAATTTGGCTCGGAAAACGATAGTACCTAAGAATTTCGAAGCGCTTAACCATTTCCCTGACGTCAAGTTCGATGCTTTGCACGCAATCTTCCTGCGTACAACGCATCGAACCTAACGTCGGGGAAATACGCAAACAGGCATATTAATTTTTCTCACAGATTCCTCAAAACAGTTTTTCTCAGGTATTTAATTGTTCTGTGGTGATTTTTTTCCTATTGACCTCTTTTTAGAGGACTTACGATACTGCTGCTATCCTAGGGGAAAAATGGGCGTAGTTGCCAAAGTGGGCAACTCAAAGACAGTGTCCACGATAAAAACCATGTCTGATTTTTTGGTGGAGATTGGCAGCTGCGGGGCCTAGCGAAACCCTAACGTTGAAAAAAAGGAAGAAAAATGAGCTCGGAACGGTCCCCTACGGCCTTAAAGTTGGACATCCGTCAACTCGTCACACCCCAGATTCACTTTCCACGCACACCGACGTGAACAAATGAATGCTCGAGATTGCGATATGAGCGATGGTTTCCGATCAAGAGCCCCGTTCTTCCCTTTGTTCCCAACTTCACTCCTTACTCAGCTCAGCTCGCATACATCGGCTGCAAAAAAACGGAAGTTACAAGCCTCGGACAACTCGTCCTCCATGCTTCCCTAGCTCAATTTTTGAGGGACCATAACTCCGTTCCTAGAAGGTCTTGTACGATTCTAAAAACATCATTGCAATCAGCATGGGGCTGTCTTCAAGATAGGTGGAGAAGCAGAAAAACGATTTTTATCGTGAACACTGCCTTTAAGCGTCTTCCGACCACAACTCGCCTCAACGTACTCTATTTTCAATTTTCAAAAGACCAAAATGTTCGTTGTGCTACATTCTATCCAAATATAGTTAATAATTGAGTCAATTATCAATTTCATAATGTTAGTGAGGAACCGCCGATTGAGTCTGAAGTTTTGGATTGTGTCCGGAAAAGGGAGAATGGAAAGGCACGTGGAGATGACATCACTGCTGAAATGCTGAAAGCTCTTCTTCCGTCTGCGATTTGTGAAATGACCAACACCATCCGTGCCAAATGGATAAGCGGAAGGATACCCGATTCGTGGAGACATGTGATCATCGTACCTCTTCGCAAGAAGCTATCCGTGACGGATCCTAAGAACTTCTGAGGAATCTCTCTACTTCGTGTTATGTACAATGTTTAAGAACGTATCATTCTCGAGCGACATATCAAACATAGTGAAGGAACGACCAGAGATGAGCAAGCCGGTTTTCTACCTAGAAGATCGACCATCAAGCAAGTGTTCATCGTGAGAAGAGTAACTGAATCGTGGCAGCGGTATTCGAAGCCAATACAGCTTGCTTTTTTGTACTTTGGAGCCGCGTTCGACTCTCCTTATCGTGATCGATTGCTCAACGCCCTGCGAGCAGATGGAGTACCGGAAAAGTATGTTCGGTTAATCGAGGACATGAACAGAGGAAAAACAGCAGCAGTTCGCACACCTGTCGGATTTACGTCAGCTTTTGAGATGAAAACAGGAGTAAGGCAAGGAGCTGTAGCTGGACCTTTTCTTTTTAACTGTGCTCTCTATGACATCATGCGTATAGTTGCTGAACAGTTTTCTGCGGACGTGATCCTAACATCATCAGGACGCTCCCATGTCACCCTTTAGTACGCCGACGACATTGTGTTATTTGCTGAAAACAACGGAAAACTGCAAAGGGTTGTGAACCTCGTTTCGAAGTATGCCGCAGCCTATGCACTTCGTCTTCGTTCCGTCAAATGCAGGTAGATGTGGGTCTCTCAGAGGCTTTCAACGAGAGTTTGTGTGGACGGACAACGTATCGAACCGGTGGATGATTTCTGTTGTTTGGGCTATTTGCTGAAGAACGATGGTAGTTATGCAGCGGATATTCGACAACGATGTGCGAAAGCTACGTCTGCATTTAATTCTCTAACCAAGTGTTTGTGGTCTACCACCATCGCGAAGGAAGTCAAGTTGCGCGTCTACCTAATCGCTATTCGCCCTATCATGATGTACGGATCGGAGACGTGGGCAGCACCGAAGACGCAGATGGAAGGTTTCATTGCACGGAGAGGAAGCTTTTTAGGCGTTTGCTTGGATATTTCTGGCCGCGTGTATGCCATAACGAAGACCTTTACAAGGAAATTGACGCAGTACATCAACGCGTGACACAGGGAGGTGCGAGCATCTCCTAACGCCATCTCAAGCAGCAATGGAAAGTCGACTTCGACTGCTCGGGCTTATACGAAGAAGAACGCCGGATAGTCTCGTACAACACGCTTTAAAAATGCTTCCAAATCCTGTCTAGAAAGTGCCACCTGGGCGTAGCCAGCAGTTCTGGACGGATGTGGTTAAAGAGGATTTGAAGTCACTCGGCATCGAGAAACAGTTCAGGCGCGATGTTTCGTTCCGCAGGAAATGGAATAGTGACAGGTGGATGGAACGTGTTCAAATTGTGGCCGGTGAAGATGCGGAATGACCGCGTCTGGCGAAAGCCAACCGATTGAAGCCATCGTACGCGCTGAAAACCACTCACCGTTTTTTGAGTTTGAATCGTTGGTTGGGCCCGCCTGAGAACGTGGCTAGAGTTCCTCGGGTCGCCGACGCATCATTGGGAAGATATGGTTGATCGAATGCCTCGAATTCCGCCAAAAAAGGCCGGCCTCCTGACAGCCATGTGGCATAAAATGAAAAAGAAGGAAGCTTCTCAACAAGCGAAATCGCGTAAATGAGTGGAAGTTGATGTATTATTTGTTGATAAGCTACCTTCTTTTCTCATTTGAGGCCACATGGCTGTCGGAAGGCCGGCCTCTTTTGGTGGAATTCGAGGCATTCGATCTCCCATATCTTCCCAATGGTGAGTCGGTGACCCGAAAAACTCGCCCCACTAGCTCAGGCCGGCCCAGCCAATGATTCAAACTCAAAAAACGATGAGTGGTTTCCAGCGCGTACGATGCTTTTAAGTAAGTAAATGTTATCACAAAATAACGAGCCCGTTTGGTCAAAAACAGCCGTAAGCGATCTCTAGCATTGCCAAAATGAAAATGTATTTCACCTTGGAGAATAAAAGTTTCTCACGAATTTCGTGAAATATTTTTACATGATTGACTGGATCACGACATGCTGTACATTACGGTGTTTTCAAAATTCAAAACGGAGCACTTTGAAGCGAGTTGTGGTATAAAGATTCTCAAGTTGCCCACTTTAACGTTTTCGCCTCTTTTTTCCCTTGGATAGCAGTTGTATTGCACCTAACCAGAGCATCAAAAACTATAATACGGTTTTTTATCGTAAACGCTGTCTTCAAGTCCTCTCCAGCTTGTTCTCTCGGGAGGTATTCTGATGACCACCCATTAGATTCAGTGCTACCCGCTCCGTCTTTTTGATTAATATTATAAAAACAATCTTTGAGTCTCAGTCCTGCCCGATCCGTTCGTGTCGATTGTTTGCCCCGATGTTTTAGAAAACATGTTATGGACAATGTAGGTATACTCAGACAGTAGGATTGCTGGCTTTTGGCGGGCGGATCGACATCCCCCCTCCATCCTCCCACCAGTAGCCAGCGATCCGCCCGCCAGCAGCTAGCGATCCGCCCGCCCGTAGCCAGCGATCCTCTCGCCAGTAGCCAGCGATCCGCCCGCCAGTAGCCAGCGATCCGCCCGCCATTAGCCAGCAATCCGCGCACTATTAGCCAGCGATCCGCCCTCGATGCCTCATGTGGGTTATTCCTATGGTTCCCACCACGTCCTCCGTGTGCGGGACCACCCTTCCCCTAGCCGTGGGGACCATCCCTCAGCTGCCAAAATTATTCTCCGGTTTCTTAGTGATCATTCGAAGGTGACTCGAAATCGCCTTCCAGGATCGCTCTCGAAATGCCGAGTGAGCATTCAGCGCGATGAAACGCCTTTAAAACCCTTTGGTTTGCTTACTCTGCGCATGATGCTGATACCAGAAAAGAAGTCGTCAATGTGTAAAATTTGAGCGGGCGGATCGCTGGCTATCAAAGCGGTGGCGAGAGGATCGGTGGCTATCAAAGCCCTTGCGGGCGGATCGCTAGCAGGTTGCGGGCGGATAGCTGCATCTCATAGCTCAGCGAGCGGATCGCTTGCTATCAAAGCCCTTGCGGGCGAATCGCCGCCTTAGAGCTTGCCGGCGATACGCCCGTTAGCGTGATCAACTTTTCCTGCTGCCGCTATCCGCTCGCCAAAACGCAGCGATACGCCCGCGGAGACAACGAGAGGCAGCGATCCGCCTGGCGAGGCCACGATGGGCAGCGATCCGCCCACAACTTGCTGGCGTACCGCCCTCCAGAGGCCTTGATCACCAGCGGTCAGTCCGCACCTATTGTCTGAGTAGTTCTGTCTCTCATTGATCCGCGTTCGCAAATTTTCGAATGTCTCAGTGTTTCTCAGAAAACGACATTTTCATGGCTCTATTGAAGGCAGTACTCATGATGAATTTCGTTCTCGAAAAACAAAATCAAAACAATGCCTTGACTACTATTCATTACAAAAATCACGAAGAAAGGGCGAAAAAGGCACTAAAACGCCTTATTCTAGTAGAAGAATTGTCTTACATGGACTAGTTGTCCGGTAGGACGAGCGAACTTCACGCCTCTTACTCAGTAGTCTAGTATCAAGGCAGGATACACCAGCTAAAACACATTTTACCTATCGTGAAATACAGTAACCCTCAGAGTAGCGACAAACGCACCCGATATCGTGTTGAGCGCCCTCAATAATCCCAAGCTGAAAGTTTTGAGCCGAATCCAGAAAAAATCCACTGGGATATCCTACAAATTTCCTAATGAATGTCCTTACCTTGTCGATAGGGAATCAAGTAGCCCTTTGTCGGAATACCACAGATATTCAGGAAATTTCGGGCATGAATTCTTTATATACTGTCACACACCTCTCACAACGAGAACATGGTTTTCCTATTCATCGGTACCCGGCTAGAACAGTCCCTATCTAGTTTGTTCCTTAATGAGCACTCATAAGGTTCAGTTCCTTTCAGTTTAGTCCCATAATCGAGATTCATTCAAGGTGCGACCTTTGAAATTCAGTTCTCTTCACTTCCTCTTTGCATTTGATGCATTCGACCTGTGAAGTTAATTTTTTAAAAATCCGTGTTTATAGGTCCCAGGGACCACAGATGACGTTGAGTTCTCTTGATCGTTGACTTAAAACACTAGCCTTGAAGTTCAAATGCTCCCTTCCAGTAGCCGTGTTTTTGATGTCCTAAGTGCCACCCCTGAAGTTTACTCGTTTCTTAGTTGTTTTCGTATTTGAGATCGCATGTGCCACTTTTGAATTTCAGGTCTCCACAATCCGTTCTCGTAGCTGCGAATCCCGATAACACCCTTCATTCGAAATCCGAGGTGCCAAACATGAGGTTTATCCTTCAGCGGCTTATTCTTGCAGTAGATAACCTAGGACACTCATAAGGTTTACACTTTTCAAATTCTTTTCTGTGTTTGAACTCTCACATGCCGTCTATGTATCGGGGTTTGTCTGCTGCAACTTTCCATCGTGACTGATACCCCGGTGACCAGCCGTGAAATTTACGCCTCGGCTACCGGCTCCCATAATCGATAACCCGGTGTGCCACCCTTGAGGTTTGAAAGGATTTACCCCATGATATGCGTTTACTTTTTTGTTCTATGCGTAATACAAAATCATGGGTGCAGGTAGGGTAAAGGCGTCGGCACGTTTCATGATCACCCCGTGAAGACGAAAGGCGTCCTACCAGAGCAGTATTGCAGTTGCACTAGTTTATTAGCTGGGTTTGCCAAAGGCGCTATCGGTTAGCAATCTTCCGTTTTGGCAGGGTAGTCATCATACGTGCCGACGCCTTTACCCATACCCAGCACGGCCGCGTTGATGAATCCGGACCTTATACCCGGGTATAAGGGCGCATCAATACCCGGGATATAATGATTGACGAATCCGGCCACTGAGTATTGTCTTAGTCAGTCCGTTCTCTTATGTACATATGGTTTCCGTTTTCGATTTAGTCTGACGCATGGACCAGGCGGCTGGCCGTGCGGGGCTGGCGGCCTCACTGGAGAATGGGGTCTCGATCACGGGTGTGCGACAATTGCCGTTTGCCGTTTGCCGGCCATGTTTGGGGTTTGCCGTTGCCGTTTGCTTGTATTGGTCAGCGATTCGAAGCTGCAACAAATAATTTTTTGGCTAGTTTCAGCTACTATTTCCAGCCCATGTAATGAGTAATTGTACCCAATGATCGTGTAGCTAATGAAAATATTTTCACTAGGTTATCGGAGTAGTTTGTTTAGTTTCCAAGTTGGGAGTCTCCAAATGTCTCTTCTCTTTGAATTTCTAAACCCCTTAGAAATTCCGAAACCACAAAAAAGCTTTTCCAGAAGCATACCGATTCCTGCAGGTTCCGAAATTGCAAAAACAAGTGGTACAAAAGTTTTGGCGTGGAAGCATCATTTTTAGACATATGAACCACTTGAGAATTCGTGTAAATAGGCCCGCTTATTGTCGGTTGGTTGGCTGATGGTAATAAATGGGACAGCTAAATGATCAATTCTGCAAATACTTTGTCCGGCTTTTTCAAAATTGAACAATGTTAAGAGCGGTCATTGAAGGCAGTGTTTAATAATATTTTCGATGTCGAGATCATTAGCTGAAAAGAAGGGTTGACGGTGCTATCGCAGCGAGGGGGAAGCACTTGGCCACGCCCATTTTTCTGCTAAGCAACTGCTGCACTAATTTCGGAATGGGAGGAAAACCCTGGGTTGGTTCTCAAATTGTGCGGCGGCGCGAAAAAATGGGCATGGTCAAGTGGGATGGCTAAGTGATAGCACGACTCTTTGGCAGAGCTGAATTTGTTATGAAATGGTGCAGAGTTGAAAAAACGAAAAATCTCAGGAGGCAACGATTGAAATCGCCTTCAAAATTTTCACCTGAAATCAAAATCTTCGAGGCCCATTGCAGAAAAAAATCGAAAACCGGCCAAAAACGAGCAATGAATAGCAATATACGGCCAAAAAACTTGAATGTGGTGTGCTCGCCCCACCCACTCCCTCGGTAGCCACAGTAAAGTGGGTGGGGCGAGCACACCGCATTCATGTTTTGGGGCTGTATAGAGTGATTTATTGTTCAACGTTTAGGCGACATTGTTGTTGTATTGGGCCTAGTGCCGGCTTGTTGGCTGAATACATAGAATGGGAAACGCCCAAGAGCATTCGGCTGGTTAAACGAGCCGCGCGCGGCACTCCAGCGGCGACGTGGGCGCACCGCGCGCGCCGTCGCGTTCTGTCGCGCGCGTGGCATGTGCCAGTCGAATTGCCTCTAGGGGCCTCTCATTCTGTGTATTCGATCAACATGCCCCTTGGAGCTTTTGATTTTCGGTTGAAACTCCAAGGCTGTCTTTATCGTGAACATTGTCTTCAACTTGACCAGTCTCACCCCACTTTTGTAGCCTCACGGAGGAGACCATCTAGGCGTGGTTTCAAGTGAGCGGGAGTAACCCTGAGCCTACTACTTGCTACTAAGTGTAAAAATTGTGAGTCACTGTGGTGTGGACTGTCTTCTTTCAAAAATGTCGACCAATCAGCGCGTATTCATCCATCTACTCGCACCTAATTGTGGTACCGGTATCGGCCACAGTTTTTTGGTCGGCGCACACTCCCACCACACCAAGCTTTCTTACGCTTTGCTGCACGTGTCCGGATCGACTAGGCTGGATCGCGCACTCAAACGGCCTGAACTTGATAGAGGCTCCTATACTATCACACACAAAACAGCGCTACAGTAGTTCCCTGATCACCTGAGGCTCTCAAGTAGCTTTCGATGTATAGGACTTCTATTCCTGTAAAAGCTAGTTAAACGCCAGATACATAGTAACTGTCAGATATTGCATGGTTCATCATAAGACTAGTCAAGTAATATAGCACAGAACAGCTTTTGCCGTTTGCCGTTTTGCCGTTTGCCGGCCATTTTTGGGGTTTGCCGTTGCCGTTTGCCGAAATTTAAAATTCCTTTGCCGCACACCCCTTGTTTCGATCCGCGCTGGGTGATTTACCGTCGCAGCTCCGTCCACTCATCAGACTAAAATTATTACGCGAACTCTACTTCACCTTCCAGGTCTGAACCACTCTTGAAGTTTTTTGCTCTCCAATCCGTTCTCGTTTTAGATACTGAAAATAGTCCGTCTTGGAAATTGCTTTTCTCAAATTCATATCCGTGGTAGGCCCTCCAGGTCCCACTCCTGGAGTTTAGGCTTTAGCAGCAGGTTTCGCTCGTTTCATATTAGTTTCTAGACTCGAAATCTGTGGTGTCATCCACCTGGTCCAGTCCCCTTCAATTCGTTATACCCATACATAGTTGATACTCCACATACCCACCCATGATATATTAGAACCGATCCGTTAATATGCATGCTACTCTGTGGAGAAGAGGCCAACGAACTTGCAGTTTGCGCGCGCAGATGCACGCGAAGAATGCAAATACAATTCATTCCGTAACAGAGGAGTTGTTAAATTCATCCGAATGATACTGTCCGCGCGCGCGGTCCGCGTGCGTGCCGAGTGCTTGTCAAACACCGATTTTTTCCGGACTTGGTAAACGATTAGCAGATGTTATCACAAGGTAGCTGAGTTAAACGCAAAACTCAAATGTCAGGCAGGACTCGAACCTGACCTGCATTGCACCTATCATACCCTTTAACGGCTGATTGCTGTTTGATTTGATTTATTACACGGTAGAACCGTGTCAAAGACAAACAACGAAAAAAAAACACCTAAACGGCAATCAAAGAGACTAAAGATGGTCGGACAATAATAAAGCAAATGGATGAACTGACTATTAGGCATACACCGGCACCATGAGGAATGAGATCTTACAGACATCGCTCTTGGGATAGCAGATAACTCTCAAGCGCCTTTTTGAATTCAGTAAATTTTCCAACTACCAAACCTGACCGAAGTAATTTGTTGAATTCAAATCCCGCCCTATTGACAAAAAAGTGCTGTCTTACTTTCCGCCTGGCCCCAACGAGGCCCAATTTCACCGGCGCTCCTCTAGTGGTTGATGGTCTCAGGTTGAACAGCCGGCTAGCCTTTATACCAGCACTCCCATGAATGATCTTATACATCATTATCATATCAAATCTTCTTCTTCTGTGCTCTAAAGTGGTTAGGCCCAATTTAGCGTTCCTGGTGACATGACATAAGTTGCGCTTAGTCAAATAGCACGATGTTCTGAAGAAAACTCTACGTGTAAAAGTATTTTGGACTTTCTCCAGCGCATCAATAGATCCCTTTTTTTATGGATTAAAGACCACCGTACCATACTCCATAAGTGGACGTATGTACGTTTTATACACCTCAGTTAGGACATTTGCATTGGTAGTTGAAAGTGCCCTGAACACGCTGTGCATCATTCTGTTCGCCATGGACGCGGCTTGGAGGCAGTGATCATCGAAATTAAGATCATCCTGGACAAGAAAACCAAGGTCCTTAATCTCGCTGACCTCGCTCAACTGCCTACCGTCAATAGTATAGAAGGTACTAACTCGCCCCTTACCAAGCTTCATCACCTTAGTTTTTTTGCGGGAAAGCGGCAATTTCCACCCATTCAACCATCTGGCTACATCACTTAGAGCTTTTTGCAAACACTCCGAATCTTCCATTGTCAAAATAGGATTGTACATTTTAAAGTCATCAGCGAATGCCGAACAGCCAACTTTGTTCAAGGATATTATAGAGGGAAGCTCATACGTATAAATATTAAAGAGAATTGGTGAAAGCACTCCACCCTGGGGAACACCACTAAGAACTGCAAATGGAGGGGAGAACGTACTGTTAAGTCGGACTCTGAAAGTTCTACCCGTGAGAAAAGCACGAATTCAAGCCACTATACGCGGATGAATACCCACTATTTCTAGTTTGTTTATTAATTTACGATGGGAAACTCTGTCGAACGCCTTGGAAAGATCGAGGTAAATAACATCTACACCAATATCCTTGTCCAGCGCACGTGTCTAATCATCAAGGGACTGCAGCATCGCCGAAATTGTGGATTTACCGTTTTGGAAACCATGTTGGTGCTCCGAGATGATGGAGTGCTCCTCAAGATGAGCCATAATCCTTTTCTTCAATACTTTTTCGAACAGCCTTGCAAAAATAGACGTGATACTAATAGGCCGGTAATTGTTGGGATCAGAATACGGTTTCTTTTTTGGTATAGGATTCTGTTGTGCCTACACAGTTTTTGTGTGAATAGCTGATGGATGCAGAACTGGGTGTCGGTGGTGCAATGGTAACACTCTCGCCCGGAAAGCGCGCAATGCAGGTTCGAGTCCTGCCTGACATCTGAGTTTTGCGTTCATCTCAAGTACCTAGTTATAACTTGTGATCATATACTATGCCATATACAGGCATTAAATATTCAATAACATCAAAATTAGCAGAAGTAATAGACATGAAGTGAATAATCTTTCGGCCAGGTGAGTGCAGCCATGGGAAAGCTCGTCCGAAAAAGGCTTCTGCCACCGCTGTTCGACACGCTTTCAATCAGACGAGCTTCATGTATGACATGCTCAGGCAATCACGGGGGTCGCTGGCAGGTTAAAACGCCCCTTTCCGAATGAAATTGATCCGATGCGGCTGATCGGCGGAGGTTTCGGCATGACTCATAACTGCCGAAGTTTTCGTGGTGATGTCTCATATGTGGCGGAGTTTTCGGGGCGACGTGTTGCAGTGTCTGCACTGTTTTTCTCTGGTACTCTCTCGTGTAGAGCGCGGAATCGGTAGCCCACAATGTATACGCTGCACTGGAATGTGACGTGTTTGTGCGCATCACGGTTGACAGCTCGGGATATCGACGCTTTGGCGGGTGTCGGTGGCAGGTTGACAGGTCCATTGTGCTGTCTCTCAACATGCCACCGACGCCCGCGACTGCAGGAGTGGTAGAGGGTGGTCGGTGGGAGGTGATTAGGCGAAACTTTCGGTGTAAACACGTGGGTGTGATGTCACACTGAGTTGTCGGTGGGAGGTGATAAGGCAGAGCTTTCGGTGTGAACGGGTCAAGGATGACGTGGCATTGTACGGTCGGTGGGAGGTTGACACGCGGAGTTTTCGGCATGAATGGGAAAGTTTTCGGGCCTTGCCCGCCCCTTTTTTCGTTTCGAGCGGGAGCACGCTACCTGTTCAACTCCTCTCAACCGGGCACCGACCCCCGCGAGTGTGTGAGTGATAATCATGATGTTCACCCTTCTGCCAACTGTTCCCGCTGCTGATATCCTAGAATTCATTCCTGGAGTTCGCCATCATTCCCTCCTCTCCAATCTCCAATAAACTTCGGCAACTTCCATGGTGATCGAGTGGTTTTTGAGTCGGCTATTGCTGCCGAAATAGCCACATCGTCGTCATTCATTCAGAATTTGAGCGCGTTTCCCGTGAATTAATCAACGATGGAGCGTGCCAGCTGAGATTCGAAGCGTCCAAAACACCGCCTTTTGCCAAAAGTTGTCTGTTCCTGGCTAAACATTGTATGCAAGATAGCACTTTCCTCCTTTCAGGCTTTTTTCTGCGCTGTTTTTTTCAGAGAATCTTTCCAGGGAAGATTGGGGGAAGAGTCTCATTTCCTGCGCCGACAATGCCTTTAACGGCACTTCACTACTGTTGACGTGCATTGTTGGACCTTTCTACTCTATTACTGACGTCTAAATCCAATCTAGCCTAATTTTTCTTTGTGTTCCACGAGATTTCATCACGAAAAGTGTTTTTCGGACCTCATTAGGAGTGGGCAGAATGGAGAGTAACAATGGAAGTACTGTTCTATGTTCTTCCTTTTATGTAAACGTTTATTTATGTGCAAATATCATCTCTATCACTTGTGGAAAGGACTTCTAACTAGGAACTGGTCCCAGCTCAGACTGGAGTAAAAAAAAGTCTGTCGAATTTTGTGAAGGAGGTGAAAGGGAAAAATTTAAAGCGGGATTTACCATAAGTCATTACAACCATTCCAAATGAATGTACTTTTCTAGTTACATTTTTGGACTTTGAGTCGGAATATGCGCTTATTTTTAGTGTGTTTTTTTCTGGGATTTCGCTAAAAACGTGTATGTAGGGGTAATCTGAGGTGCTGGACACGAATCTGGGTTTCGCATTTCAAAATTTCAAGGTTTACCGTAGGTTACGGTAGGCAACATGCCATTTGGGAGGCAAAACCTACCTTAATAATTCGAAAATCGACAAATGGACGTCGAATTCGTAATCAGCACCCCAAATAACCCCCAGAGTGAATTTTAAGTCAAATCTGGAATTTTTTTCTTCAACGCTTTCTGTCCCGCTCAATTGATATACTGTGCTTATGTGGGCCAAATTCCTGTCCGCAATTGCGTCTCGGCACGCTTTGCGGCCGCACGCGCTGGAGTCAGTCGAGTTTCCAGCGCCGAAGTCGATTCGATACGAATTCTTTATGCAGTTTTCTCCAATTTTGTTTACTTTCTACTTTCTAATACCCACCTAGAGTCAACAGATCGGCGGCTGCGGCGCTGGAAACTCTTCCGACTCGAATGCGCGGGGCCGCAAAGCGTGTCGAGACGCAATTGCGGACCGGAATTTGGCCCAGAGATGCACAGTAATTGAACTCTGAACCGAAAATCCGTACGAGTTCAGAACGCCATCAGTCAGCGCAAAGTTCGGAAACGTTCTTTCACCAACACTTTGCCTACGGGGGTTGTTATGGGCCCTGAACACAATTATGAGGTCGTTTCCGGAATTTCGTAAAATTAATGCGCTTTTTGGTGGGTACAATTCGTACGAAAATCTTACAAAAACGCCTATAACTTATTTCAGAGTGATTCTAGGCAGCTGAAAGGGGTATATTCGAACTCTGCGTCGAAAAACGATTCCAAAAGAGTACATTTCGATCGGAACGGCCAGTTTCTCTGAGAGTAGTTTCCTTGTCAGTAAATTTCCTTAACGGCACAGTCCAATCTCGGAATCGATTTTTTGTTTTTCCGCCTATCTTGGAGAAAATCTCACGCTGATCACAATGGTGTCTCCAGATTTGCTCAGGACTCACAGCGAATGGAGTTATGGCCCCTCAAATATTTTTAATTTGAACGTCGAGATGTTCGCGGACGAGTTGTCTCGAGCCTGCTATCCCTCTAATTCGCCGCCATCATTCTGAAGCAGGCCACAATGTAAAGCAAGACCAAAAACGAATAGAAAAACATAGATTTTGAGTGAAATCAATCGCGCTTTTCTTCTCTATTAAGATCGGAAGTTGTAGGTGGGCGTAATCCATTTTTTTCTTTCATGGGAGCGTGATCGGCTTTTTTCTAGCTTTTTCTCGCTTATAGGGGTCTGCAGAGTTGCATCGACCGGCGGCTGGTCGCCGAGCGTTATCCTTGACGCGGCGACAAAAATGTTTTAAAACATTATCGTCGCGGCATCGGTTGCCACTCGCTGCCAGTGACGCAAGGTCGTGGCAGCGTCAAAACACTGCCGCGCACCTTCGTCGCCTTTCACGCCTCGTCGGTCGCCCTAGTCGCCGCCGAAGGTAATCGATATTGCATCAACCAGCGCTGATGGTCGCTGCGAGAAACACCGTAGCTTCAACTCTGCAGACCCTTTATGCGAGCAAATTGAGATTTCGAGCTTGGCAGGGTTGCTATACTCGCCGATCGGACTATAATACGCTGCCGAGATGTCGTACGTTCGTGCCGTGGCAGTGTGGAGGAAACAACATCACCTTCGTGCAAACCGACATCACTCCCTCCACCGAGAGGGTTTTCGTCATGGGAGAGTCGCTGGCTGGCCCCAGCTCTCCTGAAGATTCTACTACAAAGGGCTGGCGTCGAGAGGAATCCTGGACCTGTGCAGAAGTATCAATGTGCCACCTGCAGCAAGAAAGTCAACTGGAATGGAACAAGCGTCCAATGCTTTGGATGCCAAAGGTGGGTGCACTTCTCCTGTTCAGGTCTTAGTTCTGTGAGGCATCACAACTCATCCTTCCGTTGTGTTCTGTGCTCCGCCCCCAGCAACTCTGATTTCTCATTCACCAACCGCCCCCTCTCTTTTGTACATATAAATCTTAACGGCCTTCGCACCAAATTGTCTGAACTCTCACTCTTCGCACGTACTCATCATCCGGATGTTATTATGGTTCAAGAAACCAAACTCTCTCCCTCTACCACTTATCCCCAACCAAACATTCCAGGCTACACTGCCTATCACATCCCAAGGACAGCTCTTGGAGGCGGAGTTTCTACGTTTGTGCTTTCTAACTTACCTTCTCATCTAATTCCAAATGTTCCTAAGGACGGTACTCTCGAGTGCGTTCCCGTTCACCTCCCTCTTAAAACTCCACTATCTCTATTTAATATTTACATCCCTCCTACCACTTCTTGTCCCCCAACCTACAACCCCATACCTCTTCTTAAGCAGTTGCATGACTGCTCTCTCTCCCCATCAGCTGTCTTTGCAGGTGACTTCAATGCTCACACGTTCTGTTCTGCGCTTGAGTCCGACGCCAGAGGGGAAGACGTCGAGGAATGGGCTGAGGAGTGTGATCTGGTTATCCTCAACGATGATCAGCCTACTCGTCTCCTTCCTACGGCCGACCTTCTAGCCCGGACATCTCCCTCGTTTCATCCAATCTTTCTAATTCTTGCACATGGTCCACTTCCACAACTCTTCCCAGCGACCACATTCCCGTCTTTCTCCATATTGATCTCTCAAACTCTCTTGCCCCTTATACTGGTATTCGTCAACGTTCTTATCTCAATTTAGGCCTTGCTGACTGGGTCCTGTTCAGAGAGGTTGCGCTCCGCCAGGCAGCTGAGTATCCATGGAATGGCGATGTGCACCAGAAAGAGCATCACATATCTGACGCCATCCGGAAGGCTACAAAAGCGGCCATACCTGAAGGACGTGTGAAAAGTTTCTACCCTAATGTCACCAGGGAGATTCTACAGAAGATCAGGACAAGAGATGAAAAAGAGAGCTGAGAATCATTTGGACCCTGAGGTGGCCAAGCTGGATGAAGAGATAAGAAAGGATCTGGACAAGCACAAGAAAGACAGTTGGGAGAAGTTCACTGAAAGGTTGAACTTTAAAACCGACGGAACAACTGCGTGAAAAGTTTTGAGGAAGATATCTGGCAAGTGCGCCCCCTCCTCGAACTCTACCATAGAGTTCGATAACAGCGTCTTCAAATCAGGAAAGGCTGCCGCATATGCTCTTGGCAAAAATTTCTTCATCACACGTACCAAGCGTGGCTTACAAAACAGAGTCACGGTAAGAGAACTAAGCCGTCTGCCGCTGATGAACGCCACTGAGGCCTTTACTCCTGCTCAGGTGGAGAAGGCTATCAAGGAAATGCGGAACTCGAAGGCTCTCGGACCTGATGGTATCTCAGCAGCCATCTTGAAGAAGCTTCCCACGGAACTTCTACCGATGATCGCAGATATCATAAACACTTCTTTCCGAACCTGCACTCTACCACAAGCATGGAAGACCGCCAATGTGATACCCCTGCCTAAGCCAGGCAAATCGCAAAGCACGGTGAAGGGCTATCGCCCTATTAGCCTGTTATCACCGATCGCGAAAGTAGCCGAAAAGCTAATCGTAAGGGACCTGGCAGAGCAGAATGAGGCACAGCAACATCAACATGGGTTTAGAAAGCTTCACTCCACCACCACTGCCCTTCTGGAGATTGTCAGCTATGCGGTCGATGGGTTCAATTTCAGAAAGCCTCTTAGAACAGTGGCCGTTGCCCTCGATCTAACCAAAGCATTTGATTCTGTTAACCTAGGACTTTTGTCCGAGAAACTATTGAAGTCCTCGCTGCAACCGTGGCAGAAGCGTTGGATAGCAGCGTTTACGAAAGGTCGTCGGGCCAAAGTGCTATTCCAGAATCACGTCTCCGATAGTATACCTGTAGCAGCCGGTGTGCCGCAGGGTGGAGTTTTGTCACCTGCCCTCTTCAGCCTGTATATTGAAGACCTACCTGAGCCTGCTGAAGACATAAAATTGTTGCGTATGCCGACGATATCACCATCATGTGCCGTAATCGTGACATACAGGTAGCCGCAAACAAGATCAGCGACTATCTCGTCGAGCTTAAAAACTTTCTCGATAGTATGATGCTCACAGTTTCCGCGGCGAAGTCTTCTGTTTCGGTATTCACATCTGACCCAAAGGAACACAGCGCCCAACCTGTTGTCAGGTGGGATGGTGACCTCTTGCCTACAGCGCAATTTCCTAAACTGCTGGGCCTCGTTTTGGACCCATCGCTGAAGTTTCACAAAAATGCTGAACAGAAGCAGGCAATTATCAAGGCAAAGCTTAATGTGTTGAGAGCTCTAGGAGGAACGTCCTGGGGTGGCAGCAGAGAGACAATCTTGACGACATATCGAGCTATTCTGCAGCCTGCATTGGAGTATGCTGCACCTGTCTGGCAGCACATCGTGTCGGACAGTTCCTGGACTAAGATGCAGCGAATTCAGAATGCTGCACTACGAATAGCCACTGGATGTGCAAAAAGCTCACCGATTGAGCACCTTCACGCCGAGGCCCGTATCTTGCCAGTGAAAGAGCATTGTCAGCTCCAGGCTCAGCAGATGTTTATTAATGTCCTTAAGCAACCTAATCATCCGTCGAGAAGACTATTAAATCCCGTGAGAGAGAGATCGATCAGAGTGCCGTTTGCCGATGCTCCGAACAAAGTGAATGTACAGAGATGGACCGACTCGAATCAAGAACGGCTTCGTCTCTTACGCGCGGAGCACACCCGGTTTGTGAAGGATCATCTCGCCAAAGCGGCCGTCAACCCTATTCTCGGTGATGTGCCGCCCAGGGTATGTGATACCGAGTCCGAGCTCGGTAGGCGCGCCAGGTGTATCCTCGCTTCGTTGCGCTGCGGACATTCTCCATTGCTTATGTCTTACCTGCACAGGATCGACATTAGTCAGCCTGACGTGTGCCCGGACTGTGGAAACCAAGGCCACGACACTAAACACCTATTTGACTGTCCGAAGAAGCCAACAACGCTCACTACAATAGACTTGTGGACGAATCCAGTGCTGGTCGCCCAGTTTCTCAACTTGTGACGAAACCCCTCTCAGTGGCTGCAAAGAAGAAGAAGGACTATAATACCAAAAACTACCCCTCAGGTTGGACTGTGCCTCTAATGTACCTGGGTAGATCAAATGGCAAAAATGTATTTATTTGGATTTCCGGCATTGCAGCATTTCCAGCCCAAATTTTGTCTAGGGCCTTGGTTGGGGCGCTGAGGACAAATATAAGGTTTGTTTACAGAACCTTTGAAGATTACTGTAAGATACCGACAGAAGTATAACTCATCCACTGTGATCTACCGTAGTCTTCCAAAAAACTTGAAACGGACCTTATATTTGTGTTCAGCGCCCCAAACAGCTTCCCTGAACAAAGTTTGAGCTGAAAATGTTCAAATTTTTAACATTCAAAGAATTATGTTCCTGATGTTTTTGATCTACCCAGGTGCATTGAGGAAATTTAATCAACTTTGAGTTGTTTCATTCTATGGGAGTTATTCGGAATCCTGAACACGTATCCGGTGCCTGTTTTTCGATATTCTGATTCATACAATAAGTCATGGTAGTTAATATGCTATTAAGCAGGCGTATTCAACTTCAGTAATCCTATCATCGGTAAATAGACCTTCAAATTTGGGCTGAGCATTCCGAGCAACACCCTAAAGAGAAGTATTTAGCTAGATTCGGGATCTTTACCAAGATAAGGTATGCTACATAGACTTGAAACTGAATCGGATAAACATTCGGATAACTCAGAGTGTTCGAGCGATTCATCCGGAAATTTTAATATCTGATTTTTTCTAATGTTGGATTCACTGGACAACTTCTCTTTTTTTTATTCGAATATTTGGTTCATTCGTGAATCCAAATTATTCGATTTTTCAAATATTCGGTTTTTCTCGGAAAGCCAAAATATTTAATTATCCGATCAATTGCGGCGAATTTCGCCTCACGAGATTTGAATATTCGGCCACTAATATTTTTTTCAAAAGTATTTGCACCTTATTCGGACTTGACTCGAAAATTAGTCATTTTATTCGAATTTTTGGATGAATTTCCCCAACATTCAATCGGATAGAATTGAGGACAGGTTTTCAAGCTTTAAATTCATAAATTCATTGAAAGTGATAAAAAAAATTTAAATTCATGGAAAAAGCTCTCATTCGAATTCAATCATACAATAGGTATTCTGAAGAGGGCGATGTCCAAAGGTTTCATTGATGCGGATTTTTTCAAAAGTGAGTATTCAAGTTAAAATCAAAATGGACATTCAATTTTTTTAGATCCAAAGAATTCTGAAGTTGCATGGGCTTTTTGAAGAAAAGGCGCTAAAAACGCGGGAGCGTAACCCACCCTGAGGGCACTGTTCATCGTGGAAAAGCCCTCATTTTGTTGCAGATTTGCAAGGATTGCAAAGCCTATCAATTTATTTATTCCTGTACGATCTAAAAAAAATCGTAGGACAAGACAGATAGAACATGATTTTTTATCAGGAGATAACGTTACACCGAATTTTTATAGAAAACATACACCTAAGAAATCTGAGACCAGGTTAGAAAAACTGCATCGAGTCTAGGCGCTTCAAAGTTTTCTTGCGGTTCGGCACTTGAATACCCTCATTGTGGAAGACGTATCTACGATTTCACTTGGCTTGGTCGGAATAGATCTTGTTCGAGCCGTGAAATTTACTGCTCTGTGCCTTGGTTTTCACTTGCGATAGGACATTTTGACTTCACCTCCAATGGTCACAGAGTGATTCAGAGTATAAAATATCGAAACGTCACTACCAGAGTCGTCTTTCAATTTCTTATGCATCTTAGGCATCAGAGACCTTTTTTCTGGATTCTAGGGTACGTAGCTTTAGGTTCAGGTTTCCATCCTTTGAATGCGGATTTCTAGAATATTGATACCCTTCTGCCCTTGAGGAATTAAACGGCTCCCGTTGCGAATCAGTTTTTTCTCCCCCGGGTTCGACACCTGTCCCGGCTGAAGTTTTAATCCCGAGAGATCCAACAGACAGACTACCTACGGATAAGATAACCGACTATACTAATTATCCCGACAAGTTCTATACTGTAATAAGGACATAACCACGATTATACCACATGACTAGTATTGACACCCTGGGCCACCAAGTTGAGCTACCCTGGGTTAATCAACACATATCCCGACTGTATTGTAGGTGTTGCAAAATATATACAACCCCCTTGGATAAACTGCAGAACAAAAGATTTTTTGAAGATTATTCCATGCTATATTAAAAATTTTGAGAGATCCTGGAGAAAACAATAAGAGGAGTAAAACAAGGGACAACTATTATAAGAAAAGGAAGAACCACTGAAGTAATCATCACGATCGATAATACAGGCCACGGCCACTGACCTGTTCATTGAAGGTGCTCTGCGCGAGCCAACTGTACACAGATGAAATAGCAGTGTTCTAAATGCCAGAGGCCCCAGAACGAAGCACAGCAACGGTGAGGAGTAAAGAGCAGCACGGATCTGCAGGAGGGAAGACCACGATTGGTTGCGGCAGAGGCGAAGATCGATGACTCAGACCGCGTCGCCCGAACCAGGCCGACGGCGTCTCTACCGTGCTTGAGGCATTCAATACGGGACCGACCGCGCCGAAGCCTCCTTTGAAGCCATTGTTATACCCCACGACAAGCCTATAGCGGTCGCAGAACACTGCGACGTTGCTGTCGCTGAGGGCCAACCGTCGCTGTCGCTCAGGGCCAAGAAACACCCGGCACGATACTGGATTTGGCTGGGTCACTGTCGCTGGCCGTAAGAGGGATGTTATGTCTCAAGTGAGGAAACCGTGCGGCAATCGGTCGCTGCCGCGTTTTCCGTCGCAGCACACTCCACCGCGACGGACAGCCGCTACAGTGACCGATTGCCGCACGGTCTCCTCGTTTCAGGCATAGCATCCACCTTCGAACCGGCGACCGCGACAGGTGCTGCAAACTGTTCCTGAGACAGCATTTTCTACTGTGTGGGCCTGGTCCCGGCACGATTCGTGGCAGTTGACCGCACCTGTCGCGGTCGCAAACTTTTGGTGTAACAATGGCCTTAGGGGCCATAGCATCGCAGTTTTGCGACAGGAAGGATGGCTCGCGCTGTCGACGTGCGAAGAGTGGGGAGAACACAGGGAGTTGCGACGGGACGGTATTGGACGGCTTCATTACTGGTCCCTTACTCTTGATCTGTAGGTAAAAATTGAATGTGCTCCAGAGCGGCAGGGTTCATGGGCACACCGTCCAGTAGCTTTAATAACGTCGAATGTGACCCATCACTTTCCGTTTCCCTCACTTCTTCCGAGTTTCGAAACCTGTAAGCTACATATAATTCTTGTAAGTGATGAATCCCGTTTGGGATAAGACACTGCCGCAGATTCAGAAACAGAACTAAATGACAAATCAGGTCCCATGCAGAACAGAAAAAAGGATACTATAAGATTTCTCAATTTGCTTATTCACACTCTATGCTCTCTGAAACTTTTTCATCTGTACAGGCTCCTCATTATGTTCCTTTCTATTGGCTCAATTGCTGGGTTTTGAGTGAGCAACTACTACTTCACCGAAAGTACAACGCGATTTTGACCACATCTCTGCTCATATGCGCTCGTCTTCCTTTTACCCTGAATTAGCCTTCTGTCAGTGTTTACCAGGGGCAATCAGCCATAGGGAACATCACCTAGATTCCTTACGTTACGAAAATTGAGAGAACTGACATCGAGCCAATGTAACTCAAAACATCATACTTGTAAAATTACGAAGGATCCACATTTGCAGCTTTCCTCGTTGTTTTCACATTTTGTTCTGTGTCCAAGTATGACTACATAGCACGCACCATGTTCTTTGCTTGAGGCGATTTCCTTTGCTGCACTTCTTTCCGCAAAATAGTCGGAAGTCTGAGTTTAACAAGGCTGTTTCGGAAATCAAATATTCACTGGTTGTTCTGCATGACCGCCATGTCTACTTCCACCTTCAAGAAATCCCTTATAGTGTAGGTGAGCGAATATGAGACCGTTTGCGTAAGACCCGAGATGTAATGGGGCGTCGGTGGGCCACGAAAACTCTAGCATGCGGGTCGTTATGGTCTAATCCTTCCCTTGGTGACTGTGCCTAATAATAATCTTGCGCTTATCTTCCATTATTGAATAATTTTCATGTGATTACAACCAATCGTAGCATTCTGAAAAGTGAAGACGGACCTCGAACTCTAATTCAGCGCACGAAACAACCTCCTAGGGTTTTGGCCATGGAAAGTGTTAAAAACTCTAATCTCGTGCATATTTCCGATCTTCTCCGCGTTTTCAGGATTTTTTCGGAAATCGGAAGGGCAATGACCATCGTAAATCGAAATTTCGGAAATCCCTGCTCACAACATTTATCACTTTCGCTTCAGTGATGAACCGATCAGATCAGACCCTTCCCTTGTAAGAAACTTTCTTCAAGTGTTATTTTATGGTGAATGGAAGCTCAAAGTTTGCATGTTACATTAAATATTGAAACAAACAGTCGTGAGCAAATTTATTAATTTGCCTAAAACCTCCAAGTAGCTTAAGCTAATGTGACCGACACAACTTGTTCAATAATCCTTGAGTGAGGCAACTCTGACATAATTGCTTCTTTCTTACAATAAAACGTTCTGAAAACCAAATATGCAACGTTTTCGATGAGGCAGACTTGTTTTTCAACCTGCACTGATTGCTTGGCTTGCAGAGTAAGCTGGAGAAGCCGATAGCCGCTTTGCCTATTCCTCACGCAATCGAGTTCCTTACCCGAGATTCTCTAAAAATTTGTTCTGTTAGTTTGTAAAGAGGTACAAAGTCACTAGATGGACTCTCCACACAACATTATACTTGTGTCGCACCTGCTGAAAATTCTTCCCTTTTTCTGTTGTCATTTGGTAGTTCAAGAGAGGTCTTTAGCACTGATGGCGTAATTTTTTTGCAGCGGGGAATTGTCTGGCTAGACTTAACTTCGTTTACTGGCGTGATTTCAGTGCGATGAGATGGGCTGTTCCAAAGTTCATTTCGTAGCTTGTTGTCTTGTCCCGTGGGTTATTGACTCTCATGCGTGTTGCCGTCGAACACACATCTTGTCGCGGTTTACGGGGAAAAATTTTCTCTGTCTTCTGCACATTTTTGCATGTACTACGTGTATTTATTTATTTATTTATTTACTACGTCCAATGAACGCGCATTATGCAACAGTTTGGCGAGGAAACGGAATTGAAGAGACGTTGTAGAGAAAGAAAACCCGCTATCTTATTGTGATTTAATTTCAAAGCTGATATCTCATTGTACCGTAAACTGTCATACGATTAGAGCAGTTTACTCATGATTGGAGGTAAAAAGATAGTCGATAGCAGTCAGAATGGTTGGATTCCTCAGCTTCATGGTAGAATATTGATAACTGGTAATGTAGTCTGAAGCTGCTTGCGTAGAGATAAATCACCAAATCCCTTTATCGGCAACGTCTCGGGTCATAGACCCTTCATCAGGCGACTGTAATTTATAACATCACATCAAATCATTTTCAGCAAAGAAGAGATGATAAGAATTCAGAAACGCACGCGTGGGTGGGGCGGGAATGTTATCGTTACTTCTGCGACCGGCTCGTAACCCACGTGGATGGCAGAAGACCCTTGTTGGTGGGATGGGCCAAATGTGTGGTCAATGATCGATATCATCCTCTAATTACGTATGAAGACAGATGTGTGAGGAGAGGTTGCACCTACTGCACTGCTGATAGAAAAATATGTCAGATTCGAGACGTGGTGTACAAAATTGAATGTGACGTCTGTGGAGAATTTTACATTGGCGAGACAGGAAGGCCCTTGCGGTGTCGGCTAGATGAGCACATGAGGGCACTACGAACTCCTCAAACATACCCAAACAGTGCCTTATCGAAACACAGGTTAACAAGACATCTCAACGACAGCTTGCCTACCATAACAACGAGTATCATCCACATGAACATTCCGGACACCGCGGAACGGAAAATACGGGAGGCACTGGAAATAAAACGGCTTTCACCGCCCATGAACAATCGAGAAGAGATGAGAGAGGCATTGAGATTGTTAACATCGCAAAGTAATTAGAGGATGATATCGATCATTGACCACGCATTTGGCCCATCCCACCAACAAGGGTCTTCTGCCATCCACGTGGGTTACGAGCCTGTCGCAGAAGTAACGATAACCTTCCCGCCCCACCCACGCGTGCGTTTCTGAATTCTTATCATCTCTTCTTTGCTGAAAATGATTTGATGTGATGTTATAAATTACAGTCGCCTGATGAAGGGTCCATGACCCGAAACGTTGCGGATAAAGGGATTTGGTGATTTATCTCTACGCAAGCAGCTTCAGACTACATTACCAGTTATCAACGGTCGATAGCAGTGTCTGCTTCGGGAGCCATGGTCACTCATACCAAAGCTGAGACACAAGTGTGCAAATATACAGGTGGCCGCATCAGCCGGCAATGATGCCCTTGGTCCTATAGAACGTCATCGGGGCTTGACGGAACTTGGGAACACGAGTGTACCGACTGCCTTCGTGGGACCGGCAATCTGGACACGAGTGCAAGCCACTGTAGAAAAGTAACAGCCCAGCGAGAAATCCAAAGCTCCCGAGAAACCAGCCATGACACCCACCGTGAACGTGTGGAAGAAGACCGCGGAGCTACCCCGTCGTAGTCGGCCGATAGGCTGTAGACAGCCCGATTGATACTTATGCAATGCATTGCTCAGTCAGGTCAAAAAACACCCCGATGTGTTCGAACAGATCCCGTCTGCCCCGCCTGTGCCCGTCCCGGTCGATACGCATGCTTACGGAAGATGAAAATCCCCCGTTGTGACCGGACTGCGCCGGCCGCAGTGCGCTCGAGTGCGCCTGCCTAAGGCTTAGTGCATACTCACCGCGACGCGCGACAGCGACAGTATATATCAGCAATATCGACTTTCCGTCGATTTCTATGACAAACACTATGTCGAGTCGTCCCTCGCGCGAAGTATGCACTCGGCCTAATCGATAGGCATACAGACGACCATTAGGGTAGGGGAGGAAACGAACTGGATCTTTTGGGACGGGAGAGGACGGCTCAGGATTACTGGGGATGGGAGAGTACGGCTTACTTCGGCCATCGGCGGACTATGAAGGGGGCCTACTCAGATAATAACACCGGCTGAGCGGGCGGAGAAGTAGGGTCGCCGGCTGAACGGGCAGGTTTATTTTGGGGCGAAGCGTCTTACCGGTTGAGCGGCCGGGCATGCGTTTTACCGGCTGTGGGGCATGGCTTTACCGGGTCAGCGGGCAGACATAAATCCACGGCGGAGCATGTCACCAGCTGATCGGGCAGACATAGCATTACCGGCTGAGGGGCATGGCTTTACGAGGTGAGCGGGCAGACATTAATCAATGGCGGAGCATATCACCGGCTGATCGGGCAGACACTAAAGCGAACCAGGCTCATGTACGGCGCAGGCGAAATGGGCTTCGAGCTGATTCGGGTGTTGACATTCGAACGGGTGGTCATCCACACGATTTGGATCATTGACCGCTCACCCCTTACGGTTCGTTGTGACCGTGGGGACGTGACAGCGGCTCGATTCATGGTTTTTGAAGGAGGTAGGGCTTGCCGCTTCAGAAATGAAAGCAAGCCTCGAACTTGCTGGGAAATTGGGAGAGCCTTCTAGGGACTTTATCTACTCTTGCAGATCGATATCGTTCACGTGGTAAGCAACTAATATCGGCAGAGCGGACCTCCATTTACCGGCTGAGGGGGCAGTGAATACGGGCTGAGAGGCAGGCATTTACCGGCTGAGGGGGCAGTGAACGCGGTGTGAGGGGACCACCACTTGCCGGCTGAGCGTTCCACCATTTACCGGCTGAGGGGGCAGTGAATACCGGGGCTCGCCCGCGTACAATGTTTAGTCAGCCGGTATTTCCAGCCCCCTCAGCCGGCGTTACTGCCTGAGTACGTGATAAAGCGCTGACCAAATGAGGCAGCATTGCGGTATGTAACTATCAGGGTACAGAAAAGAGACACATGTTTTATTTCTCGGCCGTGAGGCAAAGGGAAGAAGGCTCACCAGTACCACGCCCCAGTACAAGCTGACTAAAACTAATCAGGTGAACACGTATTACGGCATGGGTGCATACGAATTGAATATCAGGAGAGCAAATAAATAGCGACGCGATTTCTTCAAGTCCTCAGAAATTTTACGAAAGTTATTTGTGTTCCCATATCCAAACAACAATTATACTATTATACATCCTCGACACCTTGAGTTCCATTTATGGCTAGTCGAGGTAAGTTTGGTACTTCAGCACTACTAAGCTTTTTTTCAACACGTAATTTAATCAAATGCTACTCCGATTCCTTCATCGATGGCAAGCAGCTTAGTGAATCTAGCCTATGGAGGAGACACCACTGATCCAGCGGTTCATTTCATAATCAACGACAAGAACATGCCAAAAAATATCTCTACCAAGTAATAGGCCTGCGAAGCAACAAAAACAAGGCTTCGCTCGTGCAGTGCGTAAGAATTAGTTGTGCTACGCTGTTGAACTATAAACGAGGTTGGCAGTCGTTCTTTGTGGCTAACGTTTCGGAGTAACCTCCTTCTTCGGAGATTGATATGTTAGAATCAGTGACGAGATTGATGCAAAAAAGTAGACGAGTATCGAATACCACGCTTACGTCCTCGGGAGTCGACGGAACACTAGACTGGTCTGAAAAATTTTTGTTCATGCGCTGTCGTGAATCGGAGTGCTGTCTGTGCGTTTGCGGACCACAGGTTCTACAGTATGTGCAAACAATCCAACATTTCACGCCCAACTATTCCTATTTCACTTACTTCCAACTATATATTTTACATTACTGTTCCATTCTCACACTAATCTCATAGGAGTTTTTTCCTACTGGTTCTGTCTGTCAGCGGAACTATCGCAGAGCGAGATCGCTTGAAGGAAACTGGCTACAGGCAGCCTCGCAACGCAATGAGACAAGACATTCCGATTGAGTTGTTTCCTGAAGCTACATTTCAAATTCTGCATAATCAGGTTCAGTAGAAGCTGTTCTAAAAATGTCTACAAACTTTTATTCCTTTATTCCCCATAGTATGAGGCTGCCCTCTCTGAGTAATTGTCCTGAATGAGGTCTACTAAATATCACACTCCATAAGCACTTCTGGTTCCACACTGTCTAGCTTCCTTAAATTCTTCTCCTTGGCAATCTCTTAACCTTCATTCCAATAGTCGTCAATGTTCTTTCACGCTTTTGGCGCTTTCGTCTGGAGAGGCTTTCGTTTTGATTCCGAGATTTTCAGCTTTGAGCTTTAACAACCTTTTGTTGAAAACACGGGCGAACTTTCAAGGTCCGATGTATCTAGCCTATCATGTTATTTGGGGATGAGGAGCTATTGAATAAAACTCGTGGGTAGAGGGCTGCGAAAATTGTTGAGTTTTGTTTCACAAGCTAGGCCAGTGTATGGGCGTGTTTTAATAGCCCCACAATCGTTTTACCTGCAATCACCGTGGCCCCCGTTCGGATATTAGCATTCAAAAGACTGAAATGTGACAATCAAATTTGATTTATTCATGAGGAATACTCATGTGTAAAAGGAAACAACAAAAACTAAAACGGTTAACAAGCAACGAGAATATCTCTGGAATTCATTAAAAAAAAACTATGTATAGTTAACCTACTGAAAACAATAAAAAGTCAAGATCAAGACGGATCAAGGTAATCATTAACCATGTTTCTGAACGCATGAAATGAACAAGGTGGCACACGGTTTTTCGTGAATTTGAGGTAGCTAGCGGATGCCCTGTTAACGAAAAAATTCGTCCTACAGCCCAACTTGGCCTTGGAAATGATTGGCTTTGACGCACCCCCTCTTGTAATAGATGGTCCAATGGTGAGAAATTTTCCAGCTGAAAGCCCGCAGCTGCCAGTCAGGAGTCTATGGAACATAATGAGATCAAATTTCTGTCTGCGTAAGGCAAGGGTGGGCAACTTAAGATTGGCGTTTCTAGTACTGGAACTAGGTATACCGTCATACAGGAAACCTAGTCTTCTGATAAAAAGCTTCCTAGTAAAGCTGTTTTGCACTCTTTCCATTCTGTCAATGATTTTGCGCTTAAAAGGATTGAAGACAACAGTACCGTATTCCAAAAGTGGCCTGACGAAAGTCTTGTAAGATCGAAGGAGCACTCTAGGATCATCAGTTACAAGACCGCGAAAGAGTTGACAAACAACTTTTTGTGCTTTGGCTGCGATTTGCTCACAATGTTTATCAAAACTGAGATCTTTAGTCACCAGGAAACCGAGATCTTTTATTTCTGCTACTTTTTCGATAAGAGAACCCTCAATATAGTAATTGGCCTCAGAATTGTGACGACCAATGTGGAGCACTTTGGTCTTATCTTCAGAAAGAGGTAGTCCGCAGTCCAAAGCGTACTAATGTACAAGGTTTACAGCATTTTGTAGCACCACCTCATCGCCGAGAGAGCCCAGGCTATGGTACAGTTTGATATCGTCTGCAAAAGCAGACCACTTAACACCGGTTGAAGCAATAACCTGGGGCAGATCGTGAATGTAAATACTGAACATGAGGGGAGATAGAACCCTCCTGAGGGAACACCACTTGTCACACATCTAGGCTGAGAAAAAAATTGTTGACTTTAACCATCATATACCTGTCAGTGAGAAAGGCCTTGATCCAGGAAACTATGCGGGGGTGTATGCCCACTGCAATGAGTTTGTTTATGAGGCTATTATGCGGAACCCTATCAAAGGCCTTAGAAAGATCTAGGTAAACAACATCCGTGCACATTCCCCGGTCAAGCGTGGAAGTCCAATCATTTAAACATTCCAACATTGCGGTAATCGTAGACTTTCCTTTTTGAAACCCATGTTGGTTAGCTGGAATAATGGAGCATTCGTCAAGATGCCTCTCGATCCGTTTCTTCACGATTTTTTCAAATAATCTAGCGAAAATGGAGGTGATGCTGATCGGTCTGTAGTTGCATGGCGAGGAAAAGGGAGCTTTTTTTGGAATGGGTGTAACATATGACAGTCTCCACCTGGCTGGAATCTCGGCCCGCATAATGCTTAAAGGCATCGTACGCGCAGAAAACCGTATATTATTTTTTCATGTTTTTGTGTAGCTTGGCCTCTCTAGTGAACGAAAATGCCGAAGGGGCCCATGAGAAACCTTTATTTGTAAAGAAAAGTCAATAGGAACAGATTGTAAATACGAATTTGAATTTCGCGCCAAAATCCTTTCTGAATTTTTTTCCTTTCGGAGGCCTCGCCACTGTCATTTTCGGAGTTTTTCTGCATGTGGAGTTCGTGCCGTAACTATTTTTCGTGTTGTCTTACGGTCGAACCAACATTCTAGGAAAAAGTGCTAGATGACTGGAGAGATTTGGTGGCGGATATTAATCTTTGACGCCTTCCAACCTCATTGCCTAACGTTTTTGACGCGCCAAAGTTTACCAGTGTGTTCAACCGGTCTCAATCATGAAATTGAGCCTGAAAAATGAAAATTGATTTCCAACGCGAACGATGCCTTTAAGTTGAAAATATGCGTCAACGGACCAGCTATGATGTGAGAGATACGCTTAATTACAACAAGGGGTATGTGGTCAGGGGTAAGGAAAGATGACAGCGGCCATTTAGATAAAAGGTTATAGATTTCATCACTATGGAACCAGAACGAATCAGGCATAATGGGAAACGTCACAGTAACAGGATTGGATGGTAATGAAGAGCAGGGCGAGAAGGAATCGGAAAAAGTATCAGCCAAAAGCTCAGCTTTAGCAGCATCAGTTCTCGCTATCGAACCATTACTAGAAACAAGTGAGCTGATCTTTGTCTTGGGATGTAGCCTCGAATTGAGCAGTTTATAGAAAGCGGAGTTAGTCTGCGAATCAATCACCTTTTTTTTTTCGATGAAGCGGTTGTACTTCACTAACTGACGGTCAAAAATTTTACTCAACCTCTTAAACGTACTCCAATGAGTTTCTGTGTAGGTAGAAATGGCTAAATCCCAGGCTTTGCACCTTTTGAGAAACAAAGAATTAAGATGTCGAGGCAAATGTGCCCCAAATAGGAATGTCTATCTCATACTCGTGGCGCCTAACTGACATTCTGTCACTCGCATGGTACACGTTTATTACCTTTTCATTCTGAACACCCTTTTGTATTTTCATTATATTATTTTGATAGTTATCTACAAGCACTTATTCCGACAAGTATTTGTAAACATGTTGGAGATTATAGCAACGAATAACCAAATGGAAGAAGATGTCACGGCTCTCATTTACATGAACTGTCAGAGTGTGACTGCGGACAGCCAGCTGTCGATAAACCCGCCTCTCAGTGGATGTAAATCAGAACCGATATTGCATTTATATAAAATAGATACTCACATTATCCAAATTGCTCGTCAGAGGAGCGTTGCGTGGGGTCAGCATAAGGCCAGGCGCACCCTGCACGGATTACGAATACTTCGTAGTCAAAAAGATTAAGTTCAGAAACCTGTGATACTAATCAATATAAGATAACAGTGAAATTTACGGAACACAACCTTGATATGTACCTTGATGATCCATCTTCCCGCCGTGTGGACCACATCTCAACCAGCTCGACCGATCCCAAGCTAGAGACATCCAGTGGTGGCGATTTTTTGGAAGCCCTCTCTCGGTGCAGAACGTCTTGACTCTGCCTGAAAATATAGAGTTCCATCTTGTAGGAGGACGACCTAGAGGCCCGCAGCAATCACGGGGTAACCACACTGTTATAGGAAAGCTCCTTCGGTCATCCATGCGGCGCAGCACGTGTCCTGCCCATCGGTGTTTGGATTGGGCCATGAACAGGAGATGATCCATTAATTGCGACTAAACCGCTGTGGAACACTACAACAAAAAACATCATCACCTAAAAACAACAACCAATGCTGAGCGAAGGCAGCATGGAATGAAGAAGTTAAACAGACCCTTAACAATCCGAAAGGTTACCTAAGGAGGTAGCCGTATTTGAAAGAAAAATGGCAGAGAAGGTTTCAAAGATGTAGTCGGCGTGCTTCCATTATGAATCGCAAAAAATTCTGCACTTTTTTTAGAGGACGTATTTTCAATGACGCGCGCTGAGCGTGGGGCTCATGGGATTGAAGCCGGAGTTACGCGAAATGCGTTATCGATGGTTTTCTTTCCACAATTTGAATGTTTTCCTTGCACAGTTCCACTATTAGTAGTTAATCCGAGGTACACTCTACTAAAGAACAGATCTCACCAGACTTTCAACTAGAAATCAATTTTCTGCCAGCGCACTTTGCCATCAACCGTCTTCTACCCACTGGCTTGATTCTATGCTCCCGTCTGTCCCCACTTATTACTGGAGTTGAAATGGGTGAGACTCCATCAGTCCTCGATTTCTAGATTAGTTTTACGGTGTAAGGCTATTCCTCACTTTCTTCTTTCTTTTCAACCTACCAATTTAAGTCTCATTGTCAGCTACCACCTCTCGGATCCCTCATTCTTAGTCAGTGTTCGCCGATCGCCTCGAGACATCTTTTTTCCCTCTGCCACTGCTGCAGCTTTGGTGACTATAGTCGCATAGTTCTGGGTTTGTGTTAGGTGCTGCGTACACCCTCCTCTGAGTAGGCGTAAAGCCTTGTTTTTCCTTGAGCTCTGCTATTTTCTCTCACTCTGTAGGGCGGCCAGTCATCACAAGTAGATTCCTAGAATGCGACCTGTACTGTAGAACAACAGATACAGCATACTGTTTTCTGTTCGGCTGCAGGGTCCGCTGCTGTTCGGCTACCAAGTTGATTAACTATTCACGATAATTGTAGGTAAGAGCCTCTAAGTCATGATAGAATAGTTAAAGCAGAGATAAGATAACCTGAAATTCTCAAGAATAGTAGGACCATAAGGTCCAGTTACCTGGCGACCTGTTACAGTGCCCCTGAACGAAACGCCGCTTCTGGGCTGGGATCGTCGCTAGGTTTGGTCAGGTCTGGGCTGTGCCTGGGTCCCTTGTAACCGCACCTCCGAGGTGGTGGTTTGGTTCGCTTTGGTCTCAGCTGGGGCAGCTAACCAAACCAAACCCTGGCGGGACCCAATGCGTTCATGAATCCTAGCCCAGATCTCTAACCTTCCGTACATTCTTTGATCCTCTAGCAGTCATGTAGGCGTTAGCCGTATGGATAGGGAGCTGTGAGCGGCAGTTTGAGTTCAATCATACTAGAGCTTTTTTTCTGCGGTGACTCATCCTCATTAGTTTTAGAGGGTAGCTAAAGTTTTCGCAGGGCTTTCCCTAGATGCAAGGCTCAGTTTAATTTCCTCATGGCTGCAGAATAGGGATCTTGAGCTGTATCGTTCATGAGTCCGATTCGTGATTTTTGTGCATGGTTGCACCTGCAGACCCCGCATTTTTCCCCATTTTAGAGTTCAGACCCTCAACCTAGCTTCATGGAAAGTACGCTGCCATCCCCTCGGTTGGAGAACAGCCCGCCCCCCCCCTTCCTAGAAGCGCAACCGTCTTACGCTCTCTCAGTCGAGTTAGCGGCTCTCTCAACTTCTGTTGGTCAGCAGTGGAACCCTATCTTCCTTCTTAAGTGGGAGTGTCCCCCATCACAACATCTCGATGAAAAGTGGGCCACCCACTCGTAGTGTACTGGAGGTGCGGTCTTTTATCCCTTTTAAGAAGGTAGTGCGGCTGTCTTACTAGAGTGCGGTCCTTTCAACCACGTTTGGTCAGGTTGGGATTGAGGCCTCCAAGATAAACCAAATTGATGGTACGGTCTCCTCACCCTCTCTTGATCGAATTAATGGCCCCTCATCTCTTTCCAAATAGGAGTGCGGCCCACACCTTCTCAGTTGTGGGCGTCGCTCCTCGCTGACTAAGGTTGCGGCCCCTTACTCTCTGCTCAGTAGCAGTGCGGTCCTATTCCTTCAGTCGAGAGTGCACTTTCATCACTTGTCAACTTGAGGTACAACCGTCAATTCGGAACGCTCTCCGCGTATCCTAAGTTGGGCAAAAATGAATCTCTGAGGCTAATCAACCGCTTCCACTTGAGAGTGTGGTCCCATGGAACAAGCGGTTGGAGCTATTGCGAACACGATCCCACATCCCATTGCTCCCCTCCAACACTTTAGGCTGACTTCGCACGGTACAGTCCTAAACATTTGCTGTAACCTGAAGAAAACTTCAGAGCTCGAGAGACAGACGCTGAATTTGTGATCAGCACGTTCGAAAATTTGCCAAAAGTCGTTTTTCAAAGCACCTTGTGCCTGCAAAGTTGAAAACCCTTCCAACACCGCAACACAGCAGGTCCGTAAGAAACCGAATGATCTTCAATATCGTCTTTCTTCAAATCTTTGTGGAGCGATATACTCTTTGATGGAGTGGAAATGGAATGGTGGTTGTATGGTTACCGTTTTCGATTTAGTCTGACGCATTGATCAGACCTCTGGCCAAGCGGGTTGGCGGCTTTCCTGGAGAATGGGGTTGATCTACCGTCGTAGCCCCGTCCATTCATCAGACTAAAATTATTTGGCTAACTCTACACCATGTAAGAAAGCTTTCTCCAATCGAAGTGGTTCCCAACGGACCGCGTGTCTACACTTGGAAATGATTTGCCGTGGAGCGCACCGGTCGGCCGTCTAAATTTGCCGTGAGGCAGGCGGTCTTTTAAGTTTTGAAAAGAGAGAGGCGTGGGCCCAATCGCCTTTTTCCCCGTTCCCGGATCGACTGCTTGAAGCTTTGGGTATACGGTCGTGAGCGGGATTGAGGCACATTTGCGACTGCTCCCTTCACATTTTCTTTGCCTTTCGGTGTTTTGTTCCACGCATTGGGGGAACATGGGGCTCAAGTACAGTAGACAATTTATGAGAGACCATGTGCTTAGTTTCCACCTCATTCTCCTTTCGTGGCACTTGAAATGTTGAAATGACACATTCTGCTATCAAAAATTCCAAGGAATGCACTAGTTGGTTTCTGGCATCCCCCGGGCGGTTACCCTAACTAGGTATATAGGAACTGCCTTGCACAAAGCGTCCATGTGCCACCTCTTACAGTCGGCGATTTTAGCTGGAGCTTCATGTATGTCATTTACCTGCATTCGAACTTTTGACATGTGTGTTTTTCGCTGCTCTTTCAAATTTTATTTTAATATTTATGCACTAACTCACAACTCTGCCACCATTAGAAGGCCTCAGTGACAGGAATAAGCTTGCAAAAATGCAAGGAAAAAACTGTGAAAGTCTCCAAACGAAGATTCCTTGAAAGTGTGTATTTCGAAAGGTGAAAAACTTTCAGCTCTGGAGAGCGTTTTTCAAATAGGAAACATGATACCGATTTCTGAAAATTTAGCTTCCTGGCAAAAGAAGCGATTTGACAATGCCATTTAGAAGTCAAAATTTTTTTAAGTATCTTGAAAAATCTTTAAAAAATGATTTGGCGTAAAATAGCCTGGAGTAATTAAAGGGCAGGGGAATGAAGTGGAATAACCAAAAATACGATTTGGTGGTCGATCATTTCACAAACTTCTCCGTTAAACTAATCAAAATGAAATCAAGCACGATATGGAATGTAGCGTTGCGTTCACCTAGCATGACATATGCTGATTCCCTTATTACAGCTTTCAAAAATGGCTTAATATTTTCGTTGCGCGCTTGATTTCGTTTTGATAAGTCTAACGGAGAAGCTTGAGAAGTGATCGACCACCAAATCACATTTTTGGTTATTTCACTTTATTTCCCTGCTTTTTTATTACCCCAGGCTATTTTACGCCAAATCATTTTTCGAAGATATTTCAAGATACTTTTAATTTTTTTTTGACTTTTAAGAGACATTGCCAAATCGTTACTTTTGCCAGAAAGCTAAATTTTCAGAATTTTCACATATTTTTCCCGAAGGTTTTTTTTCTGACTTCAATTTCGCTCAACGATTTCCATTTTGGAATGATGAAACTTGTAACAGACGATACTGTCGTATGAGTACAATTTTTGAAACCTATGACTTACAACCATAAAAAATAAAACTCATTGTGCAAAATGTGAAAAATCGATATTGTTGATTATTAATATTGGATCTTGCATGATGAGAAGAATTTCCCGAACGAATGACTTAAAGCCATCAACAATCAAAAGTCATTGCGGCATTTTGTGCAACAGGCAAAGAAATCAATAATATTGATCGGTATCTATCGATAATGACTGAGGGGCAAAATTGCTCAACCAACAAAACCAATTCCAAAAGCAATCACCACTGTTCGCCGCATTTTGTGCAAAAAGCACGAAAATCGATAATAATGATTATCGATCAATGACGTGTCATGAGTACGAATTCTGACAAGTTCAGTACTTATACTCTGTTTATCTTTAATTGCACAAAAAACGGTCCGCCAATAGTCCTCTAATGGGCCGGCTAGTACCGTAGTTTACGTCCACGACGCGTTCTCGGCAGACCCGGGTGTGCACAGTGGCAGGGTGGGTGGCCGAGTGACGGCATTGATGAATCGATCGCTCAGCACACCCCGGTGCACACCCGGGTCTGCCGAGAACGCGTCGTGGACGTAAACTACGGTACTACCCGGCCCATTGGAGGACTATTGGCGGACCGTTTTTTGTGCAATTAAAGATAAACAGAGTATACCTGCGACGACCTGTGTTGATTGGCTGCCAGTTCACCCACACACCCCGGTCTCCACATCCGTAGCAGAAAAAAAGCAGTTTTCGTGCTCCACGGCTAATTTAGTATGTAAACCCACGATTTTGAGGTACCCTTCAAAGTAAAGGTATCGAGTTCAAATTGGCATAGGAGCGACCTGCATCCATTTCCAGCCTCCTGTTCAAAAATGAGCTCCCTAGCTCAATTTTAACTGGTAGCACAAGATTGTGAACGCCGTCTGAAAAAAAAGGAGATTAACAGAGAAAACTTGCGGTTTTTCAAAATTTTCTCAAATCCTAGGAAACCATACTAGACCATTTTTGAGCATGACATACAACTTTTTGCGCTCTTTTTAATGCAATTTAGAGCTAATTTCTACCTTCAGCCTGAACTTAGATTTCGAAAAACGGGTTGCGCGCGTGGCCGATTCAAACCACAATATCAGGAAATATACACACTGCCTGCGTCTGCAGCAAGTCTTGCACACTGCTGGTCGAAGTTTCCCAATTTGTTATTCATTGGACATCAAACATTAGCATTCTGAGTGTCGGTTGTGGAGTTCTAGGCTGCACATCTATCTTATGCTCGAATTGTTACAAGTTTATCGCTAACCTCTCTCTATGACCAATGGCAACTCGCTTCAATCCACACACTAAAAACTTAATAAACTCACTAGATGCATTGTCAGTCAACTGAGATGGGGCCGGATCCATCAACGCGGCAGCGCCGGTAGCCCTACCCAGTGGCAGCTCTACCCACGGTAGATTGCTACCCTAACCATCACATTGTGATTCACGAGCGCAATGCTATCGTGGGTAACACTACCAAGCAGTTGCGCCTGAAAGCGTTATGTGTGTGGTTACGCCGCCGTGTTTTACAAACGACGGCTGTTGCACATTTCTCGTAATCGCTTTCCAAAAGCTTAACCTTTTGGAAACTCACAAAACCTAAAGCGTAAAAAAGCAAAAAACCATCAATAAAGTAAATCTATGTTCGAATCACATGAAGATTTCAGTGGTATGGGAAACGCTGTTATCGTTTTCGATTTTTTCAGTAGATTTTATTAATATGTTCTTTAATCTGTAACATATGTAGTTTGAATATTGAGAATGAGGACGATGTTTACTGTGCTTATCTGGGCCAATATCCGGTCCGCAATTGCGTCTCGACACGCTTTGCGGCCGCACGCGCTCGAATCATTCGGGTTTCCAGCGCCAAAGCCGACTCGATGTGGCTTTTTTATACGATTTTCTCCAATTTTTCTTAGTTTCCAGTTTCCAAAACCCACTAAGAGTCAGCAGATCGACGGCTGCGGCGCTGTAAGCTCTTCTGACTCGGGAGCGTGCGGCCGCAAAGCGTGTCGAGACGCAATTGCGGACCGGAATTCGGCCCAGATAAGCACAGTATATAAATCGGGAAATTTTTTCGGGACGCTCAAATGATTTCGCGTCCCATATGTAGCTGGGTTGCGGCGTTCCATAAAAGTACCCAAGACGATTTTTTTACGCAGCAAATGTCAATAACTAGAAACAAAAGAAACAAACATTCAGCCGTAACAGAAAAGCTTGGGCCTAAATGTGTTATCATTGATTCGCCGTAGTTCTAATACGAACGCTTTATACCTTGTATTCACCTATTTAGTTTCCGTATAGTGTTTAGGTTAGGAAAAAAACCGGGAGTGGATCACGTATTCTTTTTCGATGATGTTTTCATTCTTTATTTTTTCCTAATCTCACCATCATCAATCCATCGCCGCCCTCGTCGTTTGGGTGAATTAAAAGAGTGTTTTGCCTGAAAATTAGAAACTGTGAGAACCCAATTCTCGCAAAAAGGGAAATCATAGATACATATAAGTTTCGTGCAAATAGAATTGTGGTTTCTATTGAATCATACTTGTTCGCCGAAACGAGCTCTTTTTGCAAAATTTAATATGGCATTCAAAAAAGCATTTCTTCATCTATCTTATCCTACCGGTAAAAGAAAAGCAAAATAAATTTTGAGGATCAAATAATTCCGTGTAATTTTTAACAAAGGTTTGTGTCTCGGAGCCATTGCGTGAAAGGGAAACTGAAGGCAGCAAGAATATTCACTACTTACAAGGGAACCACAATTAGTCATAGTGACCATTCCAAATTAAATGTACTTTTCTAGAACCATTTTCGGACGAGAAGTCCGAATATGCCCATCGCAGCTGCCTAGACCCACTCTGAAAAAAGTTATAGGCATTTTTTCTCTGATTTTCGTACTTATTGTACCCTCCAAAAAGTGCATTAATTTTAAGAAAATCCGGAAACTGACCTCATAATCGTGTTCAGCGTCCAAAACTACCCCACTAAGCAAAGTTAGGTTGAAGGAACATTTTCCAAACTTTGCGCAGACTAAGAGCGTTTTGTACTTTTACGGATTTTCGGTTGGGCGTTTATTTATACCAATTACAGGGCTCTCGAAGCGTTTTAGAAAAATATTCCAGATTTGACTAAAAATTCGGTTTGGGGGGTTATTTGTGACGCTGATCACGAAAATGAGACTCATTTATCGATTTTCCGAAGTTTTTGACTGTATTCGTTCACATATTCCCATCGGGGGAGAATTTGATGGCAAATTGCGACTTTTGACGATTTCCGGAATGTGACGACAGATGTGGCTCAAATCGTTCTTCTGGGGGTTATTTAGACTGCTGAGCACGAATCTGATGTCGGTTTATCGATTTTTGGCAGTTTACGGGAGATTACGGTGGGTATCCGGTAGTTTGGTCAAAGTCTCAGATTTGTCTCAAAGTTTCTATGTGGGGTTATTTGGGGTGCTGAATACGAATTTGATGTTCATTTGTCGACTATCGGAATATTGAGGTAGGCTTTGTCTCCTAAATGGCATGTTACCTACCGTAACCTACAGTAAACCTTAAAATTTGGGCGAGCAAACCCCAGATTCGTGTTCAGCATCCCAGATTCAGACCCCTACATACATGTTTTTAGCGAAATCAGGAAAAAAATTTAAAAACACCCTAAAAATTCCATGGGTTTTTTTCAAATTGCTTACCTTGCCGCGAAGCTTCAAAAACGCTCATAACTTTTTCCAGAGTGGGTCTAGGCAGCTGCGGTGGGCATATTCGGACTTTTCGTCCGAAAATGGTTCTAGAAAAGTACATTTCATTTGAAATGGTCACTATGACCTATTGTGGTTCCCTTGTTAGAACACACATCAAGTTTTAACTCAGAAAAATAGAGTTTTATGAGAAAATGCAAGTATCAGATAGAGAAGCATCAAAATCCATAAAAAATCAACCAGTCAAGAAAAATTATTCATCAAAACCCACAATTATTTCTGCTCCAACCAAATAATTCAAAAGTAATCAAACCTTGACGATAAATAACGAGAATTGGGAAGAGGGTGGCGTAAATTGACGATGAAAACACAACGTCTTGACCAAATAAATATAAAAATTGCAGGAAATCCGTTATACAAGGGGCTTGAAAACAGCTGTTCAAAGGACGAGCGCGCAAATTCAGCATCAGAGCGTGAAATCTCACTGGGTAGGACGCCGCTGGTAGGACCCTACCCGAGATTCGCGCAGGGTAGGCTTGGTAGGCTGCTACTGTGGGTAGCAAGTTTCGTGAATCGCGTCATTCGTGCGAATTTCGGTAGAAAGCTACCCTTACCCAGCCTACCAGCGCTAAATTTCCTTGATGAGTCCGGCCCCTGGGTTCCGCTCCTACCCTGAAAACTGTATCAGGGTTTGATAGTCAGACATTGATTTAGCCCTTTAGCAACACATTGAGCTTGACCGGAAACACTGTTAGTGCCAGTTGTCCTGCAACCAAATGGGCTGCTTCTGATTGCCGGCTAGTCAAGTCAGCAGACTTGTCCCAGTCATCCCGTGGCTTGAAAAGTGACAGGTGACACCGTAATAGTTTCCGATTTTGGACATCACGCCCACTTTTCTCCTGGACGTCATCATACACCACTTCTAGATCTCTCCCTCTCGTATTATGAGACCTCATACTCCAGGAGTGTCGAGACCAGTTAGATGTAGTGGGTATAAATGGTCGTTTCCTGAGAGTCCATATGTGTTAGCCAGCGCACGTTTTCATCGTCTTTCGGCTATTTTTAGTCCCATAATGGGCTTGCAAGGGTGGAATTTTTCCGTTTTTGATATCTTGAATGGAAATCAAAAATGAAATCAGAAAATGTTTATGAGGAAAACGTTTTTGGAGAAGGCATTTGCTGGGTACATATTGTATGTGATACGCGTTTGTTTCCGAACTGGCTAATTATTATTTGTTTCATATAGGGTTGAACTTTCTTGCCTTTTGAAGTTATCGGGTTTCCTGATTTAAGTGCACCCTATGAAGCACCATATCCTTGTTCACTATCAAAAAGCTTTGTGCCTTCTGAGGAAGGTCACTTGGACAAAGCGGCCATTCCGATCAAAACACATTTTCCTAAGATCAATGGTTCACTGGCTTTCGAGTAAAAAGTGAAAACCCGCTCGTTTTTGTTGTTAATCTCCTTTTTTTTTAGACGGCGTTCACGATCTTGCGGGTACATTTAGAATTGAGCTAGGAGGCTCATTTTTGGACAGGATGCTGGAAATGGGTGCAGGTCGCTCCTATTCCAATTTGATCTCGATACCTTTACTTTGAAGGGTACCTCAAAATCGTGGGTTTACATACTAAATTAGCCGTGGAGCGCGAAAACTGCTTTTTTCTGCTACCACTGTGGAGACCAGGGTGTGGGGGTGGATCTGCAGCCAATTAACACACGTCGACGGAGGTGAGTACGGAACTTGTCAGAATTCGTACTCATGTCACGTCAACGATCGATAATCAATATTATCGATTCTCGCGCTTCTTGCACAAAATGCGGCCAGGAGTGGTGATTGCTGATGGGATTGGTTTTCTTGGTTGGGAAATTTTGCTGATCAGTCAGTATCGATGAATACCAATCAATATTCTTGGTTTTTTCGCCTGTTGCACAAAATGCCGCAATGATTTTGATTGTTGTTGACTTTAAGTCACTTGTTCGGGAAATTCTTCTCATCATGCAAGATCGAATATTAATCATCAATAATATCGATTTCTCACATGTTGCTCGAAATGCGACAATGAGTGGTATTTTTCATGATTTTGAGTCATAAGTTTCAAAAATTGTACTCATACGACAGTATCGTCTGTCAGGTGTTTCATCATTCCAAAACGGAAATCGTGGAGCGAAATTGGAGTCAGAAAGGGAACCTTCGGAAAAAATATGTGAAATTTTTCGAAATTTAGCTTCCTGGCAAAATTAACGATTTGGTAATGCCACCTATAAGTTAAAAAAGTCTAAAAAATATCTTGATTTTTCTTTAAAAATGATTTTGCGTAAAATAGCCTGGAGAAATAAAAAAGGCAGGAAATGAAGTGAAATGTCCAAAAAATACGATTTGGTGGTCCATCATTTCACAAGCTTCTTTGTTGAACTTATCAAAACAAAATCAAGCGCGCAGCGGAAACCTTGAGCCATTTTTGAAAGCTGTAACAAGGGAATCAGTTTTGGTCCAAGCTAGGTGAACTCCATTCCATATCGTGCTTGATTTCGTTTTGTTAAGTTTAACGGAGAAGCTTGTGAAATGATCGACCACCAAATCGTATTTTGTGGCTTTTTCACTTCATTTCCTACCTTTTTTATTTTCCCAGGCTATTTTACGCCAAATCATTTTTAAAGAAATTTCATGATATTTTTTAGACTTTTTCTGACTTATAAACGGCATTACCAAATCGTTAATTTTGCCAGGAAGCTTAAATTCCAAAAATTTTACCTTTGTAACTGTGCTCCGTTGCTGTGAACGGGAGTATAAGCGATTGGTTGCGATAAACAGAAGACCTGGCCATACCGTATGTAACCTAAAAACAGCGCCTTAAATAACTACTTAACACGATTGAGTGTACCTTGGTGCTCTTTCGGAATAGACTACTCACTAAAGAATTCAATGAAATTAGCAATTGTTTGAGCTTGACTGACCGCTCGGTTGGTCACATCACACAGTTCAGTGTGTTTGAAAAAGACTAAATCATTCGATGGCTATAGTGGGACGATCATTTCTCATGAAATTTCTCTAGTGGGTCGTCTATTCCGGAAGAGTACCTGTACCTGTTTTAAGACTCTCAGCTGACATTTTGGATAGACCTACGTGAAGAATATTGTCTATGAACCGAGTCATGGCTGGTTTCCTTAGTTGGGCGAGAAACTAAGGGCTATTCCAGGATTTTTATGACTCTTTTTATAATGTTTATAAAGACTGATTCCAAATTGGCTAAAGAAATTCTCCTTGGGCGGCATGCACGAACGCTGCAAGAAAGGCCAGGGAGGCGTTCCGCGTCCTATGCGCGCAGCGTCGAGCCACGCGACGGCCCAGAAGTGCATGGCGTTGATTGATGTGTCGCGGACGTAAATGCACCTTTTACAGAAGTCTCTACGCCAAACGATTTTTGTCATCCCAGATGCTTTCTGGCCCGTTTTGTGATCCCGTGCATCTCAATAACTTGAAGCGAACTCGACTGGGATGACAGAAAATGCGCGCGTAGAGTTCGCAGTGAAAATTGCATTCAAGTTCGCGATACACTATTACACGCCATGCACTTCGGGGCCGTCCCGTGGCTCGACGCTGCGCGCAGAGGACGCGTGGCGGCTCCCTGACCTTTGTTGCGGCGTTCATGCATGCCGTCCCCGGGAGGTCGATCAGGGTCCTGAACACGGATCTGGTGCCTGTTTCTCGATATTCTGAGGCTTACTGTGGGTTAAGGTAGATATAACGCTATTTAGCTGGCCTAGCCTACCGTATAAGTTAGTCGCTCGCGCTAATGTGGGCCGGACCGTGAGTCGTAATAAACTCGTCCACAGAAAATTCGACAGCCAGCGGAAAGGCCTAGCGCGAGCTGACCTCGGGGCCCTATAGAGCTCTTCCGGGCCCTTTTTTGTTCGTTCTTTCGAATTTATTGCTTTAATTAAAACCTGATCATTCGATTTGCGACGAAAACCGAAGGCGAATTTTATCGTGGGCACTGCCTTTGAGACAGTGGTTCCACTCTCCATGAGAGGTCGAACATACATATTGTGTGCCTTCGAGAAGGCTTTAGTGTTTTCGTAGAGAAATAAGATTACATAACCCCATTCTTATTGAGAGATAGGTGCCTTACTCTCGAGAATTTACAAGGTGATTAGTCACTAATGTGGGTATGTTCATCTTTACAGCAATATTTCCGGAGTAGTGAAAACCGGAAGACTCTTCGGATTAGTTTCAAGTAATACTCTTAGTCGTATTATGCATCGTAAGGCAGACGATGGTTAGTTAGGAAGGGGCGAGGGCTAGGAGACATTAGCCCATCATCATGCAAGACCTTTTTGAACTCACCTTCACATTATAGGCAGTGTCCACGATAGAATTCGTTTTCGGTTTTCTGCCTGAAATCGAATGCTCGGGGCCTAATTGAAGCGATAAGCTTGGAAGAACGAACAAAAAAGGCCCGAAAGGGCCCTACACGGTTCCGAAGTCCGCTCGCGGTCAAGTTTTCCGTGAACGAGTTTGGTCCATTTCCAGGTTCGGCCCACATTAACATTAAAGCGCGAAGGCGGATGAATTTTAGCATTGGGGCGCGCTTCGAAGTATTGCAATTTTTTCCTCCCTTACATTCCTTCTCCTGTTGCGTTGCTTCTTTTCTTGCACTTTATCATCCTTCTCACTAGTTTCCTTCTCAATCTCTATTAGTTTTATTGGCGATAAAAATAATGCATTAATTTATTTGGACAAAAATTGAGGTACATAGAAATCAAATTGACGTTGTACTTCTGCTCATCCCTATTCAACTCGCCTTACACCGGACTCTTCCTTCGAATGAAGAGACCATCATTTGAGCATTTCCGTCGTTGTTTTTGTGGTTCTTTCTTCACTAATGGGACAATCTGTTCTCAAACCTTCCATCTCTGGTGAAATCTGGGTGACGATTTTTATCGTGGACACTGCCTTTATAGCCACAGTCCAAGCTCAGGGGTAATTTTTGATATTATACTCCGGTCGCAGTGTATAGCAACCCTGCTATGCGCGAAATCTCAATTCGCTCAAATAAGCGAGAAAAATAAAGGAAAAAGGACAGGCTCGAGAAAACTCGTCCGCGAACTGCTCGCCGTTCAAATTCAGAATCTTTGAGGGGCCATAACTCCTCTCGTAGTGACTTCTGAGCGATTCTGGAGACACTTTTGTGTTTAAGAGAAGTAGGCAAACAAAACTTCGATTCCGAGGTTGGACTGCGCCTTTAAAGGCACAGTCCAAGCTCAGGGACGAAATCTGAGGTTTGCACATAATTGTGAAGTTCACCCACCCTATATAGCACCTGCTAAGTGCGAGCTCTCAATTCCTCCGAATAAGCGAGATATAGGAGGAAGCCACCCTGGGACGCCCACATCAGGAAGCCACTTTGGCACGCCCCTTTTACGATATTTCAAGCTCAACAGCGGCGAGATGAGCGATGGTTTCTGATCATTCTCCCCGTTCTACCCTTCATTCTCACCTTCTCTCTTTGTTCAAGTTGGCTCGCATACATCGGTTGCAGATGGAGGAAGTTACAAGCCTCGGACAACTCGTCCACCATGCTTCCGTAGCTCAATTTTTGAGGGGCCATAACTTTGTTCCTAGGAGGGGTCTTGTGAGATTCCAGGAACATCATTGTGATCAGCTTGGGACCGTTTCCACCATAGGCAGAATAGCAGAAAAACGATTCTGAGGTTGGACTGTGCTTTTAAAGCCTAAAGTTAGTGTTCTCATAGTACTGACGACCTTCGAAGATGGCCCAGTGTGGTGGAGACCTAACCCAAAAGTTACCTGAGATTTTTTGTGAGGTTTGCAGCTTCCACCCTAAAGTTTGGGTGGGCACATTTTTATTTCCAATGTTTCGCTCTTGAGCATGTCATTGAAGTCAAATTCTGGAATTTGCTCTTTCTGGGTTTGCACATGTCGCTCAATTTCCCTCTTGTCTTCCGACAATAGTGTATGCGATGTCATACCACCCACATAGGACAACATGGAGCGTTCTATAGAGCCTCTGCGATTGTTTGGTAACAGGGTTATCTGCCTATCGCAACCAGACAACAGGATGTCTATACCCTCCTCAGAAATTTGTGGGGAACTTCCCGAGGACAATATACCTGATTTGGTCGTTATCACTTGGTCGAGGGGAGAGGAGTGAGACATCCCCACGGGAGGGGACGTCTCGTCCCTCTTCCCTCGAATTATACACAGCGATAAGGCGTTTGAAACAGTCGACTCGGGGGAGAACAAGGGAAGTTCGCTTCACGGTTGTTCCCATGGCCTCCCCCCGAGCGCGATGAACGAAAAAACAAAGCCGCAGAGTATACGATGATGCAAACTGCCTAGTCTCGAGACGGTTTCGCACTTCGCTATTTAAGATATCAGACCTGCCAGTCAAGGTCTGTGTAAGGTATCTTTATCCAGCTTATTAGGGGAGATAACAGGCTTCTCTGTAAACTTTCGTCGAAGGTGAAGATTTTTGGCCCTATTCCTGCTTTCGAGGAACAGGAAACTGTTGAACACAGCGAGTTTCGGCAAGCTTACTTTTGATAAATCAATGACCAATGGGTGTTGCGTTGCGACAGCTTGGGGAAGACTGGCGAAAGGGCGAACAAGGGAAGACCTGCTAGCCGGAGGTCCCCTCCGCCTTCCCTCGATTCGGGGGAAGTTCCACAGTTGTTCTGAGGGAAGTTCTGCTGTCGTTCTCGGGAACTCCCCACCGAATATCTGAGTAACGACCAAATCAGTTCTATTGCCCTCGGGAACTTCCCCACAAATATCTAAGTCTTGACAGATAGCTTGTTGACATGAGGCGATCCACTGTAGGCGAATAAAACAAACGTCGAAGACCTTTTTTGCTTGAAAGTTATGAAAGGTGCATCCATTTAGCAACTCTGATAGCTTTTATTGAAAGAACTTACATGGCTTATTGTTATTCTTGGAGTTCTGAGAGTGCTGGAGGAAGTTAGATTCATGCAGTTTATTCAAGCATAACGACAGCATGAATACAGCGAAATCAAATCAGCCCGTGTACCTTATTTGCGAGAGGGAGGACGCTGCAGATGCAGTCCACTTCTATACCTAGGACACTGCCTGCTATTCTCAGTGTTGGGATACTAAGTCCATGGAAGGAGTTCATGGACTTGGGTGATTTTCATATGAAATTTACGACAATAAGGAATCCAGCTGTACAGTGAGGAACCTCACCTCTTACTAGTACCAGGTTCATAACGGTGAAGACGTCGGTGTAGAAATGGAAACAACCTTGAAAGCACCTTCCAACCTCAGAATCGTTTTCAGTTTTCCCATTAGGCTTGAAGAGAATTCCACTCTGATCTTATCGGTGTCTCAGAAATCGTCAGAACTCACTATGAACGAAGTTATGACCCCTCAAAGATTTTGATATTAACTGAGAGCAGTTGGCGGACGAGTTGTCTCGAAACTTTTCCTGTCGTTGTTCGCAGCCATCGCTTAGACGCAGGCCACACCTCAATTCCAGACCGAAAAATCAATGGAAAAAGATAGATTCTGAATGGAATCAATAGCGCGTCTCTTCCTTATTGAGATCGAAAACTTGTCTGTGAGCGTGCCCCATTTCCCTTTTTCTAGAGGCGTGACCGACCATTTCCCCGTTTTTTCTCGTTCATTTGAGCGAACTGAAATCCCGCGTTTGGTCCGCTACAAGGCAGTCGGACCATGAAATCAAAAATTGTTCCTGTGGTTGGACTGTGCCTTTTTTTCCAGTCGTTTGATTTCATCGGCGGCAGTTGAGAAGAATGGGTAAGGAGCGTGCTCTACATTGAAGTTTAAAAGCACAGTCCAACCTCAGGGGTAATTCTTGATATTATGGTCCGGCTGCCGTGTGTAGCAACATGCCAAGCGCGAAATCTCAATTCGCTCAAATAAGCGAGAAAAGTGGGGAAAAGTCGACCAAAAAAGGAAAAAAAAAGGGCACGCCAACCAACACGTTTCGATTTCAATAGGGAAAAAAAACGCGCGATTGATTTTATTCTAAATATATGTCCTTCCATTTAATCTCGGTCTGGCGTCAAAGCGTGGCCTGTTTGGGAGCGATGGCTGCCAAAAAGGAGGAGAAACAGACCTGAGACAACTCGTCCGCGGATCTCTTGCCGTTCGTATAAGAATCTTTGAAGGGCTATAACTTCGTTCGTAGTGAGTTCTGTACGATTCCGGAGATTTTGCTCCGATCAGCGTGGAATCCTTGTCACGATGAGCAGGAAAACTGAGAAGCTATTCCGAGATTGGACTCCGGCGCCAAAAAAAAACGGGTGTGGGAGCGTCGGGAAGGATGGCTCTCGCAAACAAAATTGTTAATAACCAATTTATAAAGAGTAGGAGTATAAAAGAAGTGAAGAACGGTGTGTCTCCATTCCCACACTGTTATTCTCCAGGGGTCTGCAGTTAAGGATCTGTCTGGACTAGAATGTAGGAAAGCAGCACCACCGGTTGTGTAGATATAACTAAATCGGAGTAAGAACTCTGAAATTTGAAGAGCCGTGACGAGAATGAGCCATCTTTCCCGAAGCTCCATACCTACATTCCCATAAAACAGCCGAAAGGGTGACTGCGCTGCCACCATGTCTGAGCTCCTGCTATTCTTTAGCACTGCCGTCTAGTATAGCTAATGTCGGATCAATCCCTGAAGTCAATGCCACGGTCATGCGGCTGCAAACTTGGTCTTCCTCCGTAATACTTATCGTGGATCTATCCACGGCAGGGGTCGATTTACAAACCCTGCCCTCGGCACTGGTGGGTGCGCTGCGCATCGAGGTGGGCGCCAGGTAGAAGGGCATCGCTTGATTGCCGGCCGCACAGCTGACCGGCAGCAACGTATTTTCCTCGTATTCATCCCTCTTCTGCTTTCTCCTACCATCTTTCTACTTATCTCCTACTTTTTCTGTTTCTCCATAATTAGCTAAGTGTTCTAATTGCCTGTGTGTTTGATCCGAGCTTAATTAATGATTCAATCGCGGCTACTGTAGAGAGTATGAAATGGATCATCTAATAACTGGACCGGAAAATACACAGTACTACAGACTCGGGTGAAAATTAGGACTGACGACGCACAAGTGGTAGTACCGACTGCTACAACAACCGTTTTCACCGCTCTTGCCCTCTTCACGGTCCTGATCAGAATAGTCCCTTAACGCTGTCAGAACGATTACATGAAGTTGCGAGCGCACCACTTGCCTCTTCACGGTCCTTACGTCGTTCCGTTCGAACTGCTCGCAACTTTTTGAAGTGCGCGAAAATTATTGCGATTTAGGACCGAACAAGCGCAAATATAGTCGGCACGGATCGCACTAAAACTTTGCGTTCCTTACTGTGTGTTGGCGCGTATGTTATAACGTACGAGAACCGAGTTAGCGCCAACGCACAATAAGGAAGGCAAAGTATCAGTGAGACGATTATAAATTACCAACGGCACAAAATTTTCACGGTAAGCAAAATTAATTATACCGAATTGATAAAGGGTAGAGTATAAAAGAAATGAAGAGCGGTGTGTTACATTCACACACCGTCTTTCTCCAGAGGTAAGCGGCTGAAGCTCTAAACAGACTAGGGAGTAGGGAAGCAGCCTCACACTCAGCCAAACTAATGCCGGCCCTGGAAGGTGACTTCGAGTCACGCTCCGGAGGCCAACATATTTTTGACCGCTGAGGGGATAGGGGTGTCCTCGCGGCTTGGGGAGGGTGGTTCCTTACCGCAGACTGCGGCGGACCGAGGCGGGGCGTTTCTCCGCCGTGGGGCTGGGATGACATGCTTGAGGTAAACAATAATACAAATAATGATCGCGGGCCATCTGGTAAAGGTCGGCGGGCTGTCGACATACGGCTGGCCGGCGAACCAAGCGCAGGCCATCCAGGGAAAAGGAAAGCGAGCCAGCTGAAAAAGGTTGGTGTGCCATCGACATGAAGCTGGCCGGCGAACCAAAAGCGGGCGGACGGAGGACGGACACCGCGGGTCAGCTGGGAAAGGTTCACCGGCCGTCGTCCTGAGTACCGAAGCCGGTGACAAAGATATCACGATATGGGGCCCTAAAAACTCCGAAAAGAAAAACTTCTACACTTCCGTGAGAATTTATTGCCGTTGGCAAATTATAAACTTGTGTATCAGTGGGATCCGTGCCGATTGTATGTCTAGACGTGAGGAAAAACGTATGGTGCGTAGCGGCCGCACATGCATTTACCTCCACACCTGGTTTTCGAACATTTTTGCTGTCTTGCTCATGGTATTTTGCTTTGGTAACCTTTTTCTTTGTTTTCTCTTCCTCTAGTTCATCCTTTTGTGTTCCTGCTAGTTCTGCTAAGTGTTCACTAGTTCTTATGGTGTCCTGCATTGTTTTAGCAACACCAACTGTTAGTATAACACTAACACATATTGAAAACGGCAAAGGGTGTTGAATGTAAGGTTGTCGAAGACGTGTGCAGATTGTTGCGCAAAGTGTGTTGAGATTCAGGTAGGTGAATAGCATTATGAAAAAAGTGTAGGGGTTCTAAAGGGGGTCAGGACGAGTGGTGGAGAGTGGGCATGGTTCCAAAGGAAGTGCTCATAACACCGTCAACGGTGATTCAGGATTCGGAAAAATTGTTGGGATCGCCGTTGGAGGTGTGTGTGGATCTCGGAGACGTGTTTGAAAAGTTCCAAAAACTTTTTGAGTGTTGTTCCCTGCCGTGGATAGATACACCATATACTGTGCTTATCTGGGCCGAATTCCGGTCCGAAATCGCGTCTCGACACGCTCGAGTCAATCGGGTTTCCAGCGCCAAAGCTGACTCGATGTGGCTTTTTTATACAATTTTCTCAGTTTAGAGTTTCCAAAACCCACCTAAAGTCAGCAGATCGGCGGTTGCGGCGCTTTAAGCTCTTCTGACTCGGGAGCGTGCGGCCGCAAAGCGTGTCGAGACGCAATTGCGGACCGGAATTAGGCCCAGATAAGCACAGTATGCTGTCTTGCTGTCCCTTCTCGAATTTTTGTCGAAAGAAGTGGGCCTGAAGATTTTTCTGAGGTCCAGGCGACTTTTATTCATTTATCTTTTCATTCACTCATCTCCTTTCGATCGAATACTTTTAATCTTTTGAGCCCTGGAGAAATTTCAGGCGCCGGAACGTTAATCGACAAAAGATCGTATCAGCCTCGTGTTCTGATCAAACATTCATGAAGGAGAACATTGAACTTTTTCTCGCTTCTGAAAAAGTTTAACGTTGAAGTTCGTCACGAATATATTACCCTCGCCGTTCACATATTTCTCTCCTGCATGCAATAAAATTAATTCACGACACTGACTTATTACGGCACTTAGCCTAAAGGGCATTTTGATTTTTGTGTGACGGTGAGGTCATAAATTCAATATGTGATGGAGCATTCGGGAAAAGTGGAGATAAATGCCATGTGCTGATAAATCGGTTGTTTTTTTTTGGCTGCTACTACTGTTGTGACCATTCCAAGTAGGGGTTGTGCATACTTTGCACTCCCTTGCACGCCACCTCCTTCTCGTCTTACTCAGTTTGGTACGATCATATTCGATCTTTCCATAGTGCAGCATCTTTCCGATGCCGTCCTAACTACATTGTATGAAAAAGCTGAGGAAACGCGCAAGCTGTATTGGAAACGGTAGTTGCGCACAACAAGCAACTTGTTCCCTAGGGCCCAATACAATCGGCACGTCCTGTAAGGCCGGGATTATACTCCCCGCGACGAGCGACGCGATGCAATGTTTACCACCAATATCGACCGAAAATCGACATGCCCGATATGCACTGTCGCTATCGCTGGTCGCGGGAAGTATGATTCCGGCCTAAGAGGCAGTATAGAGTCCCGCCACTGAAAGGCGTGGCAGCATGCAATCGAGGAGAATCGATAGTGCGGCGCCACATGATCGATATTCCTCCATTGCATGCTGCCGCGCCTTTCAGCGACGGGACTCTTTTCGCCCCCTAAGGGGTCGTTTATACTCCCGCCGCCAAGCGGCGCGGCACAGAGTAGTTATGTAATATTGATCACGCGGCGCCGCACGTTCGATATTGTAAGATTGCAGTTTGCCGCGCCGCTTCGCGGCGGAAGTATAAACGAACCCTAAGGCCTAGTGCATACTTCCCGCGACAAAACATATCAGCACTATCGATTTTCGGTCGATATAGATGAAAAACATTATGTCGCGTCGCTCGTTGCGGTAAGTATGCACTAGGCCTAAGGCCGGGATCATACTTGCCGCGACACTGCGTATCAAGCATATCGATTATTGGTCGATATTGGTGGTACACGCAGCGTCGCGTCACTCGTTGCTGTAAGACGCGGCCTAAGCCTAGCGGCTATGATCGACAAACTCTGGCGCGGTCACTTTCTTTATTGGGACAGTCTCCGCGAATGACAATATGAATATCCTGTCTTACAGAAATCTTTCCAAAATCGAAAAAAAGTATTGTAATCGTGATCCGCATTTCAATAAAACCCCTTCACAAAGTCGAGCTACATCGAAAACGTAGTTATACTATTACATAAACTCCTTTTCCTTGCATACATTTCTTAGAAGCTTTCGCATTCGGGATCATCACTGCGAATAACTCTCAAAAAATTTTCGGAGTTTCTAATCAACCACCAAAGTCCAAAAGTGAAATGGTGTCGAGGAAATAATTTAAAACTCACATACTGCGAGAAGTGACGGCGGGAAACTCGTCCCAAGCGAGGTGCGTGCATTCGGCGACAAAGATTGTTTTCGAACGATATTGTCGCGGCGTCGGTTGCCGCTCGCTGGCGGTGAGGCAGGGCCAACGCGGCCTCAAAGCACTCTGCGGTGCCCCTTCGTCTCCACGCCGCGTCGGTCGTCCCTGTCGCCGAAATCAATCGATATTGCGTCACCCAGCACTGTTCGTCGCTGCGAGCGATCCCGCGGCTTGAACTCTGCAGGCCTCTAAGGCCTAGTGCATACTTCCCGAGGGGAGCAAAGCGACATAGTGTCTGTCATCCATGACGACCAAAAATTGATATGGATGATATGCACTGTCGCTGTCGCGCATCACGGCAAGTATGCGCTAGGCCTAAAAGAGCCCGTCGCGACCCAGCGCTGCTACGGACGCGGTACAACTGTTTCTATGACGGCTAATCGGGTTGGTCCAATGCTGATACTGCCGCGATTTGTGCTAAATGGCATTCCTGTAAGCTCATGTCAGCCACAAAGCATATCATTTCCCTTACGAAAGAAAGAATGTTCAATTCGAAAACCAAAATTCTGATGGAAGATTGGATTTTTCGGACGAATCAAGGTATTAGGCTACCTTCATAGTTCGCCAAAGGCCGGACTGAGCCGTCCTCTCCCGGCCCTAGTGATCCTGCGCCTCCCTTCACTACTTCTAATGAATCAGCTGCATACTATACATTGGATCCGACTCACTCATTTTTGGATATCCATCCGAATGAACCGGAATTTTTATGATTCAAAATCCGATTCACCGAAGAAACGTAAAAATCCGAATGATCCAAAATCCGATTCACCGAAAAAACGTCAAAATCCAAACGATCCAAAATCAGATTCATCGAAAAAACGTCAAAATCCGTTTGATCCAAAATCTGAATGACCGAAATGTGCCATGAGTCGGATAATGATTCGGATACCGAACATCCGAAAAATGTCATGATTCGGATCGGATAACGAGTCGGATATTGGTAGATTCGGCATGTCCCGTTACACGAACAAGCGTATCTGATGTCACGACTCGACATTCCATTCTACAGTAGCCATACAGGTGAGTAGTTACACTGCAGACATCCACTGCGCGTATCGTGAAATTTACGCCGCATTTTCAGCGCATCATCAGCTCAGATTTTGCGCATAATTGGCATTAATCCTCTTCGTTCGGGTTGTCTGTGCGAGTATGGGGTCTTCCAGAGTGGCGTCGCTGCAAAATTCATGGCGTCGCTCTCCAGAGCGAGAGAAATTGGGCGTGACCATGACTTGTCGCCGAGTCACATTTCTGTCTCTGCGTCTCTTACCTCTTCGCCGCCGTTTGTTCGATCGAAAAATAAAACAGTGAAGTAGGGTAAAGAAATATTTTATAGAGAGTTAGTGGACAGGTACTAACAAAGGAACATCAACAAGTAGAAGGAAATTACGACGGGACGGCCGCGACAGCGACACAATTGAACGAAATCATTTTCGTCGCGCAACGTTGATGCCTTCGCTGCTAGCTCGCGCACTCTGGAAGCGCGGCGGTCGCCCCCGTCACACAGCAGAGTTTGCGCTGCGTATCACCCACCTCCCATCACCCACACCGTCTCCGCGACAGCGAGTTTTGCTGCGGCGCCACTCTGAAGGGCTCTTAGGGATGGGGTTTACTTTGCCGGCTGTCATGACCAACAGGCATGCAATCTAGCACAAATCGCTGCGGGACCTGCATCGTAACAACGTCGTCGTAAGCACAGCTATCGCGCGTCTGTCACAGTGGCTCGACGCGGAGGGCTTACATACTGCGAAAGGGCCGAAGCCTGTCGCTGCCACTGTCGCTGTCGCAGACCGAAGCTTGCAGCACACTGCGACAGCGACAGGTTTGAGGCTAGGTGCATACTTTCCGCGACGCGCGACTGCGACAGTGCATATTAGCAACATCGATTTCCGGTCGATTTGGATGACGAACAATATGTCGCGTCGCTAGTCACTGGAAGTATGCACTAGGCCTAAAGGGTGGGAGCTCCGCGACAGGCGGTCGGTGTCGCTGTGCAGAGCGACGCGACAGGGTGCCGCGAAAGTATACCATACCCCTTATGGCGCATTGAGGGTGTGATTGACTCCCAAAAACCATGTGTGTTGATCGAACGCGCAATCCTGTTTCAAGTGGATTAGGCAGGAACTCATGGGTATTTACGAAATCGATGTAAAGGACTGATACTCATGATACTCAAGTATACTAATGCTTTAACATTACACTTACTTTGAAGAGATTGTGAAAAGTGATCACACCTATTTGCAAATATTAATATTTTTTTTCGAAGATTTTCGCCAGACTATCGAGTTTCGATAGACTTTCAGAATTATACCTTCTTTTATCCGACCGGATATCCTACTCGGATATTCGGATTCCGACTCACCGAGAAAAGGTTGAAATCCGAGTGATCCAAATTCCGAATCACCGAAAAAACGTGATTTTTGAATTGATCCGAGATCTGAATTTTTTTTGATTCGGATCCAATGTATGCTGCATACCAGTCGATTATACGGGTGTACTCGAGCGCACTGAGCTGGCTCAGTCTGGAAACAATAGGGGGAACTTTAACCCGCGGTCCGCACAATGTGGATGCTTGTCGACCGGGCTCGCAACAGCCGATCGTTCGATTGTTACGGAGGCTTTAGGATCATGTAACAGGATGCAAAAGAAGGAGAAAAGACATTGAAAAACAGAAGGTCACTGATAATGAACAAAACAAGCACAAAATTGCGAATTTCCTTCCTGCTAGCAATAGGAAGGAGCGAATTAAAAGACTAGTTAGCTGCCGCGCGAGCGTTCATGCGTGGAGCGCGAAATCTTGCCCAGTAAGGCGCCATGGTGTAGGGTCTTAGCCGGCTTCGGCGCTTTCAAAGGTTTGATAAAAGCCTCAGAGAATTTTCTGGATCATGCGGTAGGCGTGTTTCTGCATAGCAAACTATCCATTATCAGCTTAATGGTGACAAAATCAATCTGTTTTTTATGCATCTAGCTTTCTTGTGTACAGGCCATACAACGGGCAAAGTCTCACCGTCTACTGCGTACCACGCGCTGCGTGATCGCACGCGCGTCGGAAGCAGACGAGTTTTGGCCGCCGCGCGGAGGCCGAAACGTCGCGCGCGGCGGCCAAAACTCGTCTGCTTCCGACGCGCGTGCGGTCGCGCAGCGCGTGGTACGCAGTCGACGGTGAGACTTTGGCCGTTTTATGGCCTGTAACTTAGTTTGAACAGTTCCTTACAACGTCTAACATATGTCTAACTTTTTATTGATTATGCAGAAGCATCTTGCGTCATAATTTCAATTCCTCGAACCCAGTGTCCCCCTCATCATATATTTATCAACTAGCACTTGCAAAAGTTTTGGGCAATTAGAATTTATTGTTGGGCGGATTCTGAAACCTTTCTTAATGCGGGCTGTATATCCACTCGGCTTCCTCTTCCCTCATAATCGACGTCGTTGTCGGAATGGCTCCCTTGAGAGACAGCGGCAAATAGCTGCTTAGGGCCTTTGGTATGGCGGAAGGTTCACTTGGGGGGATTCCGCGCTGTCTCACACTCTCATATAGCAATTGGATCGCAGTTTTTTTGGTCTGAGTAGTTAACTATTTGCTTGAAATTTGCATTTGTTGTACCCTAATGCAATTGTTTTTTCGCGCTAATGTTTTCTAGGAAATAGCAAAGAGCAAGTTAGGCGCCGCCCTAAGTCTAAGATTTTATACGGCCCATCAGAAAATTGCATCAGACGCGGTGAGCATTGTTATATGTTTTTATTAAGTTGATTATTCTCCTTTGCACTCTATCGTCTGTCAAAGTTTTCCAATATTCCACGTAAACAGTCCTGTGCAAGGCGACTCTAGTGTCTCTGGTCAAATGCAGAAGGCATAATGTAACTCAGAGGCGCAGGACACCCTTAGGTATGGATTTTGAAATTTTCATGTGATTCTTTAGAAAACCCACTCTGTTGAACACTTGTTAAGTGCGAGATCTCGATAACTCCAAATTGTGGTGCGCGCGAAACGCGCACCAGATTTGGTTTTGAATCGGCCACGCGCGCAAATCCTTTTTCGCAATCTCAGTTGAGAGTGAACGTAGAAGTTGGAGCTAAATTGTATTGAAAAGAGCGCAAAAAGTTGGTAACAATACGCATAAATGGTTTGGAATGGTTAACTAGTTTTTGAGTAAAAAGTGAAAGACCGCGCGTTTTTGTTGTTAACCCATTCACGACCGCGTGTCCCACCGGTGGTACACGCGTTGACTACCACTTCGGCCCGCGTGGCCCTCCGGCGGAGCACCCTTTTCGAAAATCGATTTCTCCACCGCATGAAGGAATTTCTAAACCTACTTATGGTCAATGTATTTACCTATCCTAGAGCCGACTACAAACTTCGTGGTCCGCTGGCAGCTTCACCGCTACAATATATCTAACCCATCGAATGCAGCGAGGTCGAAAACCGCAAACTTGAGTACAGATTGCATTTTTACAAGCAATTAATGGCGGATTTTTTCTTTTTTCCAATACTCGATAAGCAAACCATACTTCTGAGAGTGGTTAGATCGTATAGCACTATTCAATATATTACAGAAATATGATTACTGATACTGCGCACCATTTGCGAGTAGAGAATCGGCTTTTCTTTCGCCCGTATTTTGTTAACAGAAATAATTTCATGCAAAGATCACCAATGTAGAGACAATTAGGGCCTTCCCTCCTAAGTCCTGTTTGGTTACGGTTGGTATCCTAGGCCGGGGGCTCTACTTTGGTGAAAACTACCTTAGAGAGGAGCGGACGAGAAAAATGGGACGCGCAAGAGCAGAAAACGAGTGAAAACATATAAAACAGTTATTACACTAATAATTCCTAGTCAATATGTAATAATAGAACTATTTTCTACGTCTAAATGTTTAAAAAACGCTTTTACAAAGATCTCTTCCTAGAAGGCGCCGAACTGGAGAGGTGAGGGGTGTCCGAGAAAAAAAATGGCTCTGAGGATCTGAAAAAGTCATTTAATCAGCATTTTCAGTCAATATAAAAATTTAGGAAAATTTTCTACGTCTCAATGTCAAAAGAATGCTAACAATGTTAACTACAAAAACTGGCGTCGCAATGCAATAGACCGCAAGAGAGTGGGAGTATGTAAGCTAATAGCTAATGCAAAAAATAGTGTAAATCGGGCAAAATATCATTTCACTAAGCATTTGCTGGCGATTGAAGAACAGAAGAATTCCTTTCATGGTAATCTACGATAATTAATGTTTCAAACCCGCTAAATTCAACGAATCACATGATTCTCTGGATGGTCTTATCTACACACTTGAAACTTTAGTTGGCCATTTCTCTGTAAGGAAGGAGTTATGGAAGCTGAAACTTTGGAATAATGATTTTGACGTCAACAGTCGCTGAATAAACAAAAAAAACGAAAATCGATTTTTCGGTGGCGTGCCATTCGAGCAAAAGTGGCCCACCGGTGGGACACCGTATACGGTGACGCAATATTGCACGCGGTCCGAACGTGCAGCCACCCAAAATTAGGCGTGGTCGTGAATGGGTTAATCTCCTTTTATTTTATTCAGACGGCGTACACGATCTTGTTGGTACACTTAAAAATGAGCTAGGAAGCTCATTTTTGGACAGGGGGCTGGGAATGGATGCAGGTCGCTCCTATTATAATTTGAACTTGATGCCTTAACTTTGAGGGGTACCTCAAAATTGTGGGTTTACATACTAAATTAGCCGTGGAGCACGAGAACTGATTTTTTTTCTGCTACAGCTGCGTAGACCAAGATGTGTGGGTGAATCTGCAGCCAATCAACACAGGTCGTCGTAGGTAAGTACTGAACTTGTCAGAATTCGTTCTCATGACACGTCATCGATCGATAATCAATATTATCGATTTTCGCGCTTTTTGCACTAAATGCGGTGAGGAGTGGTGATTGCTGGTGGCATTGGTTTACTTGGTGGGGGAATTTCGCTCATCAGCCATTAACCACAAATACCCATCAATAATATTGATTTCTTCGCTTGTTGCACAAAATGCCGCAATGATTTTCGATTGTTGATGGCTCTAAGGCACTTGTTTGGGAAATCCTTCTCATCATGCAAAATCAAATCTTGATGATCAATAATATCGAGTTCTCACATGTTACAATGTTACACAAAATGCGGCAATGAATGGTATTTTTTTATGGTTTTGAATTATCAGTTTCAAAAATTGTACTCATACGACAATATCGTCTGCTAGATGTTTCATCATTCCAAAATAGAAATCGTTGAGCAAAATTGAAGTCAGAAAGGAAACCTTCGGGAAAAATATGTGATCTTTCTGAAAATTTAGCTTCCTGGCAAAAGTAACGATTTGTTAATGGTCAAAAAAAAGTGTCTTGAAATATGTCTTGAAATATCTTTGAAAATTTTTTGGCGTGAAATAGCCTGGAGTAATAAAAAAAGCTAGGAAATGAAGTGAAATAACCAAAAATGCGATTCGGTGGTCGTTCATTTCACAAGCTTCCTCCGTCAAACTAATCAAAACGAAATCAAGCGCGCAACGGAAAGAATAAGCCATTTTTGAAAGCTGTAATAAGGGAACCAGCATAGGTCAAGCTAGGTGAACCCGACGCTCCATTCCATATCGTGCTTGATTTCGCTTTGATAAGTTCAAGGGAGAAGCTTGTGAAATGATCGACCACCAAATCGTATTTTTGGTTTTTCACTTAATTTCCTAGCTTTTTTTATCACTCCAGGCTATTTTACGCCAAATCGGTTTTTTAAGATATTTCAAGACATTTTTGAAACTTTTTTTTGACCATTACCAAATCGTTACTTTTGCCAGGGAGCTAAATTTTCAGAAATAGGCGAGATATAAACGACCACCACGGGCCCGACCCCTTCAGTCACCTCTACGGGCCACGCCCCTTGAATTTGAATTTCAAGCTCAGAAGCGGCCACTGAATTCCAACAGCTTCTCCGATTTTTACTCTCTTGCCGGTATCTCTCCACGTCCTGGATTGCTTTCTCGCAACAACTAAAAAAGAAAAGAAATACAGGCCTGAGACAACTCCTCCACCGAGTTTTCGTCCACAGTCCTTAAAAATAGGCATTTTTAAGGAGCCAAAACTCCGTTTGTGGGGGGTCCTAAAGGCTCAGACATGAATCTTGTGATTTTTATTTGATTGTGTACTAGACTCCTCCTGTATAACACGTGCCGAACACAAGATCTCAAATACTCCGACAAAGCGAGATATAAGCGACCACCACAGGCAAGACCTCCTTCGCTCACCACCACGGGCCACACCCCTTATCAGAATTCCGAACTCGATAGCGACCAGATAGATAGATGAATTCTCAACAAGTCGTCGTTCTTCAGTACATTGCCAGACTGTCTCCTTATCCTGGCTCGCTCTCGCGCAACGATTGCGATTGAAGAGAAATACAGGTTTGAAACAACTCGTCCACCAACTTTTTACCCTCAAAATATAGGCATCTTTGAGGAGCCATAACTCTGTTCATGGACGGTCTTGGACGATTTCATAGATACCACTGTGATCAGCACGTGACTCCCTCCAAGATCAGCATAAAAACTGAAAAATAATTCTCTGGGTGTTCTGTGCCTCTAAAGGCAGTGTTTTTCAGCGCGACAATGATATTGAGAATGGCCGGAAAACTTCACGAGAAAAACCCTTTTTTGAGCAAAGTTTTTCATCATGCGATAAGGTGTAAATTCGCGCGCGGTGGTTTCTTTCCGCTAATCACCGCGCACGAATTCACACGTTATCGCACGATGAAACAACTTTGCCCAAAAATTTCCTGTTAAAGTTTTTCCGGACTTTCTTCATATGATTGGAACCAATTGGTCGCCCGGAAGAGAATGTCTTTTTCAGAATCTAGATTGGGAGCAAGTTATGGGCGAAAAAGGCTTTTGTTGCCAACATTGCCTAATTTGCCCTTTTTTCCTAATTTATCAGCGGTATTGTATCGTGTCTTCCAAGGCACGTACGAAAAGAAGTCACTTACGTCTTTTCGTCTTTGTTCTATGAGTTTTCTCCCTGCGTATGATACTGGCGAACTCTGGTTCGTCATAAATCCATCGGGTTGATGCATAATTATGGAACGTTAATATTAACGCGTTTTTCTTTAGTAAAAAATGGCGTTACGTCCTCAATATTTATAAAAAATAATCCTCAATATTTAGTGAAAAGTGTGTCTCGAAATTCACACTCATATTCGCCATATTATGCTCTACCAATACGAGAAAGGATGGACCGCAGCCCAGTCATTTCGCGATGTCAGCGAACTTTTTGGCGAAGGAACAATTACTGATAGTTCAGCATGGAAGTGATTTATTCGCTTTAAATAAGGTGACACTAGTTTGAAGATAAAGAAGGCAGGGGTCTGCCATCGGATTTTGATGATCAAGCACTTCTGATGAAAACGTGGAAGAGGACGAAAGCCTGACAACGCGACTGCTGGATGAAGACTTTAATGTCAATCAATCAACGATCGTTCGACGCCTTAAGAAGCTTGGAAAGGTATGGAAGGTGGCTGGATGGGTGCGCCACGACAACAAAAAAGCTGAACACGTTTGAATTTTCACCGATTTACTGCAGCGAAACCAACAAACGCCATTTTTTGAAGAACCTTGTAACTGGGGATGAGTCATGGTTTGTTTCTCTTCAACAACGTCCCTCATCCGCCGTACTCACCGACAGAAGCACCGACGGACTGTCATGGCAATCGCTGTTTGAAAAACTGACCAACAAACAAAGTCTACGACGACTTCGATGACTTGGTGGCCGATGTCGAAGCGTGGATTGCAGCCAAGAATCGCGGCTTCTCCGCACGTGGAACCGAACGTCTGCCAAGCCAATAAAAAGCAGTTTTTGGAGTAAATGGTGACTATGCTCTTGAACGATCATTTAAAGGCAGTGACCACGATAAAATCAGTCTCCGTGTTGCGGATCGGTGGTTTCCTCCCGCGGGTCCGACACCAGACGTGAGTCTCGGGAGATCCAACCTACAGACTCCCTACAGATAACATTACTGACTGTACTAATTAACCCCGGCAAGCTGTATACTAAAATAAAGGCATAACCACGAGATTACCACATGACTAGTATTTACAGACTGGTGCCACCAACTTGATATCTCTTGGACTAATCAACACATATCCCGACTGTATTAATGATATTGCGAAATATACGACCCTCTTGCACACACAACAGAACACAAGCTAATATAGATTAGTTTATACTACAAGGACAATATGGAGAGATATTGGAGGATGCAATAAGAAGAATAGAACGGGGAACAATATTACAAGGAAGGAAGGCACCACTGAACTATTGCATCACGATCGATAAGACAGGCCATGGCCACTGACCTGTTCATTGAAGATGCTCCTCGCGAGTTAGCTGTACATCAGGTGGAATAGTAGTGCTCTAAAGGCCAGAGGCCCCAAAACAATGCACAGCACAGGTAGCAATATTGAGCAGCACAGAGCTGCAGTAGAATAGACCACGCTTGGTCGCAGCAGAGGCGAAGATTGATGCCTTAGACTGCGCGGCCCAAATCAGTCCGACGGCGTCCCTACCGTGCGTCGGCATTCGATGCGGGACCGACCGCGCCCAGGCCTCCTTGCGGAGCGATAGCATCGCGCTTTCGCGTCACTGCGAGTTTTCACCGGAAATCGAGAGGTCCGAGTCTAACTTCACCAATAATGTCGAAAAATCGGCTTGGAACAAGCACAAAAGAGCCCTTAACGGCCCTGAACTTGAGTGTTCCGCTCACGCAACGCCCACTACTTTCAACCACCTCTGATTTGTAAATAACTGGAAAATCCATTTCAAGGAAAGAGCATACATTCAGGAGGCTATAGTCCACTCCATTTAACTAAACTTACCCCATTTGATGATCGATTACCTTCTCAAGCTGAAATTTTGAGTTGGACAGCTTTATTGGTAGCCGTTGAGGGAGTGGGCGTTGCGTGAGCGGAACGCTCAAATTACGGCCGTACAGGGCTCGTTCGTGCTGGTTCTTAGCCGTTTTTTTCAGCGTTTCTGGTTGAATAGGGCTCGAACCTCTTGATTTCCGGTAAAAACTCGGAGACTGATTTTATCATGGACACTGCCTTTAAACATGTTTTGATTAAGTATCGTTTATGTTTTTGCTGAATAAAAATATTTTTTTAAAACGTTCCTTAATTCTGCATCAACCCAATAAAATTACCCCTATAAACTACTCTAAAGACAGTGTCCACAATAAAAAAATCGTTCCCCAGTTTTCGCCAGAAATGGAAGGTTTGGCACCTGGTTGCCCCATCAGTGAATAAAGAACCATAGAAAACTCAAATTTTCTTTAAAGAGAGAATCCGATGTTGGACGAGTTGCCTGGGCATGATCAGATCAGCGATGTCAGTTTGATTTCTGTGTGTCTCAATTTTCTATCGCCAATATATAGTACAATGGAGATTGAGAAGTAAACTAGTAGAAAGGAAAATAATGTGCAAGAAAAGAAGCAACGCAACAATAAGAGGAATGTAAGAAAAGAAAAAAATGCGATACTCCCAAGAGCGCCTTAATGCTAAAATTCACTCGTGCTCGCGCCCTTATTCTAATGTGGGCTGAACTATGATATGGATCAAACTCGTCCATGGAGAACTCGACCGCGAGCGGACTCCGGGGCCGTATAGGGCTTCTCTGGTCCCTTTTTTGTTCCTTCTTTCGAGCTTATTGCTTCAATCAAACCCCGAATGTTCGATTTTTGGCGGAGAAACGAAGACGAATTTTATCGTCGACGCTACCTTCAACTTGATTTTTCACGATGAAAGCTCTCTGTTTTCTGTGGCTCTACTTGGCTTTCGATGCGTGTTTCGCTTGATGACGGAGAATGATATACCTGTAAGGTCTGAAGTGCTGAGTACGGCTTGATGTTCAGTGCGTGGGTAATACGTTAGGAGAGAACGCTGGAACCGTGCCATTCTATTGTTCAAATATGCAAGACGGATATCCAGAAAAATCTTTAATATTAATATTCTGTATGATGCTCATTCATGTTCTCACTGTGGGAAGAATTGGATCCCATTTTCGTAAAAGAGGAAGTCATATCGTGATTGCATTGTTGCAGCGAGTTAATTGCATTTTTCATCAGCAGCTTTTATCCAAATTGTGCGCTGCCGCATTGAATTTTGATACCACAATTGTGCGTTCTCTGCGGTCACGTGAAGTAATGTAGATCGGAATTTTCTCATCAGAAATTCCTTTAACGCTGACTAGTATCAATGCCATGCACTCCTTGGCATTGTTCAAAGTGTTCTTCCTGTCTTTTCTCACTGAAAAAAAAACGTTCTCTTGTTCCAGCTATGACCCTGCAAGTGCATCTGTGCATGACTCAGCTTGCAAAGAGAGAGCGCTGTAGAAGGGTTTTCTGCGTAAAATTGTCTGTTCCAAGTATTTCCCTTGATAGTCCTTCGCAGAAACTTAGAAGGAAGTGGAGAAGCATCGTTTTTCTTGAACACGCTGATGAACACACGTGCTCAGCATGATTTCTTGAAACTTTAATGTCGTGTAAAAACTACGATAGATTTATGTTACCTTCATGTAACATTTGAGACTGAAATATGGCTGTTCACGTATTCAATGGGAGTTTTTTATGCAGCGTACTTCGATGTCACTATGGGAACAAGTTTCTGCAGGGTTGGCAGCTTGCTGTACTGTCCTTATAGGCACGTATTTCCGCTCCGCAGTTGCCCACAACCTCTGTTGCAGCACGTAATACGATGATAATAGTGCTGGGACCACGTGGTCCCAGCACGATTATTATCATGTTGCGTGTGGCAAGAGCAGTTGTCTGCAGCTGCGGACCGAAATCTAAACATGGATTGGGGGCAGCCGCGTCGCAACTAGGAGCGCGCATGTCGAGCTTGTGGGGTGATCCTGTAAAAACGGTCAATATCGCTCACCGCTGAGTTTCCCATGGGCAATATTCTCCCATTTCACAAATTTCGTTCTTTCTTCTCGTTCTCCATTTTCTTATAATGTTCATCTGGTTACTTTTCTATAGTTGCTGAGGTGTAAAACTTGGAAATGTAAAACGAATGCCCAATATGTAAATACGGAATAGCAATAAATGGTAAACTTGGGATTCGGCCGATGAGCTGTTCATCAGTATTGCTCATCGCGAGCAGCTGTATCTGTACTAGTAACGGAAGGTGATAATAGGACCAAACAGAAAGCGGCTTCACTTGGCAGTGGCAGGAGAGACGGAAATTTTGGGCCGATCAAACCAATCCGGCGTGGGCGGCGCTAGTGTACTGTGCGTTCGGCATTCGCTGTGGGACCGACAACGCCTAGGCCCTCGTGGGAGCCAAGCATCATGCTTTCGCGACAACGAGGTTACAGTTCGCTTTGAAATGGTGTTTACGTTAACTTGATCTTGTTTCATCGATTGTGCTCACCGTCATCTTAAGGAAATTTCCCGTATTACTGTTTTTCTTCTTCGTGATCGGTCTTGATTTCTTGTGCCCTGACAATTTATTTATTTTCCTTTCAATACTTTACTTCTGACACTCAAGGTTGCTGCAAAAAGTGAAACTGAGCGAGATTGAAACATACTCATTCCATCTGTTGCATGATTCCCTGGGTTAGGGCATCTACTGTCGAACTGGTGAAGGGTCTTGCAATTCGCATGCCATATACAAGACCGGTGAGAGATTTACTCCCATAAGCGATGTAACATTCGGCTTTCTGTCACGCTAATTGTCATCGTTCGTCCAGGATCACCACGATATCACTTGCCACAGATTGATCAGGGAACTTTCCAAATACTTTATTGTGGCTGTGATGTCTTACTCTCCAAATAGAGGCAATCATGCATGCATGTCAGGTTCACTCAAACTCTGTCATGAACTCGGCTTGAGACAAGTTCTTGCTCAAGATTGTTTTACGGAATTCTGTCTAGAATAATATCATTAGTCAAATCTTTTCCCTCAAGAGGCTGACCGACGGCAGCAAGCGCTTTTCTCGAAATGAAGGCTATTTTGAAATCCGTCTCAATCTAACGTTCTTGCTGTAGGTCATTCCTTTGCCCTTCTAGCTTCTGTAGGTGTTCTTGCTATGCTGAACCCATGCGAGCACCTACAACAGTTAGGCCCTAGTTATACATAAGCGATTCGGTGCCGCTGGTTTTCGCGGGATGTCTGCGACTGGTCAGATTTCGAAATTGACTAAATGGAGACATGCCGCGGAAGCCAGCGGCGACGAAATGCTGGTGTATAACTAGGGCCTTATGGCGTATAATTCAAGTGAGAAGCCGCGACGTTGCGCGATTAAATCCAAGGTTCATTGCAACAGCAATGTCGAACAGTCGGCCAAAGTCGAGTCATAAATAGTCCAACACTGCTCCAAAAGTTGAGTTTGACATAATTTGTATTTTTTTTTATTTTAATACGATGTGTTAGACAGTCGTGTGAAATCATGAATGAGAGGAAGAAACGCGAACTTCCCTTGTACCAGGGCGAATACCTTATCGCTTAGACTTGATTGAATTGCGATATGAATAATTACATAGTTAGATATTTAGGTGCTTAGTAGCTTCCTCTTAATGCGGCGCTACACGACGCGTCTACTGTTTTGCTCAAAGTAATAAAGAGGAATCTTGCTCGGGCTGTGAACCCATGGCTCTATATCTGGATTTCGGCTTACGGTCAGAGATCTTTAATCGTCCTCCACGGGTGACCGAGGAGAGGCATGTAAAACTTGTTAGCGTCAACGTTGAACATGTAGTGAATGATTTTATGAACAGCACATGGTTCTTATGCCTTCCTTCTTGATTCCATCTTCGGTAATCCTAGAATAGAGTTCCTCTCCTTAGATGGTGGGATACTAGAGTTCTGATAGCCTTGAGATCTGATATAAGGCTTCCTGTGAAGTTGCTTCATATTTTATCCGTTCTGTTGATATCTATTTTCCTAGATGGATTCAACACCGTGAAACTCCATCTGCACACATATCCGATTACAGTTAACTACATATAGTTGACACATTACATATGTATGCGAGGTATATGTCACATTCAACTTCTGAGGCTGCATTGCACTATTACGTTCTATCTAATGATCCTGCCCACTTGATAAATATGTACGTGAAAATCACACTTTTTACACTCCTAAGTCGCCCAATGCTACACGTTTCTATCCCACCCATATAGCTTGTTGTTGCTATCTACTGTAGCATAAAGAATATTATTTGCAAAATTAGTGTTTGCTAAGTTCCGCACACGTGCACACATATCCGATTACATTTAGTTACATATACTTTTCACATTACGTATGCAAGGCAGTTCTTGATTATCATACACAAAAAAGATGCTATCTAAGACGCCACAAGGCATGCTCTATCGAGACAAAGAAGCAAAAGCTCCTTCTCCTTGCTGATAATTTTGCGCATGGTGATAGCAGAACAAGCCTACCTAAATTGAGGAGCCAAACTGGGTGAGAGTGAAGACAAGTAGCAGTGGCATTGAATAGGCTTCGAATATCATCTACCAGTGCTCACAGTAGGTTTCGCGAGCTTCGTACTCAAGTAAAATAAAAGCGACTCCTTCATGTCGGCATCACGAAGAATGCATTAAGGAGGCAATCCACAATGGAATAAGCTCACGGCTAATTTGCTCCAGACCACAAAAAGTTAAGCTTATCTTGGAAATTTGCAAAACTTAAAGGCAAGGTCCGGTCAAATTTTGACGCTACCCAAATTTGGGTTAAATATATTGGGCTGGCCTTGCTGAACATCGCCTGAACGTTTCACGAACTCTGAGTCCTTAGTTCTGGAGAATGCGTGGACAACCGCTAAATTATGGACGATGGCCACACTTTTCTGAATTTTCTGGATCATCGGCTAACGGAAGAAGACCGGTTTTTACGCAGTTTTCGCATGTTTCTTGGGGCTACCTGTAGCAAGAGCACCGATTTAGCGGGAAATCTCAAGATCGAAATTCTGCCCGGACCCTGCCTTTAATCAAAATACCAAGTCAGTGTTGACTCGCTATCTATGGCATCATTCGTAGAGTTGGAAAACAGTTTCCTTTGAATGTAATACTATTACCATCGGGGCCTTACCATGTCGAATTAGAATGCGTCATCAACATTGTGCTATGTGCTGAAAGCAACACAAATCTGCAAAGGGGTTTGAACCTCGCTCTAAGACATATCACACCCTCTTTGCTTTTGTTCCATCGCGAAAAATACAAGCAGATGTGGGTGGGCCTTTCGGATACCTCTAACGAAAGTTCGTGTCGATTGCCGACGCTTAGCATCCGTGAACAATTTTTTTTGGGCTGTATGCCGATTAATGATAATAGTTATGCAGCACTTATAGCCACATTTGGGAGTGAAGCTGCAGGTTCTTGTCCTAGTCCTATCATGATGTTCGGATGGGAAACCTGGGCAGCACCGAAGACGCAGATGGAAAGGTTGGATAACACGATCAGGAAGCTGTTTGAATGTTTGCTTTGATATTCCTGACCACGACTATGCTACAACGAGGGCCTTACAAAGAAATCAGCGCAGTACATCAGTACGTTTGGCACGAGGAAGGTGTCAGCATATACGAACATCCTCTCTGGTGGTGAAGTAAGGTCTACATCGATTGTTCGGATATGTTTCAAAAGTCGCATCACACATCTAGAATACTTCCAAGTTTTTCCCGAAAACGACCGCATGGACGTAGGCGAAAGTTCTGGCCAGATATGGTTGAATGAGGCCCCGGTTATATTTGGCCGATTGGCTGAGTCCAACCCAGTCGATACGCACCAAGAGCGTAGTAGACGGATGCAGAAGCTACACATAACGAGTATGTCTGCGTCAGTCCGCAGCCTACCGGCCGACATATTGCGTCCGGATGTGTCCCCGAGTCATATGCTGTGCATGGTTATCGACCGTTCGGGGGTAGATCGGAGTCAGGCGGGGTTCTGACGGTTTTTCGGCCAACGGTGACTAGGGTGTGAAGTGAAAACCCGAATCACCAGACGTTGAAAGGCTGATCAAAACGCTTTGGTCGACTCGGCAGGAACAGGCATAACGGCAGCTGAGTGAATTCGGTTCAAACTGTTTCTGAGGATCATGACAAACGAAAACCGCTTATCGTCAGCAAGACAGACTTTGGCAGAGATGGGACTAACCGAGTCAAAGAGATGCCAGTCGGTTAAATCAAGCAAGATATGATCCTCTCCTGTTCACCAACCACTTAATTTCTGCCGACCTCTGGGCTGTCCTCCTACAAGATGGTACCCTGTATTTTCAGGCAGAGCCAAGACGTACTGCATCCAGCAAAGGCTTCTAGAGAATCGCCATCATTGCATGTTTCTTGCTCGAAATCTCTCGAGCTGGAAGAACAGTGATCGCCACGGTAACGACGCGCTAAGTAAGCATATATGCAAGTAAGTAAGTAAGTGAGTAAATTGTTTGAATGTTTGAGCCCACTATTTATCTACTCGTTTCCTACTCTCTAAAGTCTAGGATCAACTACGAGTATAAGTCTCCTATGAATTACTTACTGGTCTCGGTGATAAATCTTGGCCTAAACTCCGGAGTACAACGCACTTGTAGATGATTTAGTGCAGCACACATGCCACTTAATCATCAGTGTTTCACTTCTGGGCTGTTGCACAAGTCTACAGGTGAATGGGCATGTCATCCACTCAAGACAGCACTTTCGTGGTGTGCGCCTAAGCTGGGCACTCCCATTTTCTCGATTGCAGACAATAATTTCCCCGTTCAGCTTGGGGTTGATTGTGAAACTTTTTCTCTGAATGCCAGCTTTTGCATGAAACAATCTAAAATTCTCCGTGTGAAATGAACTTCCAGTTTTTCAAATTTTTCCCATGACTTCCACAATGACGCCCACTAGAAAGGGCTCTTCTGCATGGTTTTGTAAGATTGAGTGAAGCCTGACCTCTACAAGAAGAAAATTAAGTTTCATACGAGACATGATTTTCATCTATGAGCAGTTGATGTGCATTTTGCATACACATGAAGCAAGATGGCTCCTTGGATTCCATGTGCATGGCTTTATGAATTCTTTCTCATCCAATGTCAGTACAGTTTGGTGCCAAAGTACGGCAACGGGGGGGGGGGTACGTATACTTATAGGAAAATGCTGCTCACGTTCCTGTATTCTAGAACTCGGCTAGAGTTATTTCCATCTTTTTAGCCTTCCTCCAAGACAGTTTTGTATTTCTCTGCTGCCTTCCGTAAAAATTACGTATTTTCCCAGTGCTCGAAAGGTTTGTATGTGCATTTCGGAGAGAGAGCTGGATGGTTTTTTCTAACCAGCTACCATTAGTCAAGTTTCCTACCTAGCCTTCTTGCCTCGAGGTTCCTCACAGTCAGGCCCACGTCTTCAGACATCTGAAACCCAAGTCAGCTAAAGTTAAAAGCCAAGTTACTATTGACGATCGTCTTCACCATCCATCTCTATATCTCACCTGGTGTCTCATTACATAGGTAAGTAATTTCAAATGATTTAGATGAAGTTTTATAAGCGATTGATGTTCTTGGGTCAATTTTTTTTCGCTTTTTTCGACGCTGTTTTTCGGATTTCGCAAAGTACTCAGGTGGCTTTGAAAAAAATCTGTCAAAATCTTCCGGAAATCGATGAATGGACTACGGACTCGTGATCAGTACCCCAAACAAACCCCATGGATCCTAGTGATACTTTGCGTTCCCCATTGAAGGTTGGCGCAAGTTCCGTGCACCTATGCTAAAGCATATGCACAGAGTTTGGGCCAATCTCCAGAAGAGAACGCACGATATCACTAGAATGTATGCCGATTTCAAAAGTTCAAGAGATTAGGGTAAATAGGGGGAAACACCTATGAAGCTCTAGTAATACACCGGTGGGACGCTGATTAGGCCTAGTGCATACTTCCCGTGACGAGCAACGCGACATGATGCTTGCCATCTATATCGACCGAAAATCGATATTGCTGATATGCACTGTTGCGGTCGCGGAAAGTATGCACTATGCCTTACAAAGCATTTTCAAAAAGAACATTTGTCAGGGTTAAACGCAGCAGAAAGCCACAACGAGCAGTCGCACAGGCTGACGCACTGTGTCGTTGCGAGACCTACCCGGTTGGAAATTATGCCAATATCCACCAAGTGATCGTTTTTGTGTGTATTCCCTCTTTTGTGCCTTACAGGTTGTTAGAGTGGAATTATTTATTGGCCGACGTTTCGACGATCCCGTCGTTATCAAGGCCTGAAAGGTTCTAAGTGAATTAATCGTGAAACCCATCCTGTCAAGTCCAAAAAGGGGGAGCAAAAACCACATCCTAAGCTCAAAGCCCAATGAGCTTCGCAACTGCTGTCAAGTGGTGACCACTGGTAAGCGACAAAACATGGCCTGCGCACCATCCATCGGTGCATCAGTGTTCATGTCAAGCTCACTGCCACCTGCCTCGCTCAGTCTTGCCTCCTGATTGTTCCAAACAGATCCTGAGCGTCTTGCAGATCTGCTTGGAACAATCAGGAGGCAAGACTGAGCGAGGCAGGTGGCAGTGAACATGACACCAATACTGATGCTCCGATGGATGGTGCCCAGGTCATGTTTTGTCGCTTACCAGTGGTCACCACCTAACAGCAGTTGCAAAATTCATTGGGCTTTGAGCTTAGGGTGTGGTTTTTGCTTCCCTTTTTTGGACTTGACTGGATGGGTCTCACGGTTAATTCGCTTCGAACCTTTTAGGCCCTCAGAGTTCCAGATTTTTTCAGTCCAAGCTTTGATTATGCGGTTGGTTCGGGTGCTGAACACTAATACGAGGTCTGTTCCCAGCTTTTGAAAAAAGACGGTGCGTTTCGAAAAAAAAAACGATACTGCGTATCGAGCTGAAAATGTTGAACAGCGCGTGCCGGTCACTTTAGAGCGTGTTAATTACGATGGCTAGTTACATGAATCGGAGGAGAATGAAGAGAACGTGCAAATGATGAAACAATGATCGATGCGTACCCAATAAACCACGTCATGCAGAAGCGCGCCATCTTCGATTCGAGTTTTGCGCGTGAAGTTAAGTGCACGTCAACTCAGAACACACTAGACGCGCCACCTCACGCTTCAAAGCAGTTAGCAAGATTTGTGCGCGCAGAGGCCGACATCACAAAGTTTGGTCTCAGCGCGAGTGCATATCAGGCATATCGATTTTTGGCCGATATTGATGGCAAACATTGCGTCGCATCGCTCGTCGCCGAAAGTGATTTCGGCCTAATACTTAGCGTTATTATATGTAGAGGATCAGGAGGTGCCTAAGGCCTAGTTCATACTAGCCGCGACGCGCGACAGCGACTGTGGATTTGAACCATATCGACTTTCTGTCGATATCTATTCAAAACACGATGTCGCGTCGCCCGTCGCGGGAAGTATGCACTAGGCCTAAAGGGGCCTGCAGAGTTCAAGTTGCGGCGTTGCTCGCAGCGACGAACAGCGCTGAGTGATGCAATATCGATTACATTCGGCGAAGAGGGCGACCGACGCAGCGTGATGGGCGACGAGGGGGCATCACATAGTGTTTTGACGCTGCGACGACCCTGCATCACTGCCAGCGAGCGGCAACCGACGCGGCGACGATAATGTTCGTAAACATTTTTGTCGCCGCGCCAAGGCTGACGCTCGGCGACCAGTCGCCGGTCGGTGCAACTCTGCAGACCCCTTAACAGTACGAGTTCTGCCGCGCATATTCATTTCAGGCTCTAGACTCCTTTCCTGTTAGCGTATTAGGTTGGGCACAACTTCACCACCATCTTTTACGGGGGCGGAAAGCTGTTTTCCAGGCGTTGGGCCTTGTAAGGAATTAGCGCGAGTTGGAGTTACTCGATTCGACTGGCTTTCAACTATTCTCAATAGGATAGTTTTTTCGAGCCTAACTGCCGCCTTCATATTTCAGAACTAATCAAAATTTCATGGAGGAGCGTCATTCAATCCTCCAAGGGACATCTCAGCGTTCTCTATTCTGAAGGGCATTCTTTTGGCTGTGCAGTTTTTTCTCCAAGTTTTCGAGAAGTCGTGCCAGATCTTGTGTTCGCCGGCTGAATGCCACATAAAAGCAAAGTTGTCATATTTCATCCTCGGCATCGTGACAATTCCCACATACGAATGTCTTCATGGGTAACAACGGGGAAGAGTCATTGGTATGGATAAGGCGATAACAAAAAGAAATTCGTATAACAACATTTCGCCGGGTTCACAAATCGTCCACATTTTGGGCAATCGAAAGAGTGGCGAATGTGAGTTTTGGGAGAATTTCCAGGAAAATGCCCTCCTTGGAAAAAACTGTGTCGAAATATCAGAACCAAAAACATCCGTGAACCTAGTTCTCACGCGTGTGGCTAAATATAGACTAATGCGGAAGAGATTCGCGTGTAAAACCCGGAAACCCGTCTGCAGCCTAAAACAACTGCGGCCAATTTGATCCCTTGATGTCTTGAGCTACTAGCAGCTATAGGCGCTTCAACGGCACTTCTGACTTCAAGTAAAGTCGAAACCCGACAACAACACAAGTAAACATCGTTGGCATGCGGCAACAACCTCGGACTAATTCATCGTCAAATGCCTTCTCTCAAGGGTTTCGTTCGCTAGTTCTTCTATCTGAAAGTGACGTCTTGAAACAAAGTCCCTTCTGCCATTAAACCACAAAAAGTTTGAAATTTCCTGAATTCCTCGACAAAATATATTCGCGGAATAACAACCAAAACTATTATACGCTTACACACGCACTCTAAGCATCTGAACAATTTTCTCCTGAGTTGCTAACAATATTGAGGATGCGGAATCCCATACACCGGTGAACCATCTCTCTCATTCTCTTTAAAGGCACAGGACACCCAAAAAATTAATTTTCAGGTTCCATCCTTGTCTTGGAGGGGGTCACACTCTGATCACAATGGTATCTCTGAAATCGTCCAAGACCCCCTTTGAGCAGAGTTATGGCTCTTCAAAGATGCTTAGATTTTGAGGGTGAAAAATTGGTGGACGAGTTGTCTCAGGCCTGTGTTTCTCTTCATTCGCCATCGTTGGGTGAGAGAAAGCCAGGATAAGGAGACAGCCCGGTAATGAACTCAAGAACGACGACTTGTTGGAATTCATCCATCCAACGAGCCCCTATCGAGTTCGGAAATCTGTTAGGGGGTCGGGCCTGTGGTGGTGGCTTATATCTCGCTTATTTGGAGGAAATGAGATCTGGCATTTAGCACGTGTTACACATGAGGGGTCTTCTACATAATTACATGAAAATCTCAAAATTCATATCTGAAGGTGTACTGTGCCTTTAATGTAATACACATGCTCAGCCACTCGAGAGCGCAAAGACGCATCCCAAACGCTCGTCGGTGACCCACCGCTGCGCGTCTGACTATGGAATCCATTTTAGCGTTGTGCCAGCTCAGCAAAGTGGAGTACATAGCAAGAATGCCTATGCAACGAGTAGTAAAGACTATCCTGTATTTGGAAAAGTTATAGGATCGAAACAGTCGGTTGCAGTACCAGAATGACATCCTGCTTAAAGGCAGGGTTCTCGTAAAAATCGGTTGTTGTGCTATCCCCATGGAATGGTAGATCTGGCCATCACAAAAGTGAAAGTAAGTAAAAATTAGGAAATAAAAAACACTCAAGAGCAAGTTATTGCTTGGGGTCCTCCCGCCCCCAATTGTCGAGATTTGTGTAAAAGCCTGCTTTGTCAACTTTTATTTTGCTTCTAAAGTAATTTGTGAGCATTTCTGGAGACTACTGACTACTTAAAGGTAGTGGTCGCGCTTAATTATGCTCGTCTTCTTTTCCTCTCTGAACCCTTTTCTGGGTATAGAGTAGTAGAACCTATAAGAAAAAATCGCGAAAATACCGCTGTTCTAGGCCAAATTCGAAGCCTGAACTTCCTTGTCTTTTGATGGTGGACGAGTCCATCCCACTTCATCGGCATCGATGATTTCTAATATCAAAAACATCAGCTGGCTTAAAATTGAACTTCAATCGATGAACCTTTGGATTTATATACACATCTAGTCAAAAATATTGACTGAAGTGCTTGCTTTCATTGTTCAACTGTTTTATTAGGTGAATTTGCATTTATTTGTTCCTCTGAGTGTCCATGATTTTCGACTGCTTGGCATGAGACTGTGATCTTTCTGTGCACGTGTGCACGAATTGGGAGTTTAGTGTCCTAATAACTCTAATTCTAGCCCGTTTTTCACCGCGCTACCTTCATAGTTTTTGAGCTGTTTTTGATCTGAGCTGATTTTTGTAGTTTTTTCGATAACGTTTTTCGTTGTGACCACTGCCTTTAAACAGCAAAATAAAAGGCACATAAGCAAGCATCAATAAAATCTCGTTAATTGGGGGGGGGCGGGCGACACCGGTAATTAGCCGTTATACTTAGTTTTTGAGCGTTTCCCCCTCGAATTTACGTGTTTTTTTCACTTATTTTTACTTTTGTGATCAGTATGAGGCATAAAAATTCAACCATCGAACCCCCTCCCCCCAAATAAAACTGAAGTTCTGTCCATTGTGTGTCGGAGTTAGAAAAAATTGCTAAACACTGTATCCGTGGGAACTTTTTGAGGTGCTGAACATGAAAATGAGATCCGTTTTTGATTTTCTCAATGGCTAAGGTGAGTTGAAGGCAGTGGTTGCGATGAAAAAAGTGGTGAAAGAAGCCATAAAAGTAGGGTTGATCTGCAAGCTAAAAGTCCACGAAGGTTATGCGGCAAAAAAATGGAATATAATTACAGTTATTAGGTTCCTAAGAGGCCAATTCGTGCACAGCTCCGCCTAAAAAGATCGCAGTCTCATGCCGAGCACTCAAAAATCATTGACGTTTACAGCCTGAAATGAATGCAAAATTTGACTAATGAAAACGGTTGAACGATGAAAGCAAGCATTTCGTTCAATGTTTAACTCGACGAGGACTGGAATATTCGAGCATGTCAGTCCGAAGGGTGTTGCTCATTTATTGAATTCCAATTTCAAGCCGGCTGATGTTTTTTATATTAGATATCATCGATGCCGATGATGTGGAGTGTGCTCGTCCACCATCAAAAAAATGGTAAGTTAAGGCTTAAAATTTGGCCCAGAACAGAGTTTCTCGCATTTTTTTCTTATAGGTCCTACAACTCTGAAGCCAGAAAAGGGGTTAGAGAGGAAAAGAAGACAAGCATATTTTATCGCGACCACTGCCTTTAAGGTGATCAAGATACCACTATTACCGTTATAGGGAGCTGCGATCACGAAAAAACCTCGTTTTTGTGAAAATTCAAAAATCAGCTTAGATCAAACACAGCTGAAAAAGTTTGAATTCTCGGAGTTGGAGGGATCAAGACGACCATGCGCGGTCATGGGCCAGGGCTATACTTTGCCAGGCTGCACCTGCCCCATATCAAGCACATCGATTTTCGATCGATAAGTGCGCTGCTTGAATGCGAGGAGCTCTGTGCTGACTATCGTTAGCCACAAATGAATACCAATCTTGCTAATTTATCCTAATAAATGCACTATGTTGCGGTGACCGTCCTGAAAGAAAGCACTCCAGTCAATCCCGTGTTTTGATTAGATGTGTACATAAACCGAAGGTTCATTGATTGAAATTCATTTTCTGAAGGCAGCTGATGTTCTTGATATAAGAGGTCATCGGTGCCGATGATGTTGAGGGCCTCGTCCACCATCAAAAGACAAGAAAGTTTGAAGGCTTTAAATTTGGCCCAAAACAGCGGTTTTTCGCGATTTTTCCTTATATATCCTACTACTCGAGACCCAGAAAAGGGTTTAGAGGGAAAAAGACGACAAACATATTTGATCGCGACCACTGCCTTTAAGGTACCACTATTACTGTTATAGGGAGCTGCGATCGGCCGAAAAATGGAATTGGTCCTCGTATCACTTGATTGAAGTTGCCTAAAATAATCACCATGAACATATAAAGGAAGGGATAGCGATGGAGTTCAAGAAATTAGGAAGAGCATGGGTTCGATCACTGCAGCCTGGGAAAGTTGTTTTGCAATTCTTCAAGGCTGTTTATCCACGAGGTTTCTGAACATTCTTATTTCGATTTTCGAATCTGGCTGGATTTACAATTTCTATCGCGTGAAGCTCTGTAGTTGAGCTATCGTTAGCCTCACCTTATTCAAAAGCATAGTCATCCATATTCTTACACTATATTGCTGGCATTACCGGTTCATTGATAAATATTGTAACTAGTGGATACAATCTTCTGACTTTAATCTATGCTTGAGTAACAAGAACACCTTTATGCTGTGAACAGATAAAGTCGTTTGCGAATCATAAGAGTCACGATGTGCTCCTAGGGTAAAATGTGAACGTTCCACAAAATGCAAAAATTTTCATCATGGCCGCAGAAATCGATAATCGGTTAGCGTTACACCTGTCAGTCGAAAACTACTTCAACATTGGATCGATCGATCCAGAAGCTCTTGACTAAATGCGACCGCTGCGGTTAGGCGCGGCAGGGCTCCGAAAAAATGGCGAAAAAAATTCGAAAAATAATTCTCCCCATATTGATCCAAATGAGGTCTATTTTCAGTGTTCCGATGGGTGTTAGATATAGTAGCCAGCCAATTTTCGCTTCTGCAAAACCGAAAGCAAAGCACGACCATGGTGTGTAGGATTGAAGGAGTCAGCCCGCAGGCTTTTCTACTCGTTTCTCCAATTCTTTGTGCTCACGGACCCAGGTCGTAGGTAAACCCAACATACAGTAATGTTACTATATCCTCCCCACAACTTTTAGAGAGACTTTTTCAGGGTCACCTCCACCGTCCTCCCTTCGAATTTATCGCAAGGAAGGACGTTTGAAAGTCATCTGAAGTGCTTCTAGGGTAAAATAGAACGTTCCACAAAATGACGGAATTTTGTCCTCGAACCGCGATCCTAAGCACCTGATGAGTCCACCCTCTTCAAAATAAAGCCGGAATGCATAAGTTGGTGTAAATTGCCCATTTGCGAGTTGGTTTCGCTGTTCGCAATTTGTGTGGGAAAGGCAGTCTCTCGAAGATTCTGTAGGTTGTCTCTGTCGGGATTTCAGAGAAGACAGGAAGGTTCTTTTTTGGTTTTTTTAAAGACAGTGTTCACGATGAGATTTCAGTTCTGCTTTATCGCCTAATCTTTCGACGGTCTCATAACTGATTCCAATGATGTTTTGGAATCGTACGCAGGAGCACGAGCTTTATTACTGGGAACGGGAGTTATGGTCCCGCTCAAAGATCGTGCAACGCTAGAAACATGGTGGACGAGTTGTCCCCTGAGGCTTGTAACGTCTCACCGTCCTCCCTTCGAATTTATCGCACGGAAGGACGTTTGAAACATTGAGTTGGAGAATGAAGGGAAAGGGGCTATTAATCGAAACCATTGCTTATCTCGCAATCCGAGCATTCATTTGTTCACGTCGGTGGACCCGAAGGTGCATCTGGGTGTGACGAGCTGACGTTGGTGTCCAACTTTGGGGCCGTATGGGACCGTCTCTCAAAGCTCATTAGGTTGTCTTCGTTTTTCACCGTTAGGTTGCGCTAGGCCGCAGCTGCCGATTCTCCACCACAAAATCAGACCTTAGGTGATGATTTTTGACTTTTTGGTTTTTTTAAAGACTGAGCACTGCTGGAAGTAGCGCGTTTAGGCGAAAAGAGTTTCGATCAATCAATGAACATTGGGTGTTGGATTACGACACCATGGGGGAGACCCGCAGACGGAGAGAACGAAGAATAACTGCTGTACCTGCGGATTCTCCCTATTACTCCGCTCTTAGAAGGTCCCCTTCGCCTCACCCTATTCGGGGGGGGGGGGGGTTAGGGTCAGGCGGGCGTTGTCCAGCTGGACAACAGGAGGGACGTGAAATTTTTCGAAATTCAAGTTTTTAGAGGGAGGACGTGAAAACTTTACACCAAAACTTTGAAAAATCGGGGGTGTTTTCAGTTGGGTTTCTCTTTCTCTGGAGAATTCAGGCCGTGCAACGAGGGGTTCGGAATTGGTTGTCTCACATATTGTAATCGCAACAAGAAGATCAAATAGAACAATAGTACAGCACCACCAGCGCACATGTGAGGAAAGTGTCTTTACCTAACGATGTAATAGACACATTCCAAGCAGTACTCAAATTTTCAGGACATGAAAAAAAAATTAGACGATATACATTCATTAATCGGGCTCAATACCACTTGAATTCTTCTTTTCAAAAATTGGACAACGTACGTCCCTCCATAAAATTTAAGATTTTCAGATTTCCGAGAAAAGATTCAGATTCTCCATGAAGATCCCCACAAACTGATACCTAACACCCCTCGCACCACTTTAAAATCACGGAGAAAATCGCCTAAAACACGTTCTACCGTTGTCCAAAACCACCTTCGGCCGAAATTGGACAAGGCCAATTTTTTTTTAAAAAGCAATCCTGGGAACCTTAAGGTAAAATTTTCATCCCTCATCTCTCGTCTATTATACTCTGTTTATCTTGAATTGCACAAAGCACGGTCCGCCAATAGTCCTCTAATTGTCCCGCTAGTACCGTAGTGTACGTCCACGGCGCGTGGTCGGCAGACCCCGGGGGCAGGGTAGTTGGCCGAGGGACGGCATTGAAAATCGATTGCTCACACGTGCACCCAGGTCTGCCGAAAACGCGTCGTGGACGTACACTACGGTACTAGCCCAATTAGAGGACTATGGGCCAAAGATTTAAGATAAACAGAGTATAACTACCACGATGTCGCTTTGAAACTCCGCAGTTTAGAGCATTCCAAAGCAAGGGGATCAATTTACCCCTGCGGCGAGCCGTCGAAAAATGTCGCGCTCCAATGCCAAACCGCGTTTGCCACCGGCGGTGGTTTTGCTTGCACTGCTGCCCAATACAGTGCCCGCAAAACCACCGCCGGTGACACCCCTCTCCCACCCGCGCTCGCACCTCTTCTGTTTGAACAATACTAGTAGGGAATCGAACTTCTTTGAACCTGTGAAGGTTTACGCACCCACGAAAGGGTTCCACCCACCCGGAGGTCTCGATGCAAACCTAGTCGGAGGTTTCTTATCCGTCAAAATGTAGACTTCTGTCGGTATCTGCTATTTGATAGTGCCATCAGTCATTGTCCTTACAGAAATTTCATCAAAACGCTTAGAGTTATGACAGTGCATCAGTCATTCTTCCCTCGTATCCTGAGTGACCCCATCCAACTAGGTTTGCACTCAGGTGTCGTTAAGCCTTATGATTAGTGAGCAGTTATCAAGAGTCCAAATCGTCCGCGAATAAATCTCGGCATACGCCAGAGTTTTGCCCATTCCGAGGTTGGGCTCCATTAGAAGTTAGGAAACGTTCTGCATCCTCACCGTAATTTCCTCCATTACAAAAAATTCCGCTCCGCTCAAGCTCGCCTATTGCGTCATTTTCAAACCGTTGCTGACTTTTTGTTAGCTTGATGCACGATCAAGATTAGGACAAAACTTAATGCAAGCAAGGAACAAGCGTCCAGCGTTTTTCGATTTCTGCTTTAACTTGCCCACACCGTTCGTCATCATTATGCCATCACGAGATTTTGAGGCGATCTGTGTCCCAATTTGATTTCTTCTTTCTCAAAACACATGTTGCTGCTCGACGGCAAGTCAAAACTAAAGTACCCGAGGCTAATCAGTCGGATAGGAAGCGCAATAATTATTTTCAAAAAATTCTGGTTGAAATGTACTTTTTTCTTGAAATTTTTGACCAAAAAAACTGTAAAAAAAACTTTCAGAACCTGAGGGGGGCGTGAACGTTCTGAAAATTTTCAAAATTTTCTATCTCCAAGGGGGAGGACGTAGCTTCATCGAGGTCTCGGACGACGGTCTGCCTGACCCTGGGGGGGGTGGGAGGTGGGGGACTCAAAAATCAAAGGTGATTCAAGTTCTTGTAAATATAAATGTAACTTACTTGAATGGATCTCAAGTAACGTCTTCACATTCATTTCTTACCAGACTATTGCATACATTTATATTACATGTAACATACATTTATATTACATGTAACTTACATTTATCATTACCACCCTAAGTTACTCTTATTTACATGTAACTTACATTTGAATTTTCACTATGGGTGGCTATCACGTGACCAGACGACAGCGACGCAGAGGGTGCGTCCCAGGCCTACACTACGCCAAAGGATATTAACGATGCTTACAGGGCCTTCCCCAATAAGTCATAGTGACCATTCAAACTTGGGTAAATGTACTTTTCCTAGAACCATTTTCGGACGAACACCAGTCCGATTATGACATCACCCAGAGTGCGTCGTACACGCACTCTGGAAAAGTTATAGGCTTCTTGGTCAGTATTTTGCGACTATCTATTGTACCATTTAAAAAGCGCATTATTTTTATGTAAATCGTATCGAGACTCACTGCAATCGTGTTCAGCGCTCAAAACTACCCCACTAAGAAAGTTTGAGTGAAGAAACAAGTTTTTCAAGCTTTGCGCAGACTAACAGCGTTTTAGACTTGTATGGATTTTCCGTTGGGCGACTTTATCTCAAGTCGCTTAAGTTACGTGTAACATTTCGAAAGCGCAGCGCCCGCAAAGTTATCCCAGGGTGTTGATAACGATATGTTACATGTAACTTAAATGACCTGAGATTGACAGATTCCCATCAGGAAAGTAATGGCAAATCGCGACTTCCAGATAAGTTACAAGGAACTAGTTTTCGGCGTTGGGTATACGGTAGTTTGGTCAAAGTAACTTGTTTCTCAAAGTTTCCTATGGAGGTTATTTGGGGTGAATACGAATTCGATGTCCATTTGTCATGTATCGGAAGGTGATTCCATCGTGGTTCTTGTTCCCCGCCTACGTATGACTATGGATCCGTTTAGGGGATGCAACGTCTTCACATTCATTTCTTACCAGACTATTGCATACTAACACGCACTGCTAGGTTTTTCTCATTTTTAATTACACAATCAACCACCCTATTGCTATTTTAAGGAATACTAATTTCCCTTGACTGTGGCGTCACCCAATTGCTTTCGGTACTATGACAAAAGCCGGTGGGTGACGCAGACGTCTCAAATTCCACGTAAGATATTGACGACTCTTAGAAACATCATGGCTGCGATCTAAAGTGCGGTAGAGACACGTCGCCGACCCTAGCACGCTCAACCAGACTCCTATGAATACTAACATGTCAAAAAAGCTTAACTGGAATGCACCCTTTGAAAGGCAGTGTTCACGACAAAAAGGTGTCTGTTTTTAGCAAAAATGTGAGCCTTGGGTCCTTTCAAAAAGTGTAGGAACGGAAGTACGACGAAAAATGGCCAGGAAGTGGGTGAAAATTTCGTGCCACGATCCAACATGACTCGTTGGATCACCTCCTCACAAAAATCAAAACAAGTTACTTGTAATATAAATGTGACTTTCTTGAATGTCTCAAGTAACTTACATTTATATTACGTGTAACATACATTTATATTACATGTAACCTACATTTATATTGCATGTAGGTTACACTTATGTTACATGTAACTTACATTTATATTTTCACTATGGGTGGCCATCACGTGACGCAGGCGACTCGCGACGCAGAGAGCGGGTCCCAGACCACACGCTACGCCAGAAAAAAATGCTGTGCGGGGCCTTCCCTGCTGTTGTGGGGTCAAGTACCTCAAACTTGGGTAATTGAACGCACAGCAACGCCAGTCGTAAGCCTGACCCCCGTGTGCGTCCTACACCCCCTTGTAAGTATCTTCTCGGCCGATTTGAGTTACTTGCGACTTATATTGTGTCATTGAAGTTACATGTAACATATCGGAGGCGCACGGCACACAGTGTCCTCTCAGAAATCGAAAACAAGTGACCTGTAACATATCTGAGCCAATGTAAGTTACTTGCGACTTAACTCATGTCATTCAAGATACATGTAACATATCGGAGGCGCACCGCACGCAATATCCCGCCGATATGTTCCATGTAACTTAAATGAACTGAGATAAGTCGCAAGTAACTTACATCGGCTCAGATAAGTGACAAGTAACTTTTTTTTGCCTTTTGTGTTACAAATAGGTTGTTTTTACTCTTCTGGGTCGCCCACGTCATATAACAGTTGTCCTGCGTTCATTCCACCAGAGAAACAGTTGACGATTTTTCCAATGTTTTTTTATCGCGAAAGATTACAACTTCTTTTAGAACAATTCTATACGGCTGAGGACGGTTTATTCGGATTCTACTCTCATCATTAGTTATAGAAAAATGTATTTCATTCGGAACGGCCTCGGCGACTTAAAGAAGTTCTCCTGTTAGACGAAAAGTGGATGACTTCTACTGGGTGATGATGACTGGTGCACAAACTGATGATTTCCATTTGCCCATGCGTTCTCTTGGCTACCTGATTCGACTTGCACGTAGCACTTCAGAGCATATACAAGAGGAGGAAGAGCTGATATTCGCAGTGAGACCTCCTACCTAATTTGCCAGTTTAGCGAAAATCAAACATTCCGTTTTGTGTTCATATCTCACCCATACGTCGTGTTCTCTCAATCTACGATCAACCAATGGGTTAAAGGCAGTGTAAACGATGGAAAATGTGTTTCAGTTTCTACTAGGAATGGGTAGTGGAGTGGCACCGTGTAACTTTGACGTCCAGAGAGAGAGAGGGATGAAGGCGAGCTAGGAAGAGCCCCAAAAGAGCCCGAAGTTGCCACTTTGAGCGCAAGTCGAACCCCGGGGCGCAATGCCCGCCCTCCGACGTGAACAAATGAAAGCTCAAGATCGTGAGATGAGCGATGGTTCCCAATGAATAGCCCCGTTCTTCCCTTTATTATCCACTTCTCTCTTAACTCAGGTCAGCTCGCAAACATCGGCTGCGAAAGACGGAAGTTACAAGCCTCGGACAATTCGTCCACCATGCTTCCCTAGCTTAATTTTCAAGGGGTACCATAACTCTGTTTCCAGAAGGTCTTGTAATATTCCAGAGGCATCATTGGAACCAGAGTCGGACCATTTTAAGATTCTTATCGTGAACACTGCCTTTAAAGGCACAGGACATCCAGAAAATTATGTTTCAGGTTTTATCCTTATCCTGGAGAGGGTCACACCCTGATCACAACAGTATTTTCAGAATCGTCCAAGACCTCCTGCGATCGGAGATATGGTCTCTTGAAAATGCCTATATTTTGAGGGCGAAAATTTGATGGACGAGTTGTCTCAGGCCTGTATTTCTCTTGATTCGCAGTCGCTGCACGCGAGCAAAACAGGATGAAGAGATAGATTGGAAAGGGAGCGAAGAACGACGACTCGGTTGAAAATCATCCATCCATCTAGCCACTACTGACATCGAAAATCAGGAAGGGGGCCGGGCCTGTGGTAGTGGCTGGAGGGGGTAGGGCCCGTGGTGGTCGCGTATATCTCGCTTATTTGGAGGAACTGAGATCTCGCATTTGGCAGGTGTTATACAGGAGGGGTCTTATACACAATTACACGAAAATCTCAAAATTCATGTCTGAGGGTGTACTGTGCCTTTAAGGATGCTTATCGAATTTCTCTGGACTCTATTGTGATTACATTTTTCTGTGCACTTTACGCATGGATCGCTGGTAAGGCGGTTCTCTGAAGAGCTCTTGTCTATCTGCCTCGATCGCTCCAGATATCATTCTTCTTCTTCTTCTGTTACATCTGACACTTGAGTTAACATTTCTGTGTGACAAAGTGTAAATCAAGTGCACAACTCACCATGAGATTGACACCTCCTTCACAGGTTTTTTGAGTGGAACACCGATCTCCTGGGAATATGCTTATCTGTTCTATACAGAACGAGAAGGTTCCCAATTATGTTGTTCAGGAATCTCTGTAATCTATGTACTGATCACTGAATGCATGGATAAGTATTTTTGTGAGCTTAATGTTGCGTTTAGAGGCTGTCCTTTGATGCGTGAACACCAATAAACTGCCGACTAAGCGCAGACAACTGACTACAAAATGCCGTTTGTATTCCAGGAGGTAGGCTTAAGTTGTATCCGAATTGAGTACAGAATAAGGATATTGCCCAATTCAAGTTCTAGTATTGGTATTTCATTCCTTTTTCGATTTATTTATCCAGTCAAGCTCGTTCAATCTCAGGAAAAGCCTCACAGTTTGTGCAAAAAAAACTCGACGGCTTATTATTATTTATTTATTTATTTACTATTATCAATGAACAAAGAAACTATTGATTTGCTAGCCAGTAAGAGCAAATGTCAATAGAATGTAAATTAAACAAAAAAAAGGACCCAATCCACAGAGGCGCAGGTCACAATATCCAATTGTGAGAAGTCGCAGCTGCATAGGTCAAAAAACAGGGGCACGTAAATCGGCGGAGACGGGCAGTGGGAGGTTGGCGAGACGACTCTGGATACCGGCCTTCTGAGATTAGGCTAGACCAACTTATTTTCAGAAGAGCACTTCGAGTTCTTGAATGACGGCAAAACTTTTCACGCTTGTCTAATCGAATTGGCAAAAAAGGGCTTCAAAATCCCACAATTTAGAGAAAAACATACATCATATAAGTTGCGTTTCAAATTCGATAGCCCTAAGGGGCGAACCATATCTACATCGCGCTGCGAAAATCGTGGGCGATGTGATTTGCTCTGCGATTTACATCGCATCGCAATGCAGGGCGCTGCGATTCGATGGAATCGCAAACGAGCGCTAAACAGCAGGCAAATGCGCGCAAAACTATGGTATAAACGCGATGTGAGCGCGATGTCGTCGCGCGTAGCAGCTGCCACGTAAGCGCCTCGTGCGACATCTGACCTCATCGCGACTCCACGATTCCTTTGTCGGGCGCGGCGACCAGTGTTAGGTCACCCTTTCGAGTGCGATAGCCTCGCTCCATGTAAGGTTTCCCTTAAGACATTGGCGGTGGGAGCAAGCCGCGTTTGGAGGTATATATATATATGGTCTGTGTAAATCGAAAAGGAAGCCGCGACGCTGCTTAACGGGAAAACTTGCCCGCGGGAAAACGAAGAGAAGATGGCTATCGATCAAGAGGTTCCGGCCGCCGTCGCCGGTGGCCGTACTGCGCATTGGCATCAATCAATTGCGGAACGGAGACGGACGCACAGCTGACCGTCGCTGTCACGATTTTCTCATTCCTATTCACTTTTCATTTCCCTTCCAATGTATCCTCTCGTCCATCTTCCGCATATTCTTACCTTTGCTATACTTCATTGTTATATATGCGTTTGAGCACAGTTGACGGATTTTAATTCTAGAACAGAGAAATAGAAGATGTTGACCTTTTCAAACAAATCTCTAGAGAAAATGGGAACCTAGAAGCACATAACTAACTTGGGTAAAATCCATGAAGAGAACTGTGCTCAAATGCATGAAAACTAAAAAATTGAATAAATTAAACAACTGGAGGATGATGGATGGGTGAATGATTCGCACTAAAGATGAGAAGAAGAGAAATGAGAGAATGGTGACTGTGCCGGTTAGCTGTGCGTCCCTCAACGCTCGGCAATCGATCGGTGCCACTGCGCAGCGCCAGCGGCGGTGTTTTGCATCGGCATGAAACCCCCGTCAGTGTTGAACCACCCGATCGATATGCAAGTAGAGCACCCAAAATAAGGACAAATGTTTCTTCTTCGATAGTCCTTTCTAGGTCGTCCGTAGTCCCTCCTTTTTAGTCCGTGGTCACATCCTGTCCGTATGCAAGTATCATCAATCTCCGGATGGGAGGAAGCCGTGACGTTGCTTGGCGGGAAAAATTGCTAGAGGGAAAAAGATGAGAGGAGGACTATTGATCGAATAATTTTGCGCCCAATTGCTGAGCGCGGCTTCCTACTCGATAGACACTGACGATAAATCGCGCGAAACGAGGATAAAAAAAATTGTCATTTGATGGTCCCCCTTGGATGTAGATCGAGTTTACAGCGAGGGAGCAATGCGGTTGGCACACGTGACGCGCGCGACGACAATCACTGCGTTCACCACATCGTTGGAGCGCGTTAGCCGTAGGCCTAGTTGGCGTTTGACGACGTGCCCGCAGTGGTTTCGCGCCCCGCGCGTCACGTGTGCCAGCCGAACTGCTCCCATGCTTTGAATTCGATCAACATCCCGTCCAGGGATGAGCGGAATAAAAATATGAAATTTCGGAAATCGGTTTTCGGGTTTCGGAACAGAAATTTTTTCTCGGGTTTCGGAAATCGGGCGCGAAACGCCTGAAAATGCGCGGAAATGCGGTTTTCGGAACGCGAAACGCGGAAAAATTCAGAAATCTAATGTTTTCTTACGTCCCAGACGACCCGATATTTTCGCGTTCCGCTGCGTTTTCTGCGGTTTTCGGAATGCGGAACGCGGAATGCCAAAAATGCGCGAAACTGCGGGTTTCGGAACGCGAAACGCGGAACTCCGCTCATTCCTGATCCCATCCCTCCAAGGTCGTCCGTAGTCCCTCCCACTCCAACCCTGCTCGAGGTTGGATCAATAGTATCATTAGCACCGTTGCGGTATCCCATCGTGTGCGATCTATGCAGGCGCATGGACAACGTAAGTTGGGCTATGGAGTACTAGGAGGGACTACGGAGGGACTAGGTCGGACTATCGTTCAACTTTTTTGGAGGCCTAAGACGTGGTGGCGTGCACTATATCTGTAAAGTCCTACCATGGGCCGTACTTAAAGGCAGCGTACCACGCATGAAAACACATTTGGTTTTTTCTTCTCAGTCCATTGTGTGAGCTAATGAGGGATATGTAGTTGACCTTCGATTTCCTTGCAGCAACGACCAAGATTTTTATACACTCCTTTATTCAGCTTACGTTTCAGCGAGTTTCGTCGTCTTCAGAGCCTGGAAAAACCGAAATCATGTCTGAAATACTACCTTATCAAACCCCGTTTCATTCTACAGGCTAATATTCAAACGGAAGTGAGCAAACGACATGATGCCATAGTAAATACCAACCTTATGGAGGGAACCTTTACTTTGGCATCATGTCGTTTGCTCACTTCCGTTTGAATATTAGCCTGTAGAATGAAATGGGCTTTGATGGGGTAGTATTTCAGACATGATTTCGGTTTTTCCAGGCTCTGAAGACGGCGAAACTCGCCGAAACGTAAGCTGAATAAAGGAGTGTATAACAATCTTGGTCGTTGCTGCAAGGAAATCGAAGGTCAACTACATATCAATGCCAAGATTCATTGAGAGTCGCACTTGGACAGTTAATGAGGGATAGTTGGCAAAGCTTGAGCCCTCAATGTTGCATGTTCATACTACAATAGCCCCGTGAAAACTGCTCTGTCGGTCAAGAGGGCGGCCATTCAAAAATGATGATTCTTTATTTCAAGAGATCCTCGCATTCAAACGTGGGTATTGAAGGCTCCTTGTTTTTAGAGAATTTCTGATAATAGAAAGACAAAATGAGCTCTACCCATTACAAATCGGTTGCTGATGAACATGGATCCAGGTGCAGCGGGTACAATAATATTGATCCTCTACTCTACACTACGACCAGTGCAATTATTTCGAAATCTACACGGAAACGCAAGGCTCTTAAACTTTTTTTAGTCTTATCGCTCCATATGATCTTTCTCCTTGCCAGACTACAAAGGTCTCATACATGTACCTATTATGCATAAGTTTGATTTTCGCCTGTGTGACCTTTGTGCTACAGCGTTAGATTTTTGTTTGCACTCCTCGTTGCTACACATAACGACAGGCGATCCGATTTATCTGGTGAGCCGTTTAGCTGTTCCACATGTCTGTCGCCGGTTTGGGCTAATTTGGGCAGTTTTCACGTACATATTTGTTACTGACCCCATTTTGAATACATTCCAGCTGGTTCTTCTCTCTTCTGGGTATACCCTTGAGAAATATTTGTTTTCAATCGCCAAAACGAGAAGAAAGTCCAGTTTATGTTGTTGTGTCTGTTTTCTGAGCCCCGAGAGATTACTGGCTAATCCATATGCGGATCTCTTTGACTTAAAGGGTTCTATTTTTAACCCAACAATGCTATTACATCATTGAAATAGTTCAGCTTTATCTCTATGTATTGTGAAGCAAATGCTTGAAAATCGGTGTGCTCCAGCTTACTAGGAACCTCGCTAGCCATGTGTTGTCTTTTGAGAATCCGTGAGCGTTTCTTGGTTTGATCGAAAAAGCTCTTACCGAATCTGTCATCGTAGGCTCTTGAAGAACTGAGACTTTAGTTATACCGCGATAGGAAGCGATAGTCTTGTTCACCACCTATTACTAGCTATATCTTATCTATTTCACTAATCCATTTGATGTTTATAAGAGTTACCTGGTCTACACTTATTGTTAGATGTTTTCCATGGAGCATCACTACCGTCTTCATAGTTCCTTGAACAGGTCCCAAACTATCCATTTCCTTATCGGCAAGATCCCACTCGTCCTCCTCAGAGGCTTCGGTATCCAGCTCGTCTGTCGTGTTAACTTCGACCTTACACGTGACGCAGTCTCAGAGAATCAGTGCAAGCTTGCCGGCTACCTTCTTTTCGATCCTTCTAGCCTAGCTGTTCATTGACTGTCCGAATTCCGCAAGCAAGACGGAAACAACCTTTGCCGCTGGAAGAGGCATAAAGTGGAGTTCACCAAGAGTGTCTCATTTACTTATCAATGAGACGCGTTTGATTGGAGATCAATGAACATGAAACTCATGGCAGCACAACCGTTCTCGCTCAATCGGTATCGAGCGTGCTGGTATGGGACTCATGCACTTTGATACCCAGCCGACCGCTTCTTATTGATAAGTAAATGAGACACTGTGTGGACTCCACTGTAATGACTGAATGATGTCCATATTGTTTTCTGGTGGTATTTTCCGCGTGGCATGCATTTGATATCGATTAGTGGTCATTGATTAGCGGTCAAACTGTGCTGACACTTGCGTAACATCGGCGTGGATCGGAGACTGCGTTCACTGTTGAAGGTTAGCGCAAACTCGGCGCACATATGCTATAGCATATGGCACCGAGTTAGCGCAAACTCGGCGCACATATGCTATAGCATATGGCAACGAGTTCGCGCCAACCTTCAACAGTGAACGCAAAGTCTCTTCACGATCGATGCCGACGTTACACGGGAATTTAGGCGCAGTTTGATATAATAGAAAGTACCATTTGAATGTTCTCAATTTCTGAATGTTCTGAACATTTGTGAAGATTTTTGCCAAAATAAAGCAATTAAATCGTTCGCCAACCCAATCATAGAAAAACATGTCTATGTCCACTATCAAAAAGGGAGCACATTGACAATGACGGGAATCCGCTCCTTGTCTGCTGCTCCGTTTGCTGCCGGCGGTGTGGGACGAGATAGCGGTGAAAACTTCGTGGCAATGACTCACCACCATTGGCATATATCTCTATTATAGGGCATTCCATTGCTGGATATGGTCTGCCAAACATAATTATACCTTATCATCAGTTCACCATCTGCTACCACCGTGAGCGGTTGGCTTTTGCTCTACTCCGCTTATCGCTTTCCATATCATCGGATTCGGTGAACTGTAAACATTGCTTGTGCTACTTCTCGTTTGCTGGTGTATACGTTAATCGCCGGTCTTCTGTGATCTGCTTGAATCTCCCCCAGCTGGAATGTTGCAGTCAGGTATGGAGCCCGCAGAGCAAAAAACTTCAAATCAAACTTGAGCAATTCCAAAAAACTCTCACCCGCATTCTGATAAACAGAGTAGAACCCAATCCTGAGTACCCTCGTTCTTTGATAAATTACACAGCCACACTGAAATATTTCAAACTAAATCGCCTGTTGAATCGTAGAATCCTAAACGATTTGGGGTTCTGCTTCCGCGTGTTACGTATGGAATGTAGACTCAAAGCGAGCAAGTACTGGACGTTCAGACCAAATCGTGGAAGATCAGATGGGTTAACGATTCACTGGGCTTCGATAAAAGGGCCTGTCGATCTAAAATTTTCAATTCATTGTTTTATCGTGGTGCTCGCTGGTTAGAAAAACTTCCAGAAGATGTGCTTTGTGCTCCTAATGAAGGGGCATTTCGTAGCAGATTGAAGAAACTACTCTTTCTTTCTTTATTGAACATTCATGACTTTTAGCTCTTACTAAGGTTCATCAGGTTTTTTATGCTCTTCTCTTTATGTTTCGAATGTGATTTATGGACTCATGGCAGTTGCTGAAATGTGGTTATAGTTGCTGAAATACTGGATCGGTGCTTTTCCCACTCCAAGTTCTTCACAAGTCCCGGCTGTGATGGTTCTTGGCATAGCAGACATTGTTTTGTTCACTGTTTATTAATGTCGACAGAAACTTATTCAGTTGTGTCAATTGCTTGCCCGAGTCAATCAATAAATGGCTTTATTGTGGCAATAAAGAAACATGCATGGTGTATGTGAAGAGGTAGTAGCTTCACATGTACGGCTCAATAAAATAAAAGAAATGAATGAATTGAGGTAGTCCACCCATGCAAATAAACAGGTAGGTAGACAAGTAGGAAAACACACGTAAAACGACTCGTAACAGTGATAGCACTCTGAACGTAAAGCTCTAACAAAATGAACGGCCGTCTGTCCCATGTATTGACCTGAGATCAAACGTGGACAGGCGACATTTTAGAATCGAAAATTTTTTTGCTTCGACAATTTCTTGAGGCAGTTTGTTCCAAATTCGTATAACCCGGTAGGCAAAGGAATGCAGTAGACCGGATTTTGTAGTGAATGCACGTTTGAGCTGGAAACCGTGTTGGCGAGATCGAGCACAGTGGCTAGTAAACGCAAAAGTGCTCTCAAAAGCAATGTCACTAAAACCATTAACTATCTTATAACATAAATGTAGATCAAGTTCAGCTCTCCTGTATCGTAAAGTTTCAATCCCTAACATTTTTAATCTAGTCGTATAATCTGGCACTTCTCGCCCAGGAAATAATTTGATAAAAACGCGTTTTGAGTATCTTCTTTGCACGTTTTAAACGATCCCATTTCTCATAAGGTTGTCGCTCTTTGAGTTGGAGCCTCATATTTCTTTTTACTTCATCTTTCGAGTTTCTCCTATTCTCAAGTGTGGTGCTAGAGGCCTGTAATCAGAAACGGATTTGTCCCACCTGTCATCTACATGTTTCAACTATTGGCATCTGGAATTATCCTAAGATACATCGCCCAGATACCCAACAGGGGTCGGAGGACCTATGTGTCCTAGGAAGCCACGTGGGTAGGGTAGATTTCAACACAATTACTTGAATTGGATACGGATTACAACGATTTTCTTTCCCGGAACAAGGAATAGTGATCGATTCCAAGCTTCTAGCACTACTTCGGTTTTTTTCCTTACTGCCCCTTCAACTTCTAATGGCTCCTAACTTTAGCTAGTGTCGCCTTTGCGATAATTCACTAGTTAAAACAATGGCCTTGTCGTCGACAGTCGAATCTTTGTGCAACTTTGATTTGTTTTTTTATGCTTTTCCATGTTTCGAACTCACTACATTGTGATTTTTGAGCACGTCTGCAGCGGCGTACAACAAATAAATAAATACCTACCATTCTGGTGGAATAACCCTAAATTGATATAAAGGACTAGCAGGCTACAAAATTGTATCTTTAACGAGTAATAAATTTTTAACTCGAGGTCCGTTGCAAAATCCAATGACAGATTCGGGAAGGGCGTGTCTGAGTTGACCAGGGAACATTCACAGATTCTCAAGAGCCCATACATAAGTAGCGAGGTTTTCCAGTTAGTTCAAGCCATTTCTGGTTTTCAGTTTTTCATGCAGAACATTGTACTGCTGCGAGAGACTCGCTTACATTAGTCAACTTGTTTTCCTACAGTGTGTGTGTACGTGGAAACAGAAATCGCTTTGTGTTATTCACATTACAGCATTTGCCATAAAGGGCATACATCCGTTACTGAGATTTCCGACACTGTTGCTTGTTCCTCTTCCATGCGTGTGTAACTCTATTATCCGCCGATGGCAGCCTCGTTGAAGCGAAGTGTTCTTCGTATTTGATGGCGACGTATTACTCGTCCCCATGGGACGAGTTCTCGCGCGCACATAGGCACGCAGTCATTTTAGAACGAGCGAACGCGCCCGCCTTCATGCATCTAAATATTTGTCAGTTCTCACCAACGCTCCTCCCATCTGCCACTGGTGTGGTTATTTCTGTATCGCCCTTTTAGCTGTGAGCAACTCTGGGAAGCTCGCTTGATCTATACCAACGGTGCTTACACAACCATCATCCATTGTTCCTTTCATTGTAGGTGCATGACGACATCGTCAGAGAAGGAAATCGTATCTGAATGTTCTCATAATTGTGCTCTACAGCGTCGGAAGCAGCCTACAAAAGCTTGAACTGATTGTGAACGAAAATATTTTCAAGTACAAGTCTCTAACTACGACTCCTCAACGACATGATGAATTCATGTTTTTGCTTTGAACTTGACAGGTGTGTCACGGAACCGCGTTGTTTTTCTTCTTCAATGTTGTTCATACGACGAATACCTGCGCATTAGGGATATGCGGCCATTGCCGTTTGGTGGTTGCCGATTTTCTGTTGCCGGCCGTTATTGGACGAATCTTGTCGATTGCTGTCTGCCGATTTTCCTCTCACGTTTTGATAGATTTCGGCAAAAGGTACGGACTAGATAACCAACGCTGCGATCTGGACGTCAAGCTTACAGTGGGCAATCCGCGCTCTAATGACAAATGATGACCAAGCTCTTGCGTCATTTGAATAGAACCTTTGCGTCCTCTGAATAGAATCAGGTGGTACAGACTATTTTCCTCATTTTGAGCCTGTCGAAGTAGGGCTTATCGGGCTTATCATGTCAAAATCTTTTTATCATTGTTGTATTTTGCCAAGACCAACCGCTCCACTACTTGCTCCGCCCGGACTCATCCGAGCAAGCTAGGCTTTATACATTGCTGGAACAACTCACTACTCGACATCTGTCGATTCCAGCTACCTTGTCAGAATGTAAGCGCCTTTTCAATATCGCTGGATTTATCGCTTCGGACTTCCGAAAACAGGTTGGCACCAGAGGACATCAAAATAATTTTCCTACAACACAATATTCTTATGACCGGTTTTCAATAGAATACTCATTCCTATGCTGTCTTTTCATATCAGATTTTGTACTAGGAAGATCAACTTCTCGTGCTGCCATTGAAAGACCATTTCTTAACTTGTTGTTGGAAAACGGAGTGTGCATGAAGAAATAGTAATTTTTTGCAGTCACTTTCCGTGCCGTTTTCTGTACGAGGTCTTTTATTCTGTCGTTTCTCGATTGCCGATTGTCGTTCACCTGCCTTTATTGGGCGAATTTCGTCGATTTTCGTTTGCCGATTTTTCAGAACCTGCGTCGGTTTTGTTCGATCGTGGGCGTCAGTCTCCGCTTGTGCCACTACCAGTTCGGTCGCTCAGTTTTTCGCTCTGATATTTCTATTCTCCGTGTATCGTTATGGGACCCTTGACCTTCAAAACTTTACTATCAATACTCGCCAGACAGCTGGTCGCGGTTATCGTATTCGGTAGACCAGTGATCAGCGGAAACCATTGGAAATAAATTATGGCGTAACGCAGTTGGTCTGCTTTCTGTGGTTCCCCTACCCCCCTTTCAACCTCTTTCATACCTCTTCATAATTTTGTCTTTTGCAGTCTAAGATTATACATCTACAAAGCGTTTCCTAATGATAGAGCCACCATTATTTTTCCGATTTTCGGGGCCAACGCTCCGATTGGACGTCTGCTACTAACTTCACTAAACACAGCGTGCAAGAAAACCTGGGAAGACAACTTATCAGGATTTTCGGGCATTTTTGAGGTAGCCATCGAGTAGAATTACGATTTAAGCCCGTATCATAATTATAGGGACATCTTTTTGAAACTATAATTGCGGATGCGTCACATAGTCAGACTACAACATTAATCTCAACGACTTGTATGTTTTAATTTTTCGATTTAGTTTGACGCTTGGAAAAGGCGGTTGTCCGTTCGATTGGCGCGGGATGATCTACCGTCGCAGCCCCGTCTATTCATCAGACTGAAATTATTACGCGAACTCTACATCTTTCTTGCTTCTCTAGAACTACACAGATTCAATTCAGAACATTGTTTCCTTGATTAATTCGGATAGAATGCTCAGAACTCTGCCGGACATTCAGAATCGCCACTTTGAGCTGCTTCGTGCTGTTGTACTGCCTGTTGTCGGCGTAAGCTCTCTTGGTAATGATCCCCATGAGTTTCCTATCAGCTTCAAGGCGGGAGGAACACGTCGGCTACTCGAATTGCTTCGCATTCTTTGAATGAAGTCAGTCCGTGCTCGAATGACTGACGTGTATGACAGCGTTATCTTGCACAAAGAGGTATGTCTGCTGAAATCGTCCTCTCAGAAACGTGAGCATATTGTCTGCAAGAATATCCTGGTAATTGGAGCAGTTTAACAAGAGCTCACGTACGCAAAGTTCAACACATCATTCTTGCAGAAGGCTTCCTACACCATTACCGAGCCACCACCAAAGTTACGGCGAGTGAAATAGAGCGGATTCTTTCGCAAATCGTGCCAGTAGTGAGAGCTGCCATCCGTTCGATTCAAATTGAACTTCCTCACATTAGAGAAGATCGCCTAGCTAGGTTTTTCTAGATTGTTTAGAAATGAGTATTCAATTAGGTCTAAGTTATCTACTTTTGAACAGTGTGTAGCAATGTTTCTTCGCGCGGAATGGAGATGCGCGTCTTTATGTCTTTGTTGTGACTTAGGAGCGCGCATAATAGTTTTGTGATCTCAGATCTGACCACAGTCCTGCACATCATCTTTTCAAGCGCTTAGCATCTCCGTGCGCACCTTGTTGAGGATCTTCGTAGAATTCGATAGGGCACGGCAGACTGGCTCTGATCTAGTACCTCTCCTCTCCAGTTTCAATCTGTCAAAGATTCAAGCCATTGCTTGTAGCGCGGTTACTGACAAGGTTCAGCCCACTGTTCCGGACCGGTTGTTCGAGAAACGACCCTGTCAGCCTAGCCCCCAAAAGAAAACGGCTATTCGTATCTAATCTTATCTCTTTCCACATTAAAAATTCTCCGACTTGTAAAAACCTCTGCTGCACTCGCAGAGCCAACATTAAGAATCCTAAAGAAGTTGCTGAACTGGTGATCTTCAACCTGAGATGATCCATAATCCACTCGTCCAGTTAGGTAACACCAGCCGTGAACCAATGGGCCTAATACTACCCCTCCACAGCTCTATAGACCCTCCTCCCGGTAACTGCGATCTATGACAGGCGTTTCCTGATTGTGGAGTTGTTCAATTTCCGTCTTTGCTAAAGCCCTTCCTTGGCTCCTACCCGTTCTCTTTCGGGTTCATTCATCTGAAGGCGCTGACATAACTGTTATCCTCGCTAATGCTCAGATCAAGATGAGTAAAACGCAAGAACCAGTCGACTACCTAATCAATGCCCTTATACCTCCACATGAACCCGCGTCATTTCAACGATTCCAGAGAAACGAGTAGAAGGCTAGATATGGCTTGGGTGGGGATGATACTCCAATTCTTCCAAAACCAGGAAGCACCCTATCATAGTTAGCAGTTGGCACAAGAATGGTCCATAGAGGATGAGCATGGATAAAGAATACATGTAGGCCCACAGATCATCACCGTGTTGCCTAGGTGGTAGAGTGGAACATGGCTCATCTAAGATGGGAGTCGTTAACTTGTTATTGACTGATCTCACCCGGAAACTGGCACTGAGGTCTTTATCCTCTATCTCTGGAGAACTTCTAATGCAGCCTTTGTACTCTTTGCTCACAATCCCTTCACAGTTAAATATTGTTTGAGCTTGTAAAGTGATATGTTAATGACGTAATCTGGATAGTTGTATTAATGAAAAAATTGTAAGCATTGTAAAGAATCACTGAAATCAAAAACACTACTTCTATTTAAATATTGCAAAGCCTGGCCAAAAATAATCATGCTGTCGTTTAAATTCAGTGCTCCAGTAGCATGTTTTGAATCTTAAGTTAGGCGCGCACACGAAAACTCGCTCATCTTTCGTTAATGTCCCTCAAAGGCATAGTACGCGATGAAAACTGAAATACAGCTTTTGCGTTGAGTCGGACTAGTGGGCCGTGACAATGTCACCCAGAAAGTTTGAATTTTCAAAATCGCCTCTGAATGAGGATTTGCTAACCTCAATACGTCTTCCTAGGTTTGTGGGGCCGGCCTTGGGGTAGATCGTTGTTCCAAGTAACAAGACTCCGTGCTTGCTGCGGGCGTGCCTTGCCCCGTCGTAGGGCGCAATGCACACGCCAGTCGATTTCACATTCGGCATCGATCGAAAGCAGCTGACAACAATGGACGCAGCAGGTTGGTAACCCTTTTTAATCTTGTTCAAGTGGTTAATTATTAGGTAGGAAATCAAAAGCGGCGCCAAGTTACGAATCGTAGAACTGTTCCTTACGTTCTCCGCGCAACTATCCCAAACTGATGTCGGCGCAAAATTCAAATTTGTTTTGAATTTTCCTAAAATGTGCTTCTTTTGAGAGTTTGACGTTTTTGAGGGGACCTTTTGCAACCTTTAGTCATTATAGGGATATAAGAGCACGAGAACGTCGAAAACCCACATATGGTTTTCATTGTGTACGATGCATTTACGAGGCGTTTCTCTCCCTCTGATTATGTTAAAGGCAGTGGTCGCGATCAAATATGCTTGTCGTTTTTTTCTCTCCAAATCCTTTCCTGGGTCTCGAGTAGTAGGACCTATGAGAAAAAATCGCGAAAAAACCACTGTTTTGGGCCGAAATTTGAAACCTGAACTTTCTTGTCTTTTGATGGTGGACGAGCCCACTCCACATCATCGGCATCGATGACCTCTTATATCAAGAACATCAGCTGGCTTGAAATTGAATGTCAATCAATGAACCTTCGAATTTATTTACACATCTAGTCAAAAACATTGATTGAGGTGATGCTTTCATTATTCAACTGTTTTTATTCGTTAAATTTGCATTTATTTCGTCCTCTGAATGTCGATGATTTTTGACTGCTCGGCATGAGACTGCGATCTGTTTCGTCATCGCTGTGCACGTGTGCACGAACTAGCTTCTTTGGGCCCTAAAAACTCTATTTGTAGACCGTTTTTCACCGCGTTACCTTCATAGTTTTTCAGCTGTTTTTGATCTAAGCTGATTTTTGTTGTTTTTTCGATAACGTTTTTCATCGTGACCACTGCCTTTAAGTGTATAAATTGCCCTCATTTCTTCTTGTTACCACATTCCTGTTGAATCATCACGGTCCAGTGGCCAAATACAGTCGCCAGGTGACGGCCAAAGTCAACTAGCGACTATCACCGGTTCACTCTCAGCCACAACCAAATTTGAAGTTGAGTGCCTTTGTCCAGAAGCAAGTTTGACCTCCTACGACAATCATGTCGCCCATACGAGCCTGGCGATCACATTGAAATTTAAAGAAAAACGTGTGATATAGCAAACGTCTAGCTATTCCTCCTTCTTCTCCTCCACAAGGCTCAGAAGTTGTGACTCACTATTGGATAGTGGCGCTGCTGTTTTGACGTCCCTTTCTCGCCTATTAGGCAATAATTTAATCTGAACAGCAAGTGATTGGTATTTTCCTGACGAGGGTTTGATAAGGTAGCAACATATTCGAGTGGCAGCGAGCATTTCCTGGTTCACTCGACTTTGTTTCTTTTCACGACCGGTACCACAGCTATGGTAGTTATGAACTTCACCGGCCCTCACAAGGTCTCGAACTTACAGATGTTGTCGTTAGTTACTCAACCCCATGGGTAACCTTTGGAGAGCACTGAGTTCGTCGAATTATGAGCTCGTTCAAATCCTCAACTATCCGGCAATCAGGTGCCAGAAAGTCTTGGTCTCAGTTTCCACGTTCCAGCTTCCAACTATTATCAACAGCACCCAAATGCTTTTTCATGGCCTCCATTGCACGAGACCAATGCATCAAAATCAGTACCCTTATGGATCATGAATTATTACAACACTCACAAATTCTGTTATGCTGCTCCCTGTCCTTCCAAAAAGCACTCACGAGAAAGAATATGGCACGTGACCGTCAGGGAACGGGATAAATTGAATGCTCCCTAGGGTTTATTGAATCCTCGGACAAATATGAAAAATTCAGAAGTTGGTAGAGCTCCAGCTGTGACTGATTTTATGAGTAAACAAGGAACTTAAAACTTTCAACTAGCTTCTCACAAGAAAACATAGATTCTTAAGGCTTCAAAACCGAAACATGTCCACAAGGAATTTCGTTCGCTGTTACAGAAAATCGTTATCTCCGGGTTCTTTCCGCATTTCCAGTATTGATTTATAAAATCAAAAGGCCAAAACCATTAAAAACCGGAACTCCCGCTTATTCCTGATTCTAGCTAAATATTTCAACGCCACGGTCCAGAAGTGGTAGAATGTGAATAACTGCTGAAAACGGACTATGTATGACTTGCTGTGCGGACCCTGCCTTTACTTCTCCAAGCATATATACTCTCCTGGCATACATTGTTGGTCTATTTCGATCGGCGTCCTTCTCAACCTTAGCCACAACCACTCTCAATGGCCGAGGCCAGCAACGTTTCTTGCAACCGCTTCCACACTACAGCCTAGCTCTAATATTTCACAAAGTTTTGACCTCAATGCAGCGTTTTCATGAAAGCAGCACTCCTCAAAATGACCCTAGGGACTGGCAAAGGGCAAAAATCTCTGTGCTTCCGTTTCTCCACCTTATATCTCAACTCTCTGATCTTAAACACTTGGTCAAATTCTGAGGCAACTCAAACATGTCGCAGTTTTTCCAACGCCGACGTTCGGCAGGCTCAGCAGAGATTTCCACTTCGAAAGAGTACACTTTATCTGGCATTGTCCGAATTTTCGGCTCGCAAAAGACACGTATTCTTCCCCATCCCAACTTAATCCTTGTGTGGTAGTTGCAAAGCTGGACAGGGTTCTGAGATCCGCTTCCACTACTGCTCAAGAATATGGCAGGTATAAGTTAGCTTGCTGCAGGTCTACATCATTTGTTAGGTTGGTGGAAAAATTTCCGGACTTTTCACGACTGAATAAAAATATTTGTTTCAAAAACAAACACGGCTCACCCAACAAAATAATTTCCGTCACACTCAAAGATTCTTCGCCACCAATCGGGCAGATCATGAATTCCTGACGCGTAGAACTCTGGCAGTTTCGAGTCGAAGTATTCTTCTAAGACCATTTTGACTTCGTCATCGTTAGCAAACTGTTTTCCATCCAGGAAGTCCTGCATCGAGCGGAATAGATGGTAGTCGGAAGAGGCAAGATCTGGGCTATACGGAGGGTGAGGAAGAACTTCCCAGCCCAGGCCCCCTTCTGTCGGGTTATCCGAGATACGTGTGGCCGAGCATCGTCGTGAAGAAGGCGAACAGGCACTGCTGAACCTGGGCTGGGAAGTTCTTCCTCACCATCCATATAGCACAGATCTTGCCACTTCCGACTACCATCTGTTCCGCTCGATGCAGCACTTCCTGGATGGAAAACAGTTCACTAACGATGACTACGTCAAAGGGACCTTTGAAGAATACTTCGACTCGAAACAGCCAGAGTTCTACGCGTCGGGAATTCATGATTCGCCCAATCGGTGGCGAAGGATCCTTAAATGTGATGGAATTATTTTGTTGACTGAGCCTTGTTTGTTTAAAAAAGTGTTTTTTATTCAAAGTCGTGAAAAGTCTGGAAACTTTTGCATCAACCTATTAGCAACAGTAGTTTACCATAACGCCTCGAAAATTGGAAAGAAATTCACGATGAACTGCTCAAATGATCTCTCTCTAAACGCACCCCACCTAAAGAGCAGTGTTCATGATATTCTCGTTTCCTAGTTACCCATTTGAAGGCAGAGTCCAACCTTAGGGATTAAACCTGGCTTTCCCACATATTTGTGAAGAATACCCACCCTACAAAACAGCTGCGAAGTGCGAGAGCCCTATGTCTCTGGAGTTTCCAGCTCCGCAGCCGCCGATCTGTTGACTCTAGGTGGATTTAAGAAGCTGCAAACTGAACAAAAGTGGAGAAAACTGCATAAAAACGCCATATCGAGTCGGATTTGGCGCTGGAAACTCGACTGACTCGAGCGCGTGCGGCCGCAAAGCGTGTCGAGACGCAATTGCGGACCGCAACTTCGCCCAGATAAGCACAGTAAATGCTGTAAGTATATTTGCTGTAGTATATTTTTATTTTTAATCGTTAATTTTGTAACTTTTTTTACAGCTCTTAGGTGAAGCTTGTTTTCGGAATCCCCATAAAATTCTACATCGAATACCGTTTTCAGTTTTAAAAAATATATTCCCGCTCTCCCAGCCAATTTCAGTTTATAAAGTGAATTTTTTCGCCTGAAATTATCGGCTTTTCGTCCATAACTTTTTTGTGCTCGGAGATAGACCTCTGGTAAGGGTTGTTTTCGGAAACTCGTTGAAATTCTGCGTCGACTAGTGTTTCCACTTTGGAAAAATATTTTCTCGATCCTTCAGCCTAATTCATTTTACGAAACACCGGTTTTTAGCCTATAACTCTTCAACCGTATAGGGTCTGGGTGAAGGCTGTTTTTGAAATCTACGTAAAATTTTGCGTCGAATGATATATCGGTTTCCTAACATGGCTTGCTCCATAAGCCAGCCAGGTTGGTGGAGCCAAATGCTGTTGTTGCCAGTAGCAGAACTCTGCGTCGCTATAGCTCCGTTCAGAGAAACCGAGAAGAAAAGATCGAATTCGAATTTTTTTTGTCAAAAATTGATCATTACAAACTGTGTTTCGTTCGGAATGGCAACTTTCTCAATGTTCACTGGTCCCACAATCATGGGGAATTCGTTCATTCTACTGGGCAACTACATAGTACAGGGCAGGAAATTGTTTCACTGAAATAAGGCGTTTTAGCAGACAGGTTGCGGTGGACACTGTACTGTAGCCCAACACTGTAGCTCAAAATGAAAAAAAAACCTCTTATTCGGGTTCAGCGCCCTAAAAAACTCTTCTGTACGATGCTTGGCTGCGAATTTTTTTGCCGACCTCTAGATTCAAGATCCTTTATGAATTCTTGGGACCTCAAAAATCGGAATTTTTCTCCGTCCGAATATTGTAAAGGAGGGTTATTTAGGACTATGAGAATCCACCAACAAACGCCCATAACGTCCTCGAGAGAAAGAGAGCGCAGCTATAAAGGGCAAAGTGGATTCTTGAGCCAAAAACTGATCCTAAAAATTACATTTCATTTGGAATGGCTACTTTTCCCTTGCGACCTTCCTTTGTGAGAATCTCAAAAGAACGTGTAATATGGTGCACCGACTTTTGTTTTAGCAATTAGTAGCCTAAAGGATGTGGGAGTACGAAAGCTCCAGCGGGAAACATTTGAAAAACTCTACACGAACCAGATCCCCTTTCTTCCTCTTCCCCACCACTTCTGTGGCTGCTAAACCTAGTCGTCAGTTGCACAACTGCTCCATCTTATCGAACGTGTCAACATGTATAATTAGTCGTTCTGGCTTCACAAATAGCGCTATTCGCAACCTTTAATTACCGGTGATTACCGAGACTTCTTGTCACATAGATCAACTCAGTGTGTCAAAATAATTCCAGCTTTTGTTGACAATCTCCGTGGCATTTTGTGGGAACCTAGTTCCTGGTCCTATGGTACTTTGGGTATAGGTTCATTGATTATGTGGGAATGGTATAGGCACAGCGTTCAATAGATTGAGCAAATATTTTCAGAACAAAGCAGTAACCCATCAAAATAGAAGAGCAGAAACCTCTAGTGAGGGAGAGGAGATCGCGTTATTTTTCAATCATAGTCAATTTCCCGATCCTTGGTGTCCCTCTCCTATCCGGCATGATTGTTCTGTAGGCTTACCACGAAGCAGCTCCGCAACGCGACTTCACGTCCTGCTTTAACTTCCGTTCCGAATAGGATCGAAAGATGGAAGTGTGCTCAAGCACTGCTGAATTATTTGAGCAGATCAATTGTTTTGTTAGTGTTAGTTTCGAGTTCTTAACCCATTTTACCCACCTAATCCTAACTACAACTATTCTCTACCCGTGCAAATAAGAAGAAAATACAGCGCCTACAACGAAGAGAACCAGAGAAAAAAATGAGACACGAAATGCGGAAGTCGACGAGGAAAATGTCAGTCAAATCGATCAACAGACTATTCTCTATTATTTCGTCATCGACTACTGTTCGGGACCCTTTTCTACTATTTCTGCTGCGACCGACTGCGACTATACATCTGGGGTGGAATTCACGAAACGCTAACCACATTTTAGCCATGGCTAGCGTAACGAGGATTAATCACACCGTGAGCTAATCGATTGGCTTGAACCATGGCCAAAACGTGGTTATCGTTTTGTGAATTCCAGTCCTGAAGCAGCGGTCCTCACGACACCGACACCAACGACGAAAGCAACCAAAGGAACGGAACAATTCCATTGATATGAGAACTGAGTAATTTCTTCCTCTTTAATTTGGTCGCTTCGTTTGTTATATCTTGGTGGATTACCGGTTGTTTTTTTAAACCAGCAAGACCTGGTAAATCACCGCAAGAAGATCAAAATGTCGACTTCCGGCAACGTTAGGCCAGTCGTGGGCAATCGGGGCAGAAAAGCATGGCAGTGCCTAGAGGCAGGCTCACACTTTGAACGAGATCCGACAATGATGACTATCGATCGATATTGCGTCGCGCGTCAATCCATGTTGAAAAATGTCATCACATCGCTCTTCGATGGTCGTGTAAACCCACCTTAAAGGCACAGGACACCCAGGGCAATAGTTTTCAGATTTCATGATTATCCTGGAGAGAGCCACACGCTGATCACAGTGGTATCTCTGAAATCGTCCAAAACCCCTGTGAACAGAGTTATGGCTCTTCAAAGATGCTGAAATTTTGAGGGTGAAAAATTGGTGGACGAGTTGTCTCAGGTTTCTCTTCATTCCCAGTCACTGCACCAGAGCTTACCAGGATGAAGAGTCAGACCGGCAAGGGAACGAATATTGAGGACGCGGTTAAAATTGACCTACCTAGCGGCTTTCGGGTTCCTAAATCCAAAAAGTGGCGTGGCCCATGGCCTTGAATGAGGGGTCGAGCCCGGGGTTGTCGCTTGTCTGTGGCCTAATCGCTATCAGGTTTCTAAATCTCGCCTTAAAGGCACGGTCCAACCTCAGAATCGGATCTTTGTTTCCCTGCTTATCTTGGAGAAAATTTCACGCTGATCAAAATGGTGTCTCCAGAGCTGCTCAGAACTCACTACGAACAGAGTTATAGGTCCTCAAAGATTACAAATTTGAACGGCAGTAAGTTCGCGGACGAGTTGTCTCGGGCCTGTATTTTTTCTTTATTCGCAACTTTCGTTCTGGAGCAGGCCACAATATAAAGCCAGACCGAGAACGAATGGAAGAACATAGATTTTGAGTGAAATCAATCGCGCTTCTCTTCCCTATTGAGATCAGAAACTTGATGGTGGGCGTCACCCATTTTTCCCTTCAAGGGGGCGTGGCCGAGAGGTCTTTCACACAAATGCATGAAAATCTTAAAATCCATGTCTGAGCGTGCATTGTGTCTTCGAAGGCAGTGCTCACGATGAATTACATTTTTGATTTTCAGTGTGAAACACTATGCTAGCAGTTGCTGGAGGGGATAGGGTCGAAGAACACAGAGAAAACGGGTCAGAAATCGATAAAAACGGCCGCGATGTGAAGTTTTCGTTACCCCGGAGCGCCTGCGTGCCCCCCACCCCCGCCCCCCATGCTGACGAGCTTGTGGCGCTGCTGACGTTTTCGATAGCGAATCGCCAGACAACCAGTCTGGTCCATTCGCGCACAGTTCGCTATTAGCGCGTGCTTGCGGAAACTGGCAGGACGCGGGAACTCGTCCGCTCCCTGTACCTGTACTATACCGCCGCTATGCTAGGGAAAAATGGGCAAAGTGGGCAACTAAAGCGTCTTTCGACCACAACTGGTCTCAAAGTGCTCCATTTTCAATTTTGAAAGGACCAAAATGTTCACTGTCCCACAATCTATCTAACTGTATGAGACAAAATTGGAATTCACTTCTGAAAAGGCTTTTTCAAGATGGAGTTAGCTGTGAGTTCGACAATGTTGTCACAAGATAACGAGCCCATTCGGTCAAAAACAACCGTACGCGATATCTAGCATGGTCAAAATGCAAAAGTATCTGCCCTGAAAAAATGATATTGCTCTCGAATTTCGCAAAATGTTTTCACACGATCTACTAGATCACGACATGCTGTACATTTTGGCGTTTTCGAAATTGAAAATGGAAAACTTTGAGGCGAGTTGTGGTCGAAAGACTCTTTTGTTGCCCACTTTGCCCATTTTGCCCATTTTTTTCCTTGGATAGCGGCGGTATTGTACGTGCGTTAAATCGCTACTTCGGCCTATTATTTCCTTCGCTATTTCTTCACTATTCGTTAACTTACGACCAATCAGCCCCATTTTGAGTCGAACTTGGATATGATACTCATCGTAAACCGCTTCCGCATTCCCATACAAAGGCTAATCCGAGGCGATCGTTTATTTGAACAGCCTGTTTTCATATTTTAGCCGTTTTCACAATGGTTTTGCCGTTTGTCTGCTGCAATTCCACGATTTATGGTTATTGGCGTGGGTGTTGCAGCACATATTTATAATCTCCAGTGAGGTATTTTCTATTTCGCTAATTCACATCGATACCACTCCGTGGACGCTTCGGTTGTGTTTTATGCAGTCACATATTTATGGATTCTGTTAACCTATCTGATACATAAAGTCCGTCCGAATGAGACTGCCCGCGAACGCGGTCGGCGTGCGCCTCGAGCAACCGTTGCGAATATACTCATTCTCAGACGCACTTTTCCACTACTGCAGACAGCTGACTGGAACATCATTCACTATTCATCTAGTATTCCTGCTACTCGATTTACAAGTTCGTTGAATCCCTTTGCAAAGGCCACTAGACACGCAGGCCCACTGCGTGGGCGGACACTCTCAATCGGACCGACTTTATATAGTAGCGTATGCAGGAAAAATCTGTTTTTAAATAAAGTGCAGCCAATTGCAAGCGAAATTGGATCGTGTGGACAAGTAAGCCACGAACCAGCGAATTATTTGATATTTGAAGCCCGCCTGGGCTCAGGTTACCGACCAATTCATTTTTTGGCTCCAGAGTGCACGCATACTCAGAAAAATATAAACATATCACATGTAATATAAAAGGCCTGAATTAATATACATGTAATATAAATTGGCCAAAGTATATTACTTGCGACGTATCTCGACCAATGTATGTTACATGTAATATATCGGTCCCTCGCTCGCAGGTCAAATGTCGCAAGTAATATGTTTTCGATGGTGAAAACATAATACGTGTAACATAAGAGACGATTACAATATACTTGTAATACATCTCCGTCAATGTAAGCTACATGTGAATTATCTCTACTCAAGTAAATTACATGTAGTATAAGTGTAACATAATTCAAATATCTCCAGCCACTGAGGGCCTATGCTGAACACCTTCTGCAAACCTGCACAGCATACGGGCCGGTTCATAAACTCTGGTACCGCCGTAGTGACCTGTTGATTTCGATCAATATCAGCAGCGGAGCGGTGGGCCTCGGTGAAATATAACTAGTGATAAGGAGGTTCCGACGAAAAAGCCACCGCTCCGCGCTGTGATAATCGAAATCAACAGGTCATTACGGCGGTACCAGAGTTTACCTTACCGATGGTGGTCACTCGCCCTGGCGCAGTCGTTGATCTCTCACGCCTCATGATTCGTTTTAGTCGTGAGGAAGGATTAGAGGGAGCGACAAGCAATATTTTTGAAGCAAGCTTAAACCCATTGCTTCTTGAATGAAGCTGTGGGATCCAAGCTTGCTGCTTCAGTCATGAGTCTGAGAGAGCCCGAGATCCTGGGTTGTCCGAGAGAGCCTAAAGCTAGCTGATTCGTACCTGAAGCAATAGCCAGGAACTTGCAGCTTCAACCCTCAAAGCATCGAGCTTCAACCTGCAGCTCTAATTAAGTTACATGAAGTATAAGTGTATGTTACATGTAATATAAGTGTATGCTACATGTAATATAAGTGTAGGTTACATGCAATATAAAGGTAATATACTTGAATGTCTCAAGTACTTTACACTTTATATTACACGTAACATGTTTTCATTTTTCTGAGTACGTGCTGAACGTCATGTTCTCACGATTTGTGACGAAACGACTTTTCCATTTGCAACATTCACTAATCCTGCTGCAATTCTGAAGAACACTGCTTCTTTTTAGGCTTCCGGTTGTGAGTTAAAGAACGTTACTTGGCTAATTATTCATCTTCAACTGCCAGATATTCTCCTATAGAGAATATATTAGGTTGGAGCGAAAGCTTCCACCACTTGTCTCTGATAAATTTCGAAGCTTTCAGTGCTGGTCCTTCGGCAAAGTGCGATAAACCGATCGGAAGCACAAATTCTTTTCTATGTAACGCTGTCTTCCATTTGCGATAAGGCCTGCTCATTTGCGAAGCATATGCTATTTTTCGGTCGTAGTCTTCAATACTAAGAGTCTTTGAGGGTTTCTATTTACTTTAGGGTGAACCACCAAACCTGCCAGGTTTATTGAGCCACCTAAGAACCAGACGAGAGCGTCCACGGAAATTTTCAAGGGAGCTTGTTTATCGATTTTCAGCGGGTTCTGGGTGTCAATGAATTGCAACAGAGTCGCCTCGGCACAGTGATGATCGCGGAGCTGCCGCGGAACTACCGCGGCACAGTCGAGGGTCGCGGTTCATTGCCGGCACTGAATCTCCGACTCTAAGAGAACTCGGGTATTCTTTCGGAATAGACGTCCCACTAGAGAAATTTTTATCAGAAATGATCATTCCACTATAGCCGTCGAATGATTTGCTCTGTTTCAAACCCACTGAACTATTTGATGTGACCAACCAAGTGGTCGGCCAGGCCCAACCAATTGCTGTGACTTGTGGCCAAAGACTCCATGAACTCTCTAGGTACGGATTTTAAGGTGTTATGGACCAGAGGCCTTAGTGTGCCCGACGGCGACACCGTTATGCAATGTGTGGGATGCTTTCGCGATATAGTTGTGCACGCTATATCGCTCGAACGTTCCCTATGTACACTCAAACGTCTGCTGGGTTCAGTAGAAGCAGGGGCACCAGCGAGCAGGTACCAACAGACTTGTATACACACACCCCAATTGCCTATTCAAATAAATTTTTTTAAAAATTAATTCTGTTGTGGCCGTCTGGTCACCGCGTTTGAGCTCTGCAATTAGGGGATGCGTTATCGGCAGTCGGGTGTCCGTGACCGACCACGTTGAGTATTTTTCGTTGTTGTGTCTACCGATCTAGGTAGTCTAGCGGGAAAACAAGCCGTATAAAAGACGACTACTGTACCACTAGCCGACGTATCGTAACCCGTCCCGCGGAAAGCCAATAAATCGGTCGCGAGCAGTCGGCAGCAGTGTCGCTGACTGCGCTCTGCCGCCCTTCTGCCCCCGGCTTACGGCTCTTCTGGTGACTGACAGAAGAGAATCCAAAAGCAGTTTGCGGCACATTCGAAAGTCATCTTTCAAGTAGAGCTCTGTTGAACGAAATTTCAGAAATTCCATCCTGGGCACTTCATCTTGAAGTACTCATGACAAGTAAGTGGTGAGCTTCTACGGGTAAGCTACCTATACTTACTGGTTCTTGCAGTCTTCTTATTCGCAGATGCCATCAACGGACAATGGCTCACCTGCCCAAAACCAGCGCCCCACACAGCGCGGGTTTTGGAGAGAGTCTGAACACAACACGTTATCTGCTATGCAATCGTTCACTGGCTCCACTCTAGTGGGTGGTGCATCAAAGTGGGAATCGATGAGTGAGAGTTCGATGACCCTCAGGAATAGCCGACTGCCCGCCGACACTCCGCGGCAAGACGAGAAGGCCTCTCTCTTCGCGGGAGTTGGGGCGCTGTGCCACACCCACGAAATTGGGGCCGCGCGAAGTCGACTAGCCCGACTTGGTCGGCGGGAAGTGGGCTATTTTCTGAGTAGTAGTATGTAAGCTGTGCTCTGGTTTTCCCCTCTGCTGTGCCTGCTGTTGGATATTTCTACTAATAAACTATTCCTAGTACTCGTCTTCTGCAGGCGCAGTTTCAGAAGGTTTCTCCCGCTAGAAAAGAGACTTGGCACGGTCGAAAGAAGACCGTTGAAATCGTGTATCCGTAGGGATACAACACATTCTTTAGTGGGTCGTCTATTCCGAAAGAGCACCAGAACTCGTACCCGCCGCAGTTTCAGACTTTTTCATATTTGCTAGCTTAAGGCATTGTCTGCGAAAACTTTCGCGTTTTGTTTTCCTGCATAATTCCATCCTACCTCCCCCCCTCGAGTAGTATTCGTGTACAAATTTCACATCTCAATTCAGTTGTGTCATGGAGAATTAGCAACTGGCAACAATCCCCATCCCTCGCCCACTGGACCTGCTGGGTCTAGTGGGCGGGTGGATAGAGATTATTGTCAGTTGCCTTGAAAGAGATGTTCACTTGTCATGAACGTGTTTACTAATCTCATGAGCTCCGATTATCAACATATGTACTCCTACTGCCGGCAGTGGACGTCATCATCTAACTTTTCAGATGGCTATTTCTGCGTCACTTATCGAATTTGAAACGCGGAAGCTTGCCCATATATAGCACCTCGGGAGGAGATCAGCTTAATGCTGGAAAACGAAGTGCAGAAAATTGCGCGGACGATGCCTTCAAGTTCACTCTGATGTACGATTGCGTATGAAATATGGAGCTTTCAAGCCACTGACTCTCTCGATTTTGGTGCTCGGAAGGAAACCCGTGCTGTTGTGAATCTTGGGGTGGGCGAAGCAACGGGTTGTGACGTCATCGCGACCTCCTCGACGCCGCGTCGATCGCTCCCGTCGCAAAATGTAATCGATATTGCATCACCTAGCGCTATTCTTCGCTGTAAGCAATGCGAGGGGGGGCAACTCTGCAGGCCCCTCAATGCTTTGTATGCTGACCGATGTGCGATGCGATCGTGATCGATTCCCATTGTTATCCTGTCGTCGTATCGCACGGTGATGGTAGTCTTGAAGAGGTCTAAAAAGTTTTTGTGCCAATACCGCGTCGCTTCAGGGGTATGTTATACTTTCGCGACACACGGTCGCATCGCTCTGCACAGCGACAGCGACCGCCTGTCGCAGGGTTCCCGCCCTTTAAACCTGCCGCTGCCCCAGTGCGCTGCGACAGCGACAGGTTTCGACACATTCTCAGTATCGGCAACGGTTCCTATGACGACCGGCAATGTTGTCCCGATGCGGATCCTGCCGCGATTTGTGATAGACTGCACGCCTGTCGCTCGTGACAGAGACAAAGTATAGTATACTGCCAACGTGACTCGAGGTCCCGGCACGAACGATAAGCCTAAGCCGCGGAGCGCAGTTTCCCTCACTTTCCAACGAGAGCCTTATTCTTAGGCTCAAGTCTATCGTCTAGGAATAGTTTCGTTGCGCTTGCCCATACTGTGGCAACCCAAACCCATGATTGAGTAAGTCAACCGTGGCTCTGTCCCCTGATCCTGTGATCCTGACACTCCATCTACCGTCGATCAGGTTTGCAACCTGACCTGCCCGTATGTGCTCCGTTACTCGATAAAGGGACAAGACATCATGAATGCTACACTCCTTTCGCCCTTCTATCCACTGCCTCCGGAAAACACCTCTCCAGGTGGCCTGCGTGGTCTTCCTGATTACGAAGATTACGTGATAAGAGTTAGGAACTCTAGAAGCTAAATTTTCAAACTTTTCGCACACGAACCCCCAATTTTTCAAATATTGGGGGCATCATGTAGGTAAAGTTGGATTACACATGGTGTAATACAGCAGGTATTTTTATCCACCTGGCGGGTTACTCACACATCCGGTGAATAGGACATGGCTACATGTGCTGTCCCATCACATATTTATGGAGGGACATTTAAGCTTCCGATGATGAGCCTGAGCAGAGAAAAAGGTGTATGACAAACGGCTCTACACATCGGCTGTACTACGATTTCAAAGAGACAGTCATTTTTTTCTAATCTTCTCCTGTTCACTGGGTGTTCTCTGTCTCCACTCCTTTCGCTTAACTTTCCTTCCAGTGTTCCGCCTCTGTTCTTTAGAAAGTATTCCCGTTACCATGAGTTCCTGCTATACGCTTCACATTGGTAATAAGCATGTGTTTAATACATTTAGAGTGTATGTGTACTGAGCAGAATTCCTGTGATTCCTAGGAATTCTTATGATATGTATCAGAAACCCACCCTCATGATTGAAGAGCACTATGTCCTGGTTTCTGTGAAAGTTTGAGAGAATTAGTCAGCCTCGGTTGTACTTTATAGAGCATGTGAATGTGGACGATTTTCGACCATTTAGTTTGCAAACAGCGGCAGTAATCAGCTTGGATGTGTTCAGATCTGCCCGCATCTCTTGAACTGTGTTCCCCTGGGACTTCTCTAACCAAATCTTCCTCACAGCTTCCGGGTTCTCTTTTTGTGGTCGATCCGATAGTGTGGAACTCTAATGATTGCAGTTGTTGTTCCATGGATGTAATAGAGCAGTTCCTGCTTGCTTGGACGGCATCACAAATTAAAAATCGTTTGTTCAGGACATATTCATACTCCGTCCTTGAACGGGAATCGTTGACTTATTTCTGATGAAACATTCCGTCGCAACACTGAAGATGAATATCCAGGTTATTTTGTTCTTAAACTCTTTTCTCTACTCGTGGTCCTACTTAATGGAGGATTTCTATTTGTTTTTTTCTCATCTGGATTTGCCTAGTCCGAGATTTCTTCTTTCATTGCAGAAACCTTTCCTTGATGTAGATTTTTTGTGTGCTTCTTCTCTGATTGTCCGTATTTGGTTATTGCAATCTTATTAGGGTTGTCCAATAATTTATGAACCGACTAAGGACTGTTTTAGGCCCGTTTTAGAGTTCTATCGCAGCGCGGCGCGATTAGATGCTGTGTGTGAACATCGATCGATAACGCGCCGCTCGTCGATTCACCTACCCAGGAAATCGGCGCATTCAATGCGTGTCGAATATGCCTTCAACTCGAAGAAATGGGGGTTTTGAGCACAGTCAGGGAACGTGCTGCAACCGTAGCACGTGCTCCTATTGTGCTTCGAAATACAGCACTTGCGCCGACAAATAAAACGTTCAATGCGTGCATGATACACTTTCAACTCGATGGCGAAACGATTTTCTAAAAAAGGAAAGCATACGACTCACCTCTGAGACGGAACTAAGAGGTCGGCAGCTTCGCCGGTTCAATTACCCAAGTTTGCGGTACTTTACCCGCCCGGCCGCTGGAGACCTCGTCCAACCGCTGGCGGCCCCAGATGGTGCTCAGCGAGCTGGCCGCGTCGCACTTCGGTGTGCCGGCCGCGTCGCGTGTCGTTGTGCTGAACTACCTTGCGGCACGTGCTCCCGAAATTAAATCTTGCAGCACATGCTCCTGCGGTAAAATTTTGCAGCACGTGCTGCAAATTGGAGCACGTGCCCCTTCGATAGAGCCTTTCGATGGGTGTGGTTACTCAAGTTGAATGCATATTCGACACGCAATGAATGCGGCCATTTTCTGAGTATGAAACATGACGTTGCGCCGCGCTGCGATAGAACTCGAAAAAACCCCTTACCCGCACCCGGCGATTCGGAAAACCGTGTCTTCGGTGTTGCAGGTGTGTTACGGTTGTTCTGGACTTGAACTGGACGTACTTCATTATTACTTAGAACAGCTGGATTTCTGAGCTTCATAGCTATCGTGTCGAATGTAGAATGATTGAAGCTCTGTTTTCTTGCGCTTTATTCAGGCAACGTTTCGGGGTTTTTAACCTCTTCTTCAGGCCAACTGTAAACAATCAGGCATACAATCAAATGACGAAGGCCTAGGAAGTTAACAAAGTTGAGAGACTATTCATATTAACGACTGACCGGTCTCTATGCGTTAGTGGGACGATCCAGGTGAGGGGGTGCTGTCCACGCTTAGCTGGAAATGGGTGATGAGGGCGTGTAAAAGGGTTCTTCCGAAATTGCAGGACTGACCTCACAGCAGAAACATGATGGGGAAATGGATCTGAGGAGGGAGTGGTGGGCAGAGGTAGGGTGGCGAAAGGATATGTTATCTTCGTGATACTCTGCAATTGCATTTTTGTACTGAATGACCGCTATTACACAATGTTAAACGGGAATGAGTTCCATAGTGGACCTTAGTTCATCTCTGTTGTTTGTGGAAGGGTTCAGTCTTCGGATTTCCAAAGCTTCTTTGATTTTCCTTTCGATGGTATCTGATATATTCTTATGAAGAACATAGACCTTCACCTCTGGTGGGCTTTCCTGTGCATGGTACGAGGTGCGATGTCGGGAAAAAGGGTTCTCGGGGTATGAAGGAGGGTTGCGGAGAGCCCTTACGTGCTCGTCTAGTCTCCTGTAAAGTTGTCGTCCACTTTCTCCTACATAGGACTCTGAGCATGACATACAGACCACTTTGTAAACGGTGTTCTTCAGGAGACAGATCCTCCTCTCCTCATCACAATACAAGCAGTTGTCACGTCCACAGAGGCTTTCGTATACCCGAGACGAAGTGAGAAGGCGTCGCAATGTTACAGTCTAGACGAGCACGTAAGGGCTCTCCGCAACCCTCCTTCATACCCCGAGAACCCTTTTTCCCGACATCGCACCTCGTACCATGCACAGGAAAGCCCACCAGAGGTGAAGGTCTATGTTCTACATAAGAATATATCAGATACCATCGAAAGGAAAATCAAAGAAGCTTTGGAAATCCGAAGACTGAACCCTTCCATAAACAACAGAGATGAACTAAGGTCTACTATGGAACTCATTCCCGTTTAGCATTGTGTAATAGCGGTCATTCAGTACAAAAATGCAAATGCAGAGTATCACGAAGATAACATATCCTTTCGCCACCCTACCTCTGCCCACCACTCCCTCCTCAGATCCATTTCCCCATCATGTTTCTGCTGTGAGGTCAGTCCTGCAATTTTGGAAGAACCCTTTTACACGCCCTCATCACCCATTTCCAGCTAAGCGTGGACAGCACTCCCTCACCTGGTCCGTCCCACTAACGCATAGAGACCGGTCAGTCGTTAATATGAATAGTCTCTCAACTTTGTCAACTTCCTAGGCCTTCGTCATTTGATTGTATGCTTGATTGTTTACAGTTGGCCTGAAGAAGAGGTTAAAAACCTCGAAACATTGCCTGAATAAAGCGCAAGAAAACAGAGCTTCAATTATTCTACAGTTCACCTCCGCACTGCCGTTCAGTCCGCAAAGTGCAAGCTGCTTGCGCAAGTGTGCTGCGGCGCGGTTGCGAGCATTCTCAGACAGTGTTGTGGGATCACCCGGGCGGTTTTTGCCTTGGTGCCCGGGTGATCCAACCGCCCGGGCGATCCCACATCCCTGTCTGAGGATACTCGCAACCGCGCCGCAGCACGCTTTCGCAAGCAGCTTGCAATTTGCGGACTAAACGCCATTGCGGAGGTGAACTGTACTTTCGACACCGTACTTCATTATTGTTTGACCGAAGCAGGTTGTATACAGCGTCACAAATGAAGTGAAGTTCATAAGATGAATAATCGGAAAAACAAAATTATCATGAAGGTCTTGGACACATGAGCGGTTCGTTCTACATACATATTTGAAGCTGATTCAGATCATGGAATTTCTGGCGTGAAATGCCGATTAATAAAATATCTTGCAGAAATAGAAGAGGTCCAATAAGCCGTATTATTTATATGAACAGAAAACTATGTATATATAATTTGTACTCGAAGTTTCCTAAATGCTCACGGGAGTTTCAAAAAAGGCGTTTATAGTGCTGTGCGAAACTTAGGGCCACCCATCGGAAAAATATTAGTGTTCGGAAAAAATTTTGGATTCAGCTCAAAACTTCCAATTGGGTTCGGTTGGGGCCCTAAACACGATTCTGCTGTCTGTTTGTTGCTGTTCTAATCCGCCTGTCTCTATTCTAAGACCTCTTTCAGAGTTCGATCGCCGTGCGACTCGAGGGGATGATAACCATGGGCATCGATCGAGATCGCGTCGCACGTCGATCCGTATTCAAAACATGCCAGCGCGTTGCGCGGCGATCATTCCTTGAAAGAGGCCTAAGGTTTACTCTGAATTACGGTAGGCATAATGCCTCAAACAAAAAAAAAACGTATCGCAATACTTCAAAATCGAAATATGAACCTCAAATTCGGTGTTCGGCGCACCAAATCACCCTACTTAAAGATTTTGAGCCACGTCTGGGATGTCAAGGGAACTACCATCAACCATAACATACAGTATTCCAAGGAGGATCAACAAACGTGCCACAGATTTGTGTTAGGCAATCTATTGGGTTGGAGAATAAGTTCGTTCGGTTTTTTTCAAAGAGCTTTATTCGAATGATTTGTTTGTTACTTAGCAAAGTTTCTGCGTTTTTCAAAAAGTGTTTTTTCTGCTCAACAGAACTGTTTTTTGTTTTTTTTGTACGCTTTTATTTTTGCCTATTTTTCAGGGTTGGAAATGGAATACCCAGACAGGCAAAAATTAACATTTTCGACACCTACTTCTCTTCGCTTTTCATCGCTGTCAAAAAGACCTGGCGCCACCCACTTGTTTCTTTGCTTCATATTGACGTAGAGACATCGTTTCTCATTTCCCGTGACCATTCGGTGCGGAAAGCGCTGTTTATGACCTCATGTTGCTCGATGACGCGTGAGGTGTTGAGCAGCGATTTGAAGACGATTTTCTTTGTTCATTTCGTTAAAGGCAGTGTTCACGATAAAAGTCGTTTTTCTGCTTTCCGGTCTATCTTGAGAACGGCCCCATGCTGATTTCAATTATGTCCCTGGAATCGTACAAGACCCCCTGGAAACGGAGTTATGGCCCCCCAACATTCAGCCAGGGACGCATTGAGGACGAGTTGTCCGAGGCTTGTTAATCCCGTTTTTTGCAGCCGATGTGTGCGAGCTGACCTGAGTAAAGAGAGACGTTGAGACTGAAGGGAAGAACGGGGCTTTTGATCGGAAACCATTGCTCATCTAACCCCGAATTTAGGGAAACTGTTATAGGACGTGGGCGGAGTGGCCCAATGGGTTGGCTGACTCACAAGATTTTAACCCTCTTACCGGCCGTTTTTCATCGCACTTACGTTCTTAATCTTCTTAGAGTTCCCAAAGCCTACGTTTTAGCCTAAAAAAAACTTGCAACTTTTCCTTCGTGAACACTGCCTTTAAGCTCGTGAGACACCCAGACTTCGAGTTTTTCGGCAACTCCTATTCAATGAAGATGACTGAGGATCGTCTTATGATCACAGCTCATTTTTTTCGGCCAACTCACGACTTGTTTGGTGACCATCTTCCTTATAGAGCGCTCATCAAATTCTGCAGGTAGTCCGCTGCCAGACGTGTCTTCGAGGTCCAAGTTGTCGTTTTTGAACTTCGCAGACCATTTTAGTTTTTTTGTTCGCAAACTTCGCAAACCCCTCGTCTTTTTAACCGCGATGGAAAACGAAGAAAAGTATGTATTGCTTCTTCCAAGCCTTAAAATGAGGAAAAATGAAATTATACGATAGAACAAATAACACAGTTTTTTAGAGCCGAAAAAGTACTTTTTATTGATTACAAACACTTTGCTAAACAAACGAAAAGTAATTTAAATAAAGCTCTTTAAAAAATCGAACGAACTTATTCCCCAACCCAATAAATAACCGTTTTTCAGCTGTTTTCGGGCAATTTCATCGCAGCGTTCTAAGAATCGTACAAGGCCGTGTTTGGTCAGCGAAATCCCCCCCCCCAGTTGGAGTCCTTGGACAGGATCGGCCGAAATCTCTGGAAAATTGTCAAATAGACCTCAGATTTGTAATCAGCACACAAATTAACCCCGAGAGAGAAAAGTTTTGAGCTCAATCCGAGACAGTGGTTTCAAACACCCTGAAAAATTCCCATTCGTGTACCCCTTCTCAGAAAAATGAAAACAAGTTACCTGTAACGTAAAAGGCCAAAAACACCGTAACATATCGTAACTTGTAACATATCTGAGCCGATGTAAGTTACTTGCGACTTATCTCAAATCATTTAAGTTACATGTAACATATCGGCGGGATACTGCTTGCGAAGCGTCTCCGATATGTTACATGTTACTTAAATGACTTGAGATAAGTCGCAAGTAACTTACATCAGCTTAGATATGTTACAAGTAACTTGTTTTCGATTTCTGAAAGGACACTGTGTGCGAAGCGTTTCCGATATGGTACATGTAACTTAAATGTCACAATATAAGTCGCAAGTAACCTAAGTTGGCCAAGAAGATATTCCCAAGGTTGATGTACGACGCACTCGCGGGGTCAGGCTTCCGACTGGCGTTGCTGTTGGTTCAATTACCCAAGTTTGAGTTTATTGACGCCACACCAGCAGGGAAGGCCCAGTACAGCATTTTTTTGCGTAGTGTGTGGTCTGGGACGCGCTCTCTGCGTAGCGTGTCGTCTACTTCACGTGATGGCCACCCATAGTGAAAATTCAAATGTAAGTTACACGTAACATGAGTGTAACTTGCATGTAATATAATTTTAGGTTACATCTAATAAAAATGTATGTTACATGTAATATAAATGTAGGTTATTTGAGGCATTCAAGTAAGTTACATTTATATTACAAGTAACTTGTTTTGATTTCTCTGAGTTCTCTCTTCGCAAAGCTACAGAAATACCCACTTTTGGAAATCTCCTGTAAATCTCTGAGGCACTCAGGAAATTTTGAACACTGGGGTGGTAGTAATCAGTACGTTAACCGCAGATAAACAGCGAAATTCAGCTGCGGGTTAAATGCTCGCTGCCCATGAGTTAGCCGCCTACTGGCCGTGAGGATACGTCACGCAAGCCGCTTGTTAACCAATGGTTGAACGCGAGGAGGTAGCAGCCACAAATGCAAAACTCGCTGCACTGATAGAATCGAACCCGTCAAGGCAACGTACGCGGGCCAAAGTTCGCGTGCATCGCACTGCGCTATGAGGAACGGTGCTCTTCCTGTTGTTCTCGTGCTAATCAAGGTCAGTAGGCCGTCAATGAATGCACGAAATTCGCCCGTATCTTTTATTAACCATAACTCATTTTGAATTCACCATCTTTCTCTCGCATTCAGACGATTTTGAGAGCTGATACCACAATTCTATTTTTCTTTTTTGAGCAGAGACTCGATCGCCTCTCGTTTTTAGCACGTTAAGCATCTACACAAACAATATGTTTTGCTCTAAATGATTCGATTGAGATAGAAAATAGCAGCTCGTCAGTAGCTGCCGATTTGGAGATGTTTTTCTGCGTTCTCATGCCTTTTTGTACACAAAAATTTACTAATTGTAAGAATAGTTATTTTCTTTTTTTACATTCACAAGTTGTCCTTGAATTCAAAAAGAACAATTATGGAACACAGAATCGTAATTTTGCTTGTTGCACTATTCGAATGCTCGGTTTGCTCGAAAAAAGAAAAGGATTCTTCGGATTTTTCCGTGTAAGCAAGAATCCCAAGCAACCAAATAATATTCAAAAACAAAATCTAGGACACTCGACCATTCGGTAAGCATTTCGAAGTAATAGATTTCTCACTAGTTGCCATTTTTTATACTAAAACATACGGCTAAAAAGTTTCCTTGTCAGCTCAAACATTCCTGCCTATGGAATTTAATTACTTACTAACTTTGCCGAATTCTTTACTTAGTAAATGGTGAACCCACTTTTTAGCTAGTCCTCATTCATTTATTTACCTACTCGTTCATTTTGTTTTCTTTCGTTTATTTATTTATTGACCTTTTTGCTTAATCCTTGAATGACTAATCAACTTATTCAATCTTTAACTCAAATATTTATTCATTAATTATTTATTCATATAATCATATAATTTATTGTCTTCCCACTATGGGTTTGAGATGTATTTTTTCAATCTAGCGAATTTCGCATTTTCAGGAACTTTTCCAAAATCCACATTTTCCATCTTATCTTGATTACTCAGCTACTTTGGGGGTACAAACTTCTCATTTGAGCATTGTATCCAATGCCCCATCTTGCAATATTTATGTTGTGAATCACCGACAATTTATTCAAACGTTAGATTTTTGCTTTTTTCATCGGACAGATCAATTTTCATCAGGTAATACATTGTATATGATACTTCACTATTACATATGTTTGGTGTTCTGACGTCGATGGAAAACAAAGATGCTAGGGAAACTGCCATTTTTTCCGGAAATTTCCCTTAAAATGCGAATTCCTATGGCTGGAAAAATTCTGAAAAACCGGCTGAAAGAATCTTCGTCTTAGTATTATATAAGATATGCATCCCAGAATATGATTGTTTTTCCCTGAAAATTACTTTCAAAAATGATATATTCAAAGCTGAATATTAACATATTCAGCTCTGACGAACTAGAAAACATGAGAACGAGGACACTTTGAACATCTTTTGGGGAACAAAACTTCCCTACATCTTGATGCAGTATATGAAGCGGGTTGAGCTTTCCAAGTAGCACTTTCTTAACATCCCGATATTCATTTTTATTGGGTATTCTTTATTTATTAATTTATTTAGTCCATCAGGTATTGATGTATTTATTCATTTGCTTAATTGTTTATTTATTCACCTCTTTGTTAAATTTTTTATTTGCGCAATAATTTATTTATTTACTTTTTATTAATTGACTGTAGGGATATGTAATTTTCTATGTAAAAATTAGTTTCTTAACTTGTACCCAAGGTGCACCTCTCATGAAAGCTTGACTTTCTGGTTGAATTCCATATTATCTTTATTGTTCAAAAAATTGTATACTTGTTTACTCAGTATACTCCAGAAAATCAGCCTGTTTTTCTGAGATTCCTGTCATTGCACGTCCGTCATGTCAAGTTAAGAAATTTATGTATACATAGAAACTTACGTTTAAAAAATACGAATTAAAAAAGGAACAAAGAAATGCGCAAATAAACAAATGAATGACGTTTAAACAAGCAAATAAATGAATGAATGAATGCATCAATAAATAATTGCATGAATAAATTGTTTGATAATCATGATAACATCATTGATTGCCGTCATGGCCCGAAAGAACCGGGCGTATGACAATGCAAACCGTCGTGTGCCCTTACGTTAGAGTGATAGAAACATCATTGGATGGAAGGAAACGCAGACGCGGGTTAACCGCGCGCAGTAAGTCCTCAGGAGGACTTTTTGTGAGTGGTTAATCGACGAGTCGGCGCATCCTCACTACAGCACTCTCTCACACAGCCTGATCGAAGATCTTCAATACGTTGCCAACGGGCGGTATCGTGCGGTCAGCACATGAAGAGTATTTTGGCACTGACAACGGACAATCAATGGATTGACCGCGCCGAGACCGCGCCATAAATTTTTTCAACCAGCAACTGCCTGTTTGCACGTGAGGTTTTCTACCAGATTTCTTGCCTTACTTCAACATTAGGGTATGAATTGTATTTGGATGAAGCTGCAGTTGAAATTAATTGTTCACAAATCCACGAAATGAATGCATTTTCTTACAACTAACCGCCGTTCAATCGCTCATTGACCATCTCATAACTGTGCGTTAACTACACGGTTCATTCGCGGTCAACTCATTGATTACTACCACCCCTGATTTTCGATGCACAGGACTATAACTACAACATCCAGAATATGATTTTCTTAAACATCGTGGTGTAAGTAAAACAACCACTAGTAGGAAGTTAGGATTATCCCGGAAGAAAAAAGCCAAGTTTTAATGAATGATACCCAGAATTTTATGCAGCAATCCAAAGTCGATCTTCAATTCCATTTGCTTCCTTATCCGCACACGTTTGCGGAAGCCTCCATGTAACCTGCAACTCGGTCCTTCCTGAGTAGATTAGACCTTCCTTGGCTATAACATTGATCTTGTAACAGCTGAGGTTTCGATATCATAATCTCAGGATTAGTGTAGAAAAGCAGGATGTTTATCGAGACACCTTCACACATCGCATGTTCACACTTCTTCAACACCGGCTATGTATTTTTTTATATTTTCCAACTCCGAAACAGTAAGCTCAGATCTTTAGGTCTTTTCCTTCTGAAATAAATACCACATGCACGTCAATTTTCAAGTTGCATAAATAAATTCCGTCCTACACAATACTAAGTTTCTTGGTAAGCAAGTGTCACGTTCTTGTATCTTAACTACTCAGAAAAATCAAAACAAGTTACTTGTAATATAAATGTGGCTTACTTGAATGTCTCAAGTAACATACATTTATATTACGTGTAACTTAAATTTATATTGCATGTAAGTTACACTTATGTTACATGTAACTTACAGTTATATTTTCACTATGGGTGGCCATCATGTGACGCAGACGACACGCGACGCAGAGAGCGCGTCCCAGACCACACACAATGCAGCAAAATGTTTTACGGGGCCTTCCTTGCGGGTAAGGGGTCAAGTACCTCAAACTTGGGTATTTGAACCAACATCAAAGCCAGTCGTAAGGCTGACCCCGCGAGTGCGTCGTACATCCCCTTGGAAATTTCTTCTCGGCCGGTTTAAGTTACTTGCGACTTATATTGTGCCATTTAAGTTAAATGTAACTTATTGGAGGCGCACTGCACACAGTGTCCCTCAGAAATCAAAAACAAGTTACTTGTAACACATCTGAGTCGATGCAAGTTACCTGCGACGTATCTCAGATCATTTAAGAGACATGAAACATATCGGAGGAGCACCGCACGCAGTAACCCGCCGTTATGTTACATGTAACTTAAATGACCTAGGATAAGTCGCAAGTAACTTACATCGGCTCAGATATGTTACAATTAACTTGTTTTCGGCTGTTTATGTTACAAGTAACTTGTTTTCTTTTTCTGAGCTGCACACAGTGTCCCTCAGAAATCAAAACAAGTTACTTGTAACATATCTGAGCCGATGCAAGTTACTTGCGACGTATCTCAGATCATTTAAGAGACATGTAACATATCGGAGGAGCACCGCACGCAGTAACCCGCCGATATGTTACATGTAACTTAAATGACCTGAGTTGAGTCGCAAGTAACTTACATAGGCTCAGATATGTTACAAGGAACTTGCTTTCATTTTTCTGGGTACACCTCCGATATGTTACATGTAACTTAAATGGAACAATAAAAGTCGCAAGTAACTTACATCGGCTTAGATATGTTACAAGTAACTTGTTTTAGGGCTTTTATGTTACAAGTAACTTGTCTTCATTTTTCGGAGTAGGGAGTGACCAGACCTGGTTGCCGGAACTACGCACTTAGGCATGTTTTTATGATCGCCCACCTTCCGGGTACTTGTAGAGACCCTATTATCGCCCTCTGCCCGAGCAATAATCTTTGAAAAGATTTTTTTATTTTTTTAAATTAATTTTCCGTCCTAACTTCTTCTAGGGGGGCTATTTTAGGCGCTGAACAAGAGTATGGGACTCGTTTTCGATAATTTTTTAACGATCAAGACAGTTGCCGTGGGCAGGCAAATTTCTATTTTCCCTGCAAAGCTCGCAACTTTTACGCTTATAACTTTTTCTTTTACTATTACTCGGGTAGCTAGTATAGGGTTTTTATGACTACCTAGGAGGTAGTCAATCAGAAAAACCTGGTTTCATCATGGGTGGATCTGGCAACCAGGTCTAGTCATTCCCTTGTACATAAGAGTATGTTACTAGCGAATCAGAAGTAAGTTGGTTAAAGACCACGTAACCTACTCAAAACCCAGGTTTAACTTTATTCAAAAATTCTGAGTTTACCCCTACCCAAACCACGGGTGATCATAATTTCGGCCTCTGGTATGCACTGCAAACCCCTTTGTTGGGCGTTCATATATCCTCTGAATATCCAGGTTATATGGAAGAGGTCAATATTCTTGATTTTGGCGTACAATTTCTCTTAGTGCTTCATATACCCTCGGGTAAAGTCTGTTCGAACGAGACTGTCCACCCACGCGGTCGGCGTGCGTATCGCGCGGCCATCGTCAAGGCACTTTTTTCTTTCTTTCTAATCAATCTCAACAATAAATTAAAAACTTTGTAGTTATTATAATAATATTAGCTGATTTATTCATTTATTATATTTTCATCTAATCTATCTAAATTTATTTTTCTAAAAACATCTTCGTAATTTATATTGACTTTATCATTTATATTAAGGCAAGTATCATTTAGTTGCTTTTGTAAATCATTAAAATCTTGAAATTTATGTATTTAATAAATCATAATCTCATTGATCATATTAAATAAATTATTTAAATGAAATAATTTTTTCTTAAAAGTATGAAAAGCAATGTTGAAATGTTTCTTTCATTGAATTTATTAATTTTATTCTTAATTTATTTTTAATTTCCTATTGAAAAAAAATCAATAAATTAGTTATCAAAAAATATTCGAAATGTATTTTTTTATTATTTGAAATAACATTCAACATCTCTAAATATCGTAATAACAATTGTTTTTCTATTAATATCAATGCCTTTACTATATTTATTTTTTATTTTTTTCTATTTTATTGTGAATTTGTACTTACTTATTGTTGTGTTTTTACAAAGGATCCTTTACCATTTATTTTGTGATAAACCAACAGGAAAAAATTCTCGTGTTAAAACTGAATAAAAATTTAAAATATTTCATTTATTTTTGTAACAGTACTTCTTGTAAGCAGGAGTATTGAGCTGTCTTCAGACGTGCGGGGAGAGGCGAGCCCCCTCACGGATGCAGACAGCTCAATACTCCTGCTAACCGGTTACCAGGTTCGAAAAATGACTATGCCCGCTCAACACGCACGCCGACCGCGTGGGCCGACAGTTCCATTTGGACAGACTCTATGTGCTTTACGAAAATCCCCCTAAAGCCGTGAAGAATTCACCTTGTTGTCGTCTTAGCAGTGCGGATTTTTTTCCCGGCTGTGGAAGGAGGCTGTCGTCAGTGGTGTTTGTCCACCTTTTTTCGTGCTGAATATCCCTTGATTAATCACCTCCTCTTACCTAAAAGTACCATGGGGGCGATAAGACACACACATACGCGTCTGTGTGTCCTACAGCGGAACGTCGACGTGTCAGTTGTCGGCGGTTTTACCCGTCAAAACTGCTGCTGATGGGACAACCGACTCCACCCTTCGCCAGGGGGGCAAACGTTTTGCTCTTCACTGACAGCTACATGCGTAATCCGGCGCTGGCTGAGGATTACGCAGAGACTGAAGATGTTCGCCCCGTCGTGTGCCTGCCCATCAAATCGCCCTTGTGCGAACTCATTTTTGATGAGTTGCCGCCCTTCTTCTCTTCCTCTTCAGACTCAAGTATGCTGCACCACAGCCTCTGACCCTAAGGTGAAGTACATCCAGACTAGTGTTTACGCCGAGAACAGGTGTCCTTTTTGCAATCATCTCCCGCTTCCTCCTGGTTCTTCCTCCGCACTCAAGTGCTTCCTGTCCCAAAATTTGTAGTCTTCATCACTTTTAGTTTGATATGTGGGAAAACCTGAATTTTCCATCTATAATCGATTGATCTCAGCCAAAACATATTGAGCGCTCAGAGCAATTCACGTTCTACTGGACTTCATACGGCTCTTGTAGACAATATTTAGGGAAAGGTCTCAGATCTCGCTGTGTGTTGCCTAACCCATTCTTATGACCCTTTGAAAGAGACATACATACTCTGATGATCGTCTGTCCTCCAGGTTCGTCTCCGCATTAGTCGGGCTCCGTAAGGAACGCGGCCAAATGACCTCACTCTTATCACCGTACTTGGGTATTTGACGCTATTTTTGGATGGATGAATAATTCGAATATCCCCTCAATCGGTCTTATCGATTGAATTTACGAATAACTGGTTTCCAGATTTCCGGCTAAATTTTATTCTTGAATCGCAGCTCTGTGAGAATTCAGAATGGAGAAATTCGTGAATTTGGACTTTTCCCGAATTTCCAGGAAAACAATTGGATAAGGATTCACGAACAAATGTTTTTTCCAAATTTTTAGATAAAACTTTTTTCGAGTACATATTGAAAAAAAAACTTGCCCTGGGAAAGTTTTCTGACAACTACACATCTATGCAAATATAAATAAAATTTTTCGATAAGAATTTATTTGAATATTCGATTGTGTATTAAAATTTATTTTTTAATGATAGCCTTTTCAACAAAAACACAAATGAGTAAATTTGCGTATGACCATTTTCGATTCTCTATCAAATGGATGAATTCAAGCTTTTGTCCTACGTAAATATAACCAATTTAAACAAATATGTAACAAATATGTTATACAAAATCGTCTGAAAATTTGTGAGTTTTTTTTTGAAATTCCTGATGTTTTCAAAATGATATATTTTAGTACTTGAAGATTTTTCATGTGGTTGATATTTGTGACCTGAAATTATCCCGATTATCATGAAAATCATCGTTTGGGCTTCTCAGTTTCTCAGTTAGGCCGAGTATTTGATGGAATTCGAGTATTTCGATTTTCCGGGTAATTTTCGAAGAGAAAACTAATAATTTCGATTCTTAAATCAATCTCATGCTAAAAAAATTCGAAGAGTCCATACTTCGCAATGATTAATCGAAAAAGAGTAATTCAGGTTCCCAAAAAAAAATGTCTGAAGAAATTAGGAATGGAAAATCCCTCACTGCAATTTTTCGTCTCAGCAAAAGACCCAGACAGCTGACCCTTGACCTAATCGTGTTATTTATTGACAAATATTCGAGTAAATCGAGTATTCGAAATATCGGTTCATTTGATCCAATAAACTACTGAGATTTCCGAATATTCGGTATATTTCGTGGGATGGTGCCCTAACTCCAAGCTACAGAAAATAGTCACTCGTTTCTAAGAATTATTCGAAAGCTAATCAAAAATCCTACTACTTTTTTTAGAAAATGGAATAAATATCCGAAGAGTCGTCCTAATAGTCATTCTACTCGAATAGAAAGAAGCTTCTCGAATGTATTAATTTATGCGAGGAAATTTTAGGCTTGAGCACTACGATGGTACGTACCATGCTGGTAAAGTCTGCCCGAATTAGACTGTCCGCCCACGCAGTCGGCGGGCGTGTGGAGCATGCGTCGTAAAAGCATTTTTTTTCGAATGACCATTCCGATTGCTGCAAACGGCTGACTGGGATATCACTCTTCATTCGTCAAGTGTTCTTGCTAATCGACTTTCAAGTTTCAAAACTACTTCAGCCTCAACCGTTCGACACGCACGCCGACTGCGTGGACGGGCAGCGTATTTCGGGCGGACTTCACCTATACACAGCGTTTCGTATTTATAGGTCCACCTATGAATTCCGTAATTTTGTGTTTCGCTCCAACTCAAATGTTCTGCAATGGTCACCTTCGAAATCAGCGTCCTCGAAAACCCCTATAAAGAACCGTAGACGCCGATTCAGATTTGGTACGAATTTTGAGAGCTCGCAGATTGAAAAACACCCGTTTCAAAACTATAGGTCCACTTAATGAAATCAAAGTTTTATCACGGCAACCAACAAAAATCAACGATCTAGTAACTTGTCTGTCCTCATTGATTATAAATCACTTCAACTAATCGCTTCGGCATGCTTTGGACCAGATTTTTGATCACGGTGGGCTCCACTGATACACAGGCGTTGGCGATCGACTCCTTCAGCTCGTCGATTGCGGCGTACTGATTAGCGTCACTGTAAATCTTGTGCACAATCATGGCACAGAGGTTCTCCATAGATTTAACATTAGGTGAACACGCAGGCCAACCGAGAACCTCTATTTTGCTCCTCGCAAGCCATGCTGACGTCGACCTACTAGCATGGATAGCAGCGTTGTCGTGCATAAAAGTGAAGGCCTGGCGTCGATGCCGTCGGATAAACGGCAGAAGACGATCCTTTAGAATCTTCTGGTAGTCTTCCGAGTCCATACCGCACGAAACGAATACAAGCTCGAATTGACCAGATTCACAAAACGCACCCCAAACCCTTAGCGATCCACCACCGAAGTTGCGTCGGGAGAAGACACGCAGTGGTTTCCGTAGATCACGCCAGTACCCTCTTACACCATCCGATCCGTCCAGATTGAACTTTTTTCTCCGCTTCAGATCACCTGAAGCGTTTGGAATAATTGAGGCCACGGAGCAGCGTATGAGCAAAATCGCCTTACCTTCGACCAATCCCTTGTGATGTTCTGGGTAGCAAATTGGAGGCGGGTCGCCTTGTGCCGTTCCGTCAGTCTTGGCTTACGCTTTACTAATTCTCTACTGAGGTTTTTGTGCGAATAAACTGCCCTCCAAATCGTACTTCTGCTCGTCGAAAGCGAAAGTTCGCTGCGCAAGCAGTTGAGACTCGTCGTCGAGTTTGATAGAAGGCGTCCGATTCTTCTGTCATCATGCTCCGAAAGCAGCCTCGGACGCCCTCCAGGGTTCGTCTTCCGATATCGCTCAGGATCCCGCATGTAGTTGTTGATACAATTGTGCGATCGTCCAAGACGCTCCGCAATCCTCCTTCTCGACCATCCAGCCGCGTTGAGCGCTTCCGTTGGAGATTGTTCATCCGAAGACAGGTGATTTCCACGAGGCATACCAAGCAAGACGTTGAAGGAGTTCGTATGTAACCCCTGTTTTCCAGTCTCATTTGTACTAGCAAAGAAACGGCGATTTTCCTTCGATGGACCTATAGTTTTGAAACGGTCACAATTCTGTCTATCATTCACGGAAACCTAATAAAAAATCATGGGTGGGCAGGAGGATGTTTATCGGGGTTTTAAAAGGTGAAGATTTTGTTGGTAACGCCCACAGACCACCAAAATGTGGGGCGAAGCCCGACATTCGAAATTCTTGGGTGGACCTATAGTTATGAAACGCAGTGTTGGTGCCGAAGCAGCGTTATCCCGGCAGTATCGTCTGAAGTTGCCGCTGCTGTTCCGCGATGTAGCCAAATTCTCTCTTGCGAGCACTGATTCGATCTAGTCGGGGACGTTTCTATTGCAGAGTAAATGCAGCCAAAAGTTTGTTATTTCGTGGAATGATAGCTGACAGAGACAAAAAGTAGCCACTCAGAGAGGGAAACTTTCATTCCAGAGAACTCGATAGCTTTTCCACTTCTCTTTTGCGAAGTTTCTCCGAGAATTATCGGTATTTCTCACGAAATCTGTTGGTTTTCTCCTTTAATCTGCCAGTATTTCTCGTAATACGTTTTTTTTTCGTTAAACGTCACAATTGCAAATCAGAGACTGACTGACTCACCCTCCAGGACCGGCCTAGAGAAGCCAAGTAAAACATCTGAAGAGCCGCGAAATCGGAACAGATCGGAAATAACGCTGCGCACCCGAGGATCCCTTCGAGCTGTGATAACTATGTTTTCGGACTACCGCCTCAGCGCTTAGCCTATTTCAGGTTCTGCTGACCTCCCATCAGGTCCTTTACATATTCCATAAGGGTTGGCAAAACTTCCTTGAAGTCTTGCATACTGCAAATTAGATCCTGTACTTTTCAATGAAGCTCCCCACGTTGTCTTTGAGGTCACATACAATCCTTTTTGAAGTGCTGCTCATTTGCAAGGTCATGTACACTTTCCAATGATTTTTGATGTTCCTCGCCGAGCTGCAGTTTAACGTCGCAGCTCATTATGTGGGTTCATTCTCGAGTCGAGCGTCAAGCGCCCTGCGATCAACTCAGCACCCTGTGTAAAAACTCTCGTCAACATAATATGAACCCCCATCGTAGCCGTTCTACCTTAACTTAAAGGCACAGTACACCCTCAGATATGAATTTTGAGATTTTCATGTAATTGTGTAGAAGACCCCTGCTGTATAACACGTGCCGAATGCCAGATCGCTTTTCCTCCAAATAAGCGAGATATAAGCGACCACCACAGGCCCGACCCCCTTCGCTCACCACCACAGGCCCGACCCCCTAACAGATTTCCGAACTCGATAGCGGCTCGATGGATGAATGAATTCCGACAAGTCGCCGTTCTTCACTCCATTGCCGGACTGTCTCTTCATCCTAGCATTCTCTCACGCAACGATTGCGAATGAAGAGAAATACAGGCCCGAGACAACTCGTCCACCAATTTTTCACCCTCAAAATCTAGGCATCTTTGAAGAGCCATAACTCTGTTGAAAGGGGGTCTTGGAAGATTCCAGAGATACCACTGTGATCAGCGTGTGACTCTCTCCTAAATAAATATGAATTCTGAAAATTAATTTTTTGGGTGTCCTGTGCCTTTAAGGTCCAGCACAGCAGGACTGTGCGTTATAACGTTAAAGGCAGTGTTCACGATGAAAATCAGATTTGAGTTCGACTCAAAATTGGGGTTGTTTTGTTTTGAGTTAATGAATAGTGAAGGAACACCGAAGAAAAACGTTTCTAACGCACGTGTATGTTCAGGGCGCGGAGAGTTTACGCGCCCAGCGAGTTTCCGCAAGCGCGCGCCAATGGCGCAATAAGCGCGAATCGATCAGGCTGGACGTTGCCAAGTTGCTTGGCAATTTGCCATCAAAAACGTGCGCGGCGCCACAGGTCCGTCAGAAAGGGGGCGGAGCGAGCTTAGCAAGCGTACTGGGCTTACGAAATCTTCACTTCGCGGTCGTTTTTATCGATTTCTCGCTCGTTTTTTTTCTTCCCTCTAGCATTTGCCAGCATAGTGCTTCACACTGAAAATTCAAAAATGAGATTTATCGTGAACACTGCCTTTGGTGGTGCAGTGCGATAAGGCGCTCCCCCGGAAAGGGAATATGCTGGTTCAATCTCGCCCGGAGCCAAGCGTTTAGCGATCAACTCAACACCTTGTGTAAACATACCATAACGTGCACTGCGACGTTGAACTGCAGTTACGGCAAAAAACATCCAAAAATCGTGTAAGACTGCCTTTAACGTTTTACGCATTAACGGGTTGTCGCGGTTCTTTTTTTTTCGCTGAAATTTACGCCTAACGAATTAATGGGAAAGTCGCGGAATTGTGTTGATCTGGTCCGTTATTTGTGAAAAAATGGCGATTTTCGTTTACATGCTCCCCTGATGAATCTTAAAATTTGCGTCATACGCGTCACGAGGCCTTGTGCGGGGCGGAGAACTTTCGGTTGTGGGGAGTCCGTCTCTGACCAAGAACCTAGTTTATAGCTGCGTTGCAGAAGGACCTAAGGCGCTATTCGCACTACTCAACTCCAGCCCGGCACGCGTGTGACGCGCGGGCGTGACGTTAGAGTATGAATACTTTCCAAGCGAGTGATGCGCGTGACGCGCTTGCGTTGAGTAGTATGAAAAGCGCCTAACAAAGGGCCATTCAATCATATCGATCACGCTACGCCGTGGCGCGGCATCACTTGTTACCCGAGCGTCGTTTATACTCCAGCCGCCAAGGAGCGCGACGCAGTCTATTTCTGTATTATTGATTGCGCGGCAAGGCACGATCGATATTATGGGATTGAACTTCGCCGCTGGGCTCAGCGGGGAAAGCATAAACGACATTCTTTCCATTCTGGAGCCGCGGCCAATAACCTTTTGTGGTGTCCTGGGGAGCAATTTTGGTGCTCTATCACACTTTTGTAGAGATGATCCTAATGTTTGGAGAAGTATTTTCAGCAATCAGCATTTCATAAGGCCAAACATTGATTTGAAATATCAGCTTTAAGAAGGAAAGCGTTCAAAAATGTGACATATGAATTCATTTATCCACCAATCGATGTATGATGACGTCAGCCATTATCATTTGTTGGCGGATTCTATGCTATGCATTATCATACTCTAAAGTTCCATTCAGAATCGTTTTTCTACTAGAATCGTGCTCCATTACCAGCAGTATCCACACGTCGCACACATCGACATCTCTCCCACCCTACACCCCCATTAGCCGACCGAATTCTCTTCTTGATGTGACATTTTTGGCACTGTGTTAGAACCTTACAATTGCTGAAGAAAGGGTCCGATCCATTTGTTGGTTTTGAGGTTTTTCACTATATTTCCGCCGGACCACAGCGGATTCCGGAAAATCGGCGAAAAAACATTTTCGTCAAGCTAAACGACAGCCTGGAAGCCATCGGAATACTTTCGCGACGCGATTTTCGCAACTCCTGCACGATTTTTTGCTTATTTCCACTGCCTTTTTTCTCCACGTTTCTATATTTTTTGCTTTTTTCGGAAAGTCGAAGTATTTAATTTTGAAACTGATATCTACATATTATTCCGGAGTGAACTTTATTTCCGTCGATCGCGTGCATGAGCGTGCGTAAGGGGTCGTTTGTACTCCCGCCGCCGAGCGGAGCGGCGCAGTGCATTTCTGTAATATTGATCGCGCACGATCGATATTGCAGGATTGCACTTCGCCGTGCCACTTGGCGGCGGAAGTATAAACGACGCCTAAACTACATCTCCTTCTCCCCCACACTCTCGCCGTCTCTCCCCTCGCTCCTCACTAGCACACGAAGGAGCAAACTAAGTTATTCTCCGAAACAGAGGATACATTGATTGAATAGGTATCAGAGCTTAATTCCAAAAATGCTGTGTCGTACCATCTCAGTTGTCACCAGCAGATCGAAAAAATGACGTCTTCCTGTTGACATCGAAAACAGAGCATGTTTGCCTCCAAAAGCCTCCCTGTCGGCCCGCAGAGCCATGAATGCTGTCGAAGTTCAAGCAGACCGGACGATGCTAAAGTCTGTCTGAGTGGGACTGTCCGCCCACGCGGTCGCCAAGCATGTGAAGAGGCCATCATGCAGTTATTATCTCGTACGAGCCTTCCCATGGCTGCTAACAGCTGATATTATTCACCATGTTTGAAATATTCCTGCCAATCGATTTTCAAGCTTAAAAATTCTTACGCGACAGCCGCTCGACACGCACGCCGACCGCGTGGGCAGACACACTCTCGAATTTACATCTTCCTTTGGTAACCAAAGATATTGATAAATGTCCTGATTTTTCGACACTTTTGCAACTGGAAATCAGAAAAAAATAAAACTTCATAATTTTGTTTTGTTATTCATACTGCACTTACCTTACGGCGAGCTTTATGAAAAGTTTTTCGTTTTTGATCCTAAGTTTTCAGGCCCGTCCCCCTGAATTTCCCTCTCGTCCCACGGGACAGTAACCTCCTTACTCTGTGGATGTCCGTCGGTTCACGTCCTGTTGTGTCGCTATTAGCGCCCTATTTCACAGCCAATCGAGTCCTCTGGAAAACATCTTCACCTACTCAGGCGAATTTGGTCGACCGCTGTTTCATGTTGAACAGAGCATTCGCTCTTGGGAAGATCTGCCTCTTGCCCCGAAAGGCCCGCCTGTCGTCCCGAAAGATCCCTCTTCGATGCCTGTGGCCCCTAAAGCACTGCTTGTTGTCCTGCTGTTCATATACTGATATGCTGCGTTTGCCTCCTGATTTGACCGCTGTCCAAATCCTGTAGAACTTCTTGATTTACTCAAAAACTGCAAAAAAAACTGAACCTTTAGGCAACGAATCAATGAGTTTCAATATCATGAGTCACCACTTCATGGGGACAATCTGTCTCTTGCCCCGAAAGACCTGCCTATCGTCCCGAAAGATCTGTCTGTTACCTCCAAGCATTACTTGTTGTGGGACACAATGGGAAGTGTAAAGGTAAGTCTTTCGAGGCGATGGGAAGTTCTCTTAGGAAGCTAGGCGCTCGCTTTCTAAGGGAACTTCCTATTGTTCTGAAAGACCTGATTGTACACTTCCCATTTTTAGGTTCCTATTGTGTTCCTAGAGCGTGGATACCAGGTCTTTCGAGGCGACAGGCAGGTCTCCCTCGGAAGAAAGCCTAGTTTTGGTTGTCAACAGGAAGCTGTTCATAAGGTGACAGCATACCATCATGTCATTCATTGCATCGTACACTCCACAGGTTTGCTGAGTTGTTCATAGTGAGGCGTCGGGGTCCTACTCCAGAAACAACCCTATGTTTTTGACTTCGAATCGGTGGATCACTCACTCACTCACTCATCCCGTTAGCTGGCGGCTGGCGGAGCAGGATGACCTCTCAACCAGTACACTGCTGTAGGTGCCATAGGAGCTCTTGTGGCCTGAACGATACGCTTCCATTCAGTACGGTTCGCAGCAATTAATCTAGCATTAAGGACACTACACCGTTGGGACTTCAGATCCGCCTCGACTTGCTTCAACCACGTCTTTTTCGGGGCTGCTCTTTCAACCTTCCACAGTGCAGGGCGCTCTCTCCATAACAATCTGCGCGGAAGTCGGTTTGTTTCCATTCTGCATACGTGTCCGAACCATCGTAGCCTTCTCGTTCGAATTTGTTCTTCGATCGTGGGCTGATGGTCGCAAGTATCTCGGATATCTTCGTTCCGCATTCGATCTCTTAAAGGTATCCCGAGGATTTGCCGCAAACACCGCGTTTGGAAGACCTCCAGCCTGCTGTAATCCGACCTCAGCAACGTCCACGACTCTGACCCGTACAGTAGGATTGGCACTATGAGCGCGCGAAACATCCGGATCTTTGTCTTGATTGACACATTACGCTTCTTCCATAAACACCAGCCCAGCGAAGCGAAAGCAGCCGACGCCTGCCCGATCCTGCACAGTATCTCCGATGTAGCCACTACCTTTCGCTCTTGCACCACCGGGATCCGAGGTACTTGAACTCCTTGACTTGCTGAAGCTCAGCTCCTCGAAGAACACAGAAGCACGTGAACCGTCCGACGTCATGACTTTAGTCTTCTCCTTATTAATCCGCAGCCCATACGATTCCGCGATTTGTGCCATATCATTCAACAAAAGCGTGGCTTCCATGTCAGTATCGGTGAACACTGCACTGTCGTCCGCAAACATCAAATCCGTGACAAAATCGTTATCGCCAAATTGGACTCCTCTTCTATTTTCAAAGGTCTTTCTCATAATAGCATCGACCACGGTATTAAAGAGGAGTGGCGAAATCACATCTCCCTGCCGGACGCCTGCATCGACTCTGAATTCTTCGGATAGCTTGTTTCCGACGCGGACACAGCTAGTCGAGCCTCTATAAATTTCCTGCAGAAGCTTCACCATTTTTCCTGGCATGTGTTCGCATTCCATCGATTTCCATAAGGCGGGCCAGTGCACGCAATCGAATGCCGACTTGAAGTCTATGAAGGTGATAACGACGCGCTTTCCACAGCGAATCCTTTCCTCCATAACTTGACGAAGTGTGAAAATTTGATCGCTGCATCCTCGACCCGGACGAAAACCTGCTTGTTCTTCGCGACAGGTACTCTCCCGATGGCGTTGAAGTCTGGACTGGATAGTTCTCGTGAAGACTTTACCAACAATCGACAACAGGCTGATCCCGCGATAGTTTTTACAGTCTCTGGCATCGCCCTTCTATGGATAGGCACGACAATAGCCTTTTTCCAGGTAGACGGCACGCTCTCTGTCCGCCATATGCGCGTGATTAACTGGATGCAACTGACGCAGTAGAACATCTCCTCCTGCCTTGATGACCTCAGCAGTGACATTGCTCAACACCGGACGCCTTTCCATTCTTTAGCGACTTGATTGCCGCCTTCACTTCTTCCGCAGTGGGTTCCGGAGTCAAGCGCTGTCTCCTCTGGTACCTCGACTAGTATCGGTTGGGCCAGTGGACCTTGTGGCGCATCGTGAGTATAGAGTTCACTGAAGAACTGCCTCCATCGCAACAGACGCTCATCTGCTGATCGCACAAAAGACCCATCCGTATTCCTGATGGAATCGCTCATGGGTTTGGTCTTCTTTCTGGAGACGGTTGGAGTGTGTTTGTACAATGTGCGATAGTCGTTCCTTCCAACTGCCTCCTCCACTTCGTCTGCTACCTTATTCCAGTACGACTCCCGCTCTTCCTTCAACTTTCGACGAAGCTCCTGACACAATTGCCGATACCGTCCGAAGTCCGTTAATTTCACTCGCTTCCGTTCGTCCACGAGACGGAGAGAATCGTCCGATATCCAAGGCTGCGTTCGCCGGCGAATAACAGGGCAGAGAGGCTCTGCGCATTCAAGAGCGACTTCAACTGTCTGCTTCTCGTGCTCGTCCACAGACAAGGCGTCTTCCAGAACCGCGAACCGATTCGACAGCGCGAGTTGAAATGTTTCTTTGTTCCTGGCGCCATCAAGTGTGACCAGTCAAGTTTCTTTCTAGGGGCTCCTCACGCCTAGGACGTCGTAAGCGAAGCTGCATTACAGCACGCAAGAGATAGTGGTTGGATCCACAATCAGGCCCTCTCATGGCTCGAACATCTTTCAGCGGTGATCTAAAACGTGAGTTTATCAGCACGTAGTCCAAGGTGGCCACATCTCGTCCAGTTGGATTCCTCCATGTTAACTGGATGCTTCTTGGGGTGCCGGAATTGACTGTTACCGATGGCAAGCTCGTTGAACGCAGCGAACGAAAGTAGGCGTAGTCCATTATCGTTTATTTCGCCCACGCTGAACCTGCCCAACACTCCTTCCCAGCCTGTTCTGTCACTACCGACTCTTGCGTTGAAGTCACCCGCTACAATGGTGACATCGGTTTTCGGGATAGTATTCAGCACGTCCTGGAGTTGGGTGTAGAACTCGTCCTTGTCAACGTCAGAACTTGGCTCCGTTGGTGCATAGATGGACACGACATGGGTCTTGATTGTTCCGCTCAAAACAAGAACAGCGATCCTGCCAGAAATCGGCTCGAATGAAACAACGCTTCCAGCTGCGCGACTGCCTAGCATAAATCCAACACCATTGCGATGTCCGTCCTCACCGGAATAGTACAGCACCATCTTTTCGCTACTCTCCGGCACCTGAATGGGCACCGTTCCACATCCGCTCATCCCTCAGCTCGGAAAGTGCAGCAATCGATATGTTGGACCTTGACAACTCTCTTGCTATTATCTCTTTCTGACCGACGCAGTGTCCCGTTCGCACATTCCATGCTCCAATCCTCAGCTCCTTCTTGGGTGTCACCAGTCGTCCTCCATTTTGGCCAGTAGTATTCTTCTCACCAACACCCTGGATCCCTTGTGTTGGCGCATCGGCTGCCCCGGATGCGGTAGCTTCTTCGTTGTTTCCTAAGAGACTTTCCATGGTTACCACCTAAGTTTTCCAGCCCGTCGGTAGTACGGGGGGCCAACCCTCCTCCTTTCTCATCCGGGCTTGGGACCGGCAATGGCGGAGTTGAATCGGTGGATATATGAAGGAACTGCGAAAAAATGCCTACTGGGTGATAGGCAACTGCACGTGCTGCGTGCGTGCGTGTTGCGCAATGGCTGGGCAACAGGCAATTGCCTGTCTATCGCAGGCGAGCAATAGGGCGCCGACGCTACCCACCGAATGTCTTTATATCAATGCCGCCCATTTCTTTGGCATTTTTTATATAAATTCAACCATTTATTGACGTTCATATGCTGTGCGTTTTTCAGATTTTGTCTGCAGAAAAAGTTCCATTGGTCCACATCTCCCCATCCGCTCCATCCTCAGGATCCCTGATTGTCTTGAACAGGAGAGTTCCTGCTTTTTTGATGAGACTGACGTGACCTTCCACTTAGGCTTCGCTTTTCCGCAGCGCTCTTCAGAACGGTTAATTAACTTTTCTCTGCAATTCTTATACTTCTCTCAGTTCAGCGCACCCGTAGTATTTGTCCATTGCCCTTTCCCCATAATGATGTCGACCTACCTACGTCATTCTCTGGACTTTTTTAAGGTAGCTCTATGGATTGAAAATGTCTACAGTTTTTTCTTTGGAAAATTGAGATGATTCGGAAAGCATTTCATTGTTGTGAATGCAGAACTGCTTTCGCCGACTCTTATACCCGTAGTTGCGTTCCGCCAGACCGTTGTTGTTTGTGTCGGCTCGGGGCAAATGCCAGGTATTTCGGGTGAAACACAAGGTGTTGCGGAGCAAAACAAGCGTTTAAGATAGCGCCGAAGAGCGATGCCCCAAGATAAACGAACTACGTTTCGGGTCGATTTTGGCCTTTATACTACAGCGGTCTGGAGGAACACAAATACGGGTGTCTGAGCACGCTACGTAAATGCTGACGCGTTATGATATCGCGTCGTCGAAGTATATCTACTAGGAATCTGCGATTTTTTTAACAGGAAACTCAAAGTGAATTTTTCAAAATATAAATTCTAATAAACACACTTTTTTTAACAACTGGACGCAGATCTAGGCAAAACCACAGTTAACAAACAGGTTTTTTCTTCAAAAACTGGTCTCTATGAGAAGACGGTACTGGTTCAAGGAACCTACTTTTGCTATGGGAACAAAATTTCGGCCCGGCTTTGCAGACAATCGCGCGCACCGCGATGATCCTGTCACGGCTATCATCGTGTTGCGTGCGGCAACAGCGGTTATCTGCAATTGCGGACCGGAATTTCGCTCTGATGAGGGCCGTGCCACAGCTGGCGAGGCAATATACCATAGTAGCGGCTTCGCGTAACCAGTTAACGACGCTGTTCAAGAATGGCTGGTATTACTGTCATTCATGTACCGTATCTCACCTTAAGGCGCTATTCATACCACTCAACGCCAGCGCGGCACGCGCGTGCCGCGCTGGCGTGGCGTTAGAGTATGAATACTTTCCAAGCGCGTGACGCGCGTGCCGCTCTTGCGGAGACTATGAATACTCCAGCGGCGACGTTAGGCGGAGCGGGAAAAAGCGGACCTAACTTTTCCAGACAACCAGATTCTGTAAATGCGTTAATCACCACGATAGCAGAGGATAGCAATGGAATTAATTATCAAGAAAATTAATAAAATTGATAATGATTTAGTATTAAAAATGCTAAAAAAGCCGTTACGGTCATCGCCGCCATGGCGGAGCAGGCGTCACGCGGGTGCCGCGCGGACGCGGCGTCCGGCCATTCATACACAAACGCCACGCCACCGCGGCACGCGCGTACCGCACTGGCGTTGAGTAGTATGAATAGCGCCTAATCTCCCGAAAAAACCGTAAACTGGTCCTTTATTTGAAGGCAGTTTTCGCGATAAAAAAACGTTTTCTTATTCCATGTACGACTTTCTGTGAATCTTGGCATGGTTGGTCGTTAGTATGTGTGAGATGTTAGTAGAGCCAAATCCAAGACGTTAGTATTATAGATTTATTCGGTTGACGTTTCGGCTATATCGCCTTCGTCGGAACCTGGAAGAATCAAGAACAAATGCGACATATCCTCCCAAGCAACCTTTCAAATTACAAGAAAAAGTCCGAAATAACCACAGGATTTGTACTTAAAAGCAAAAAAACGATCACAGCATGCTCACCTTACTCGCGCCGAGCCAAGTTAGTAGTGGGCACTCTAAGTGGTAGATGCAGTGGATGGTTAGAACACGGGCGTCCTTGACATGAAGACGTTGAGGTCAAAATCTACAGAGGTCAAGAAACGGGGCGAGCTCAGCTGTTATGGCATGACATTTCTCTTTCCTGTTCATTTTAGGATCTTTGGCAGTTATCCAAAACGCTTCGAGAGTCTTGCGTGCCGCAGTTTGTGGCTCCCGCGCTAGAATTTTAACGGTAACCTCAAACTCCAGGTCCTCGTGGCACAGTCTCCGGTGCGTACCCAACGGCGTGGCAGGGTTGGATTTCCTTAGGCCCGCAAGATGTTCTTTAACGCGTGTGCACAGAAAACGCCCGGTTTCCCCAATATATTCGTCTTGACAAAGACCACACACGATAACATAGACCACCCCTGACGTCATGCAGTCTCCCTCGCGCCCAAATGGGCATACTACGCAATCCGGAGTAGCGCAAAATCGATCATACAACCGATTCAGGATCAGCTGGCGTTTTAGGCTAGGAGGCGGAGTTTCAACAATCCTGACCGCGTCACAAACACACAAAATTACTTCAACTTCCCTATCCTCCACGCCGCCAGCAGATTTCAAGGTTCGCCCTATAATTAGCAGTGTTGGGGGCCCTAAAGATAGGATTTCTTAGCTACTAAACCATTGGCTACTAAACCTTGTTCTCACCCAACTGCTACAGTACATCCCTGCTCACCTAACCAACACTAACATGTTTCTGGAAAAACTGCGCGAAACCAGGTTCAGGCGAAACCACGTCATGCAATCTTTTGACGTTACATCATTATACACAAACGTTTCTAACCAAAATGCCATACAGGCCGTTTTTGAACTCATGAGCGACCACCAGGACTCCTTAAACATGTTCGGTTTTTCAATACCCCATATTATCTCATTGCTCCAGGAGTGCCTATCTTGCGCGATTTTTAGATGGTCAGGCCAGTATTAAAGGCAAGTTCGAGGCTTAGCCATGGGTCAGCGCCTGGCTCCGGTATTGTCGATAGCATTCATGTCCAAAATAGAAAGTCCAGTGCTTGATCGTCGACCTGTGCTATATAGCCGCTACATTGACGACGTTTTCATCGTCTGTTCAACGCAAAAAGAACTTGACGCCTGCTTTAACCTACTCAACCATCAATCGCAAAACATAAAATTTACACGGGAGGAACCACATGAAAATTGGCTCTCTTTCCTCAATGTAGAAGTTCGTTTGGAGCGCGGTTTCTATAGAACCAAATGGTATCGTAAGGCCAGCAATAAAAATATTCTGGTTCACTCCATGTCTGCGCACCCGTCTAGTACAAAACGTGCAGTCATTAAGAACTTATACAGCACAGCGAAAAGGGTTTCGTCCGACAGCATGGAAAGAGCTGCCTCACTAGAGCTAGCGCGGAAAGTTGCGTTATCGAATGGATACCATCCAGGGGGACATCGTACCGGTAGACCGCCCAGGGAGCACGGCGCCGCAACGTCGGACGATACTGCAAAAGTTCCTTTCTGCCTTCCCTTTGTCTCTGACGCTTTTAGCGCAGCGGTCCGCGCGGCCCTAAGTAAATACAGTCTTGAAGACGCGGTCAGGATTGTTGAAACTCCGCCTCCTAGCCTAAAACGCCAGCTGATCCGGAATCGGTTGTATGATCGATTTTGCGCTACTCCGGATTGCGTAGTATGCCCATTTGGGCGCGAGGGAGACTGCATGACGTCAGGGGTGGTCTATGTTATCGTGTGTGGTCTTTGTCAAGACGAATATATTGGGGAAACCGGGCGTTTTCTGTGCACACGCGTTAAAGAACATCTTGCGGGCCTAAGGAAATCCAACCCTGCCACGCCGTTGGGTACGCACCGGAGACTGTGCCACGGGGACCTGGAGTTTGAGGTTACCGTTAAAATTCTAGCGCGGGAGCCACAAACTGCGGCACGCAAGACTCTCGAAGCGTTTTGGATAACCGCCAAAGATCCTAAAATGAACAGGAAAGAGGAATGTCTTGCCATAACAGCTGAGCTCGCCCCGTTTCTTGACCTCTGTAGATTTTGACCTCAACGTCTTCATGTCAAGGACGCGCGTCTTCTAACCATCCACTGCATCTACCACTTAGAGTGCCCACTACTAACTTGGCTCGGCGCGAGTAAGGTGAGCATTCTGTGATCGTGTTTTTGCTTTTTTTAAGTACAAATCCTGTGGTTATTTCGGACTTTTTCTTGTAATTTGAAAGGTTGCTTGGGAGGATATGTCGCATTTGTTCTTGATTCTTCCAGGTTCCGACGAAGGCGATATAGCCGAAACGTCAACCGAATAAATCTACTAACGTCTTGGATTTGGCTCTACTAACATCTCACACATACTAACGTTTTCTTATTTTCGATGTTTTCGAGTAGGTAAGTCAAGAAGCAGAGTTTAATAGGGAAAATACCCGACAGAACTCCCAAATATGTACCGGAGAAAAACTGTTCAAAGGATGCTCTGAAAAACTTGAATACGCCTGTTTCCTGTGTTTCGTGAGACTGCAGACCAAGCATCAAACCTACTTCGGAAATAGTTTAGCGCTTTAAAATTCTTACGTTTCTTGTACCGAAATTTGAAAAAAAGAAGGGCCACTGCATATGCTTGAATATTCAAAAATTCGGCAACTGTTCCTCTGGTGAAACAAACGCAGGACAACTGCCATATGGCTTGGGCGGAATAATACAATGGGTCGGCTGGACCACGAGATTTTCCTACCCGTTTTTCGTCCTACTTCCGTCCTTATCCTTCCTAGGGGGAAGGCAAAGTTTACGTAGACGCCGAAAAGCGTTTAACTTGTTCGTCGTGAACTCTGCCTTTAAGTTAAGCTCAGAACTTTGGATATGGGTCTCCGTCTCCGGTCTTAGCACACTAAATAATCTCTGAGGAAGAACTTCGGGCAAAATATGAATTTTTCTCTTTAAAGCCTAAAAATTGCATGATCAGCTGGATAAGCTTTTTTTATTGAAATCCTCATCAATGACTTACCACACTCCCTAGTAAGCCAGATAGATGCGTATAGAGCTGATTCCATAGTTCAGTAAAGTATAGAAGACCTCAAGGTACATTTTATGTTCAAAACAATACAAAATTGCTAGAAAAATATTTTCCGCTTCAAAACATATTGATCTGTATAGTGTGCGTTCTTTTGCTCTAAGATTGCATTCCCCTTTTTCAATAGTTCGCGGATTTTCAGAAGCGTATTTCCCGTTCTAGATTATTCTGCCCTTTTTTCTTTTAATTGAATAGCTACCTTTTTTCCGTTCAATAATTCATTCTCATTACTCCCACACTACTAAATTTGAAAAAAAATTTACCTAAAAACGCTCCTCGAAAGGTTTCTCCCAAGTTTCTTGTGACATTTAGAGGAGGCTTTAGGCTAATATATGACGATTTGTTGCAATCAATATTTGAAATTTGCCTATTTCAATTGTTTGGAGATGGTTTTTCTACTTATTGGAATAGTGGAATGTGAATCCAATTATGAAATTTCACCCAAAGCTGTTTGATTCCCTTAGCCATCCTAATCCTAGTGCGATAAGCGATCATCCAGACCTCATTTCATATTAGATGAGTGGATACATGCATAGGTGAGTGATCCACTCGGGAGATTTCAAGGAACATTTTTCTTGGTTGGTCCGTATGTATGTAACTTGAATCAGTTCCTGAGGTTGATTTATGTACTCTTACCACCTTTTGACCGTCCCAAACAACGTTTTTTTCGGATGAACTTTGAGAAAAATGTCCTTTTCTTCTCGAATCTTAAGGTCGAAACGTGACTTATTTTGGATTATTGACGAAGAGGATACCTTCTTTGTTTCACGAATACTCTCTGACACACCGTTCCCCTATGATTCCCAGATTCGCATCTAAGTAACCTGTGTCGCTTAATGTCGCCAAGGCCGGGATCATACCTCCAGCGAAGAGCGACGCGACGCAATGTTTATTATCAATATCGATCGAAAATCGATATGCCCCATGTGAACTGTAGCCGTCGCTGGTCGCGGCAAGTGTGATCTCGGCCTAACTGTACCATACCTTCGTTCTTATTGATAGTGCATAGTGTCGGACGACCCGTTTAAACTTACCAGTGCAGTATCGCCTGTTGTCGCTCTATGTCGCATACTGTCGCATACTTTGACCCTTTCAATCCGAAATCATGAAAATAACACTAATATCCGTATAATGTCATAGCAATTATTGCTCCTAGGCTCAGACTGTTGTCGCCAGCTGTCGCCTACTCTGAAGTTTTCGATAATGTTACGACCAGGTTAAAATGCTGAAATCATGTTTCGATGGGCCTTATGAGCGTGGATAAACTTGCAGTTTAGTTATTGTTAGTTACAAATCGCGCTATTCGGCAGGCAACTTAAAAGTAGTCGGAAGCGTGACAAATATTTGCAGGAACAACTAACTGTAAGGCTTTTGCAACCTCTTCCTTTATTGATCAGTTTCATCGTTTTCCACCCTTCACTTTGCTCGTGCGTTACACATACTTTCTCAAATCTTTTTTTTCACTGCTTATCAAAATTCCTTTTAGAAACCTGTCAAGCACGGGTGAAAAAATATATAACAGTGTGTTCAGTAGTCAGGTTTTGACGGCTTTGTAGCATTTGATTAACAGAAAAATGAAAACTTTAACAATGTTTAGGCGCAATCTTTAGATTGGGGCTAGCTGAAGGCAGTGTTCACGATGAGCTGAAGGCAGCAGACTTGCAGTGTTAGAGGCAGTGTTCATGATGAAAAAAGTGTTTGAAATTCCTTTGGGAATGGGTAGTGGAGGGACACTCTGTAACGTTAACGTCAAAAGAACGCATTAAAACGAGCTAGGAAGAGCCCCAAAAGAGCCCGAAAATGCCACTTTGAGCGCAAGGCAAACCCCAAAAGCGCATTGCCCGCCCACCGACGTGAACGAATGAAAGCTTGAAATCGTGAGATGAGCGATGGTCTCCGATTATTGGCCCCGTTCTTTCCTTCATTCTCGACTTCTCTATTTACTCAGGTCAGCTCGCGTACATCGGCTGCAAAAGACGGAAGTTACAAGCCTCGGAAAACTCGTCCACTATGCTTCCTTAGCTCAATCTTTGAGGGACCATAACTCCGTTCGCAGAAGGTCTTGTACGATTCCAGAGACATCGTTGGAATCGGCACAGGACCGTCTTCAAGATAGGTTAGAAAACAGAAAACGATTTTCATTATGGACACTGCCTTTAAGACCTTAAAAATACGCTCCCAGAGTGTCATGGCCTCCCAACAATGGACTTGGGGTTGATAATCTAGCACATCTGGGTCGATAATCCGTGCGAATGTCTAACAACTTTGAAAAGAATAGCACCAAGAGCTCTACTGGAAAATTATGTGGTGGCTTTTTAACTGATGATATTATATTATACTTATAATATAGTTATTAACTGATGATATTGTTTTATATTAGATAGAGAATCTGAATATCCTTATCAAAAAAGATTTGGCATGAAGATTAGAGTTACTATGGCTATTTTGGTTTTAAAAAGAAGTTTTCGGGCGATATTTTAAGCTGTCATGCTTTGCAAAAAGGTTTCGAGTAGTTTTCTACGGCCTTTTCTTCGTGGCGAACTAACGATGTTTTCAAGTGATAGCACAGCGGAATTAGTTAAAGATCGAACTTGCTCATTCATTGCCACGAAATCCCCTTTTGAAAGAAGATGAGGGAGCAGTCGAAGAGTATACGAGGAACAGGGAGCCCTGCTCACAGCTACAGCCAAGGTTTATTGCCAAAGTAGTCCGGGTACATGTCAGCGGATGGAGAAGGTGTGAATTGCATGCTTTACAAAATACTGCGTAAAAACAAAATAGAAAAAGCAAAAACGTAAAAGCAAAAACAAAATACTCCGTAGAAATCACACTTCTAAGCAAACTTCTGCTCTCCTGTGACTGTGTTAAATCAAATGGGCACAAATGGTTAGCATCTGAATGAGGAATGTATGTACAATGAAGCAATAACGTTCCAAGTCACAGTTTACAACAGCTTTTGGTGACTAAATGAGATGGGTTAATTTTTACAAAGTTTATGCTAGAACAACTGCGGTTTTTTGAAAAAGAATTTCCCTCCCTGTTAAGTTATTTTGACAAGGCGTGATATAGAATTCGATTTCTCCCTTTAAACAAAGCTTCTTATCACTGCCCGTGAAACTTGTTCTTTTTAGAAATTTGCATTTGAATAAAGTGTGTGGTAGCAGTAGTGAAAATTTATATCTGTCGATACTCGTGCCCTATTGAATCGCCTAATCTGCCCTAAATGAAATAACACCGATTCGTGAAATTTCTTCTCTTTGGAGCACTAACTTCTTATGTAACTGAGTAATACAAGCAATTCCCTATTTAAACCTGTTTATATAACTAATTATTTATTACTTTATCAAACAACCAATTCTAAGTTTTTTTTTTCAGTTTTTGAAAACAAAATCAATACTTTGCAAAATAAATAATGCTGATTAGTGATTTGTTTGAACTTTTGAACTAGCAAAATTGGCGTCTCAAATTTATCGCACAAAGAAGAAATTTTGTCAATTAAAGTTTGTGAAAAAAAATAGCTAAACTTGCTCTCACGAAGGAATTCCGTGAGTCATTGTGGGTGTCATGATCTAGTGCTAACAGAAGCCAAATGTTGTTTCATTAGAGAAAGACTTTTATTCTCCTATGAACGGTTTCAACAGCTCCCAATACATAATGTGGTGCGCGCGAAGCGCGCACCAGATTTGCTTTTGAATTGGCCATGCGCGCGACCCGTTTTTCGAAATCTCAATTCAGAGTCAACAAAGAAATTAGCTCTAAATTGCATTGAAAAGAGCGCAAAAAGCTGGTATAGTGACCCAAAAATGGTTTGGAATGGTTTACTGGTTTTCGAGTAAAAATTGAAAGACAGCGCGTTTTTGTTGTTAATCTCCTTTTTTTTCAGACGGCGTTCACGATCCTGCGGGTACACTTAAAATTGAGGTAGGGAGTACTTTTTTGGACAGGAGGCTGGAAGTGGATGCAGGTCGCTCCTATTCCATTTTGAACTTGATACCTCAGCTTTGAAAGGTACCTCAAAATCGTGGTGTTTACATACTAAATTAGCCGTGGAGCACGAAAGCTGCTTCTTTCTGCTGTGGAGACCGTGGTGGGTGGGTGAATCTGCGGCCAACCAACGCAGGTCGTCGGAGGTAAGTACTGAACTTGTCAGAATTCGTACTCATGACGCGTCATCGATCGATAATCAATATTATCGATTTTGGCGCTTTCTGCACTATATGCGGCCAGTAGTAGTGATTACTGAAGGGATTGGTTTTCTTGGTTGGGATATTTTGCTAATCAGTCATTATCGATAAATACCAATCAATAATATTAATTTTTTCGCCCGTTGCACAAAATGCCGCAATGATTTTTTATTGCTCACTTTTATGGGGATTTTTCTCATCATGCAAGATCAAATATTAATGAAGTCACCTGTTTGGAAAATCTTCTCATCAGGCAAGATCAAATATTAATGATCAATAATATCGGGCTCTCACATGTTGCACAAAATGCGGGATTGAGTGGTATTTTTTATGGTTCTGGGTCATAGGTTTTAAAAATTGTACTCATACCGCAATATCGTTTGTTAGATGTTTCATCATTCAAAAATGGAAATTTCTGAACAATATTGAAGTCAGAAAGGGAACCTTCGGGAAAAATATGTGAAATTTCTGAAAATTTAGCTTCCTGGCAAAAGTAACGATTTGGTAATGGTGAAAAAAAATTTCAAAAATACCTTGAAATATCTTTAAAATGATGTGGCGTAAAATAGCTTGGAGTAATAAAAAGCTAGGAAATGAAGTGAAATAACCAAAAATGCGATTTGGTGGTCGATCATTTCACAAGCTTCTCCGTTAAACTTATCAAAACGAAATCAAGCGCGCAACGGAAACATTAAGCCATTTATGAAAGCTGTAATAAGGAAATCAGCATAGGTCAAGCTAGATGATCTGCATTCCATATCGTGCTTGATTTCGTTTTGATAAGTTCAACAGAGGAGCTTGTGAAATGATCGACCACCAAATCGTATTTTTCGGTTATTTCACTTCATTTCCTAGCTTTTTATTACTCCAGGCTATTTTACGCCAAATCATTTTAAAGATATTTCAAGGTATTTTTGAAACTTTTTTTCACAATTACCAAATCGTTACTTTTGCCAGGAAGCTAAATTTTCAGAAATATGCACATGTAAGTAACTAACACGAGGGCGTAGCCCCGCGCCCCGATCGCCCGTCGTCGCAACGCGAACACCGCGGCGCCGCGACCTAATGGCCGCGGCGGGAGGTTTGCGGCGCGACAGTAATAGTTGGAATCAACATTTTAGAGAGTTACAGAACAGTTCCGAAAATGTTGCGAACACATTAGGGCAAGAGGCTGCGTAGCTTACGATCACGATTTCAACAACTTACGGAAGACTTCGGTAAGTTGTTGAAATTAGTGTTCGCAACATTTCTGAAATCTTCAGAGTAGGCTCTCCGACTGTCTCCCTTTCAACTTTCCATAAGTCCATAAGAGCTTTGTTCTCTCATTTTGCCCCTCTGTTTCAGTCCTACAGGAGATTAATCTTACTTCTTACTGCTGTACCGAGGCACCTGTTGTCGCTCACTGTCGCGCGCTGTCGCCTGCTACCGTCCATTTCGATCCAGCCGCCTCAACTTCGTTGGGAATTCGCTGTTCAAAGCCTGCTATATCGCCCATTGCCCCATAATGTAACCAGCTGTCGTCATCCGTCGCTAACTGTCGCTAGGTATGTTCACAATAATACCTCACACTAGAATAATACCTTTCCCCAATAATGTTACAAGATTCGTTTGAATTTCAATTGTTCACGTTCCTTTTTAAAGTGCTTAGTCGCCTTTTGTCGCTCACTGTCGCCTGTTATCGCGTTCTGTGGCCTGCTACCGTCGATTCCGATCCAGTCACTTCAGTTTCGTTGTGAATACGTTGTTTGAACGTCCGCTACATCGCTTATGGCTCCGTTATGTAACAGCCCTCGCCGTCCGCCGCTAACTGTCGCTCGACTTGTTTATACTTACATATTACACTATGAAACTTTTGTCTAATAATGTCGCAGAAGTCGTCCGAAATTGTCTTGATCACCCTCCTTATTGAAGTCCGTGGCCGCTTGTGGTCGCTCGCTGTCGCCTTCTATTGCCCACATGTTCCAGAGGTATTGAAAAGACACTGTTAAAACCATATATGAAATTATAGTGCCGTCTTTCGCTCTCTTATTTAGCATGTTGTCGCCAGCTGTCGTCTAGCCTCTAGGTCTGATTTTCTTTTCGGTCACGCTCGTTCCTCAGTAATGTGAGTAGTTGTCGCCGGCTGTCGCTAACTGTCGTTCGGGGCCTATTCACACTAGCCAATGTAGCTGAGGCTATAGTATGGTCTATCGAAATTCAGACTTGTGAATAGACGGGGCTGCGACGGTAGATCGTCGCGCGCGATTGAAAGCTTGCTGGTTGGTAATATCGCGAACGCCACACGGCCTGCTCCATTAATCGCGCATTGTTTGTTTGCTAGACTATATTTGGCTGAAGGCCCTTACCTTCGTCCACAAATGTATCAATATTCGCTCGAATTTACCTTGGTCACCTTTCTTTGCAAAACCATAAACGTATGTTATCGCTCTTTGTCGCCTGCTATCGCTCACTTTCCTCCACTGGTTCCGATGATATTGTTAGGACACTGCCATGACCATACATATAATTTCATGCCCTCAGTCGTTTCTTGACCTAGTATGTTATCGCCAGCTGTCGCCCAGCCTCTCCGACTGTCGCCCGTTCCATCTTCTCTGGTCCTCTACACGTGTGCCTTCGCAATGTAAGTAGTTGCCGTCTGCTGTCGCTAACTGTCACTGAGGACTTGTTCACACCAGTCCGTGTGACTGACACTATAATACATTCGTCCATTGATCTCACAGGATTAGTCCAAAATTACCTTGGCCACCTTCTCTTTATAGATCATTATCGCCCGCTGTCGCACCCTGTCGCCTGCTATTGCACATTTCCCCACTTGTTTCGGCGGTGTGTTTAAGACCCATATAACGTAAGACCTTCGTCGCTTCTTGTTTCAAACTGTTGTCGCCAGCTTTCGCTAAGTGTCGTTCAGCCTCTCAGACACTCGCCTACTGCACCTTCTCGTGTCTGTTAGAACACTAATTCTCTATAATCCACAGTCGCCCATTGTCACCCAAAATCCCTCCTCCGCGGTCTTGAATTCAACTATATGTACGCTACATATCAGGGAAGTCGCTCCATGATATTTTTATTGTCACCTATTGTCGCTACTAACCGTCAAATTCTGAGTTCATAGTGATCTGCTTCACTTAACGCTTTTTTTATTGGTCGTTGTAAAGTCACATTGTTCGTTCACGCTTGCCTACCGGATATATTCCAAAATGCCTGTTGTCGCTCACTATCGCCTTCTACTGCACTTTTATACATAGTTCAGTTTCACCTGTTGTCGCTTATTGTCGCTTACTGTCGCACACTTATAATTTAGCGTGGAGTGTTGTCGCTAACTGTCGCACCATTGTGGTCCAGTATCGCCTGCTATCGTTTACTGTCGCCTACTGTCGTACACTTAATCCAGCATCGCATGTTGTCGTCTGCTATTTGATACTTGGTGTCCAGCATAGTCTGTTGCCGCTTACTGTTGCCTACTATCACCTCGCTCACTGTAGCCTTCTATCGCGAGCCGCTAACCTATAATCCAATGTCGATTATAGTTGCTTACTGTCGCTTACTGTCTTACACTTTATCCAGCATCGCCGGTTGTTGGTTACTGTTGCCTACTATCTCATCGCTCACTGTGACCTGGGGGGCGATTCATGAACGCGTTTCGGCTGGTTTGGTTAGGGTTTGTTTTGGGTTGGTTGCGAACCAGCGATTCATCAAGCTCCGGTTTGGCTATCTCTGGGTCACGGGTGGGCTAGAATCCAACCCACCTCGGAGACGCTGGTTAGGGTGGGTTAAGTGCGGTTAGCCAGCCAGTCGTGCGATTCCGTCCAAATCGTGCAATTACACTAAGCTTTTAATAAGACGCCATGTTTTTTTCATTGTTCGGATTCCATTATCCTCACCATAGTTCTATTTTTTCGAAGTTTTGACTTCCTGAAAAGCTTACCGAGTTTCACATAAATAAATGGAGTATCGATTACTTCGTTTCACTGTACATCATTGGCTTTCGTTTCGGATTGTTTTTTTAAGATTGTACTGGATATTAAGAAGAACTCAATTGAGGTAAACTGAAAAAAGCAGCCAGTGAAAACTCGTTTAGAATGCTACAGGCTCGGGCAGAGTAGGGTATAACAAATGAATAATATCAATTTCCCAATAATTTCCACAATGAGGGGCTATACCAAACCGTGAATTCTCGGGAGTCGGGCCCAGAAGTTCCCGGCACTGTCCTCGGTGTGGCGAATGCCTATTCATCGGAATAAATTCCATTTTTACCTCACTGGATCTAATTGTTTCTGGTTCCAATAATTGCTCTAATTGTAAGATGAGCGTGCCCATGACTGACGAAAATGTAGAATTCTGTCCATTCTCTGGATCGCAAATTAGAGTTATTTGAGTATTTTCCGAATTTTCATCGAACAAGTGACGATTGTAATCTTGGGAATGAACACAACTCTGCCTTTTTATAAATTATGTTAACGATCCTCCTTACGTCATTATTGGAACCAGAAAAAACTACATTAAAAGTCATCAAAAATTAAAATCATTTTCATATTCGAGCAAAACTTTGATTTATTTGAAAAGAAATATTATTCTCCTGATAAACTATAGGGTAGGGAAATTTGGACTGGGAAATTGCGCACTGATGACAATAGTATCTCCGGAATACCTCAGAACCGTCAACAAACAAATAAAAGAAATCAACGAACAAAAATGAAATCCTATTTGACCTGAATTGGTCAGCATACACCGGTTTACCTGTTTAAAATCGTGTTGAACAACCGGTTTGCAAACCAAACCGGCGAAAACGTTCGTGAATCGCTGGTTAGCGCGGGCAATCGGTTTGGTTACGGGTGGGCTTGCAAACCGAACCAAACCCTCACCAAACCAAACCAGCGAATGTGCGTTCATGAATCGCACCCCTGTTGCGAATCTCGGGCTTGTAATCCAATGTCGCCTGTTGTCGCTTGTTGTCGCCTACTATCGCGTATTTCAGTCCATCGTGAAGTACTGTCAGACTTCTTCTTTTGTTTTGCTCTGTCTATCATGTCCGAGTTGTTGTTCACTTTGTTGGAGCTGATTCTCTTCCCTGCCGTTCAGAGCCGCTTTCCTCAGGTTTTGTACCCTGATACCGTCTCTTGTTATGAAATCATCTCAAATTTGTTGTATGTTTAATTGTCCAAATCGATTTGAAATCGAAATGTCTGTTATGCACTGTCGCCAACTCGAGTCGCGTGAAGTATGCACAGGGCCCGTTGTGACATCCTATTGTCCCTTGACGCGCGTAAACGTTTACTTCCGAGGTCACCGTCGTAAACGTTTACTTCCGAGGTCTCGTTTATAGTGCACAGCGAAGTCGTATTTTTCATGTGCTCCGTTTGTCATTGAGTGTGATTCAGTTTGTGGTCGCACAGTTTCGCTAGTTGTCGCTCAACCTCGCTCATTGATGTGTGCACGGCTTGAGTTCATCCAGATTCGATTACCCTATGTGTTCTCGATGAACTTCAATAAGATTGTGTTCTGCACGTCCTGTAATCGAGTGTCGCCTGTTGTCGCCCACTATCGTCTGCTATCGCTCGCTCTTATCTGATGTCTCGATATTGCCGTTTGTTATCATCCTTAGTTTACTTTTTATCTACCATGTACTGGAGTCTAAGTGTTCACTGATCCAGACTTTGTGGAGGTTACATTTCCTTCCTGTAATACCTTTATATCACATTTTGTTACCTAATATCACCTAATCACCCAAGGTCAAATCTTAAGACTCTGTTTTGCTATATGCACTATTTTCACCTCTTTCATCTAGTCTCACCTTAAGGTGCTTAAACTGTCACCAATTATCAGCCAAGACGGCGTTTATCGCTCATTGTCGTCTCGTCTGCTGACATTCAATCCGATGAAAATGTTGCCTAGAGGCCGCTTTTTCCGCACAAGTATGTTATTGCGGCCCCTCCTCAAAATGGCTTGTTGTCGATAATTGTCCCCAGATCGTTCCAGTCTGCTGCTTTGCCCATTGTCACTGTCCAAGTGGAGGGGTAGACCCAAGCATTCCCAGAACGCCCTGAGGTTGTATGAGGAAGACCTCCAAATATCCTTATGGAAGCAGAGTAAGTAGTACATGGTGTGTGTGTGCGCTTTTCCACACTTGAGGCTCTTCCCTGATCCTGTTCCTCCTCAATTCGGAGTAAAGCTCGAGATTTATCTGCATCATCACACTGTTGAAGGGTAAGAGGTGCGCATGAGGAAGTCCGATAGTACATTCTGCTTTGAGGGTACGAGTATTGTGCTAACCTGCAGTATGAGAATTTGAACTTGTCTGCGGACTGCATGATGCCTCTACAAAATAGCAGGAGTCACATGTCGATGTGCACAACAGCTGTGTTGGGGAATGTACTGGTAATATAAGATCTGTTCTAGAGAAGAAGTTGTACTGCTGCAGCAACAGCATGCAGCATCGGAGAGTGACGCTTTCAACGGGGTAGGTTTCATCTTGCAAGCTCATGCTTCCATCTGAAGAGTTGAAGGAGCACATCCATCATAGTTCATGTAGCAGTTCTTCGAACTTTTAGAGATGTAGTAACAGGGATGAGCGTATATGGTTTACGAAATCCAGTATATATAACAGATATACACTGGATTCCAGCATGTATGGTGGAGGATAGATAGATAATCAATAATGGATAACTAACAATAATGATAAACAAGAAAGTGGAACAAATTTTTTCATTACTACAAACTATACAGTCCCTCAGACACTGTACTTAGAAATAGTCGAGGTCACTTTTCATTACCCTGACAACGATGTCAGTGTCATAGTTGGCGGATCAGTCTTAGTCCCACCCGGTTGATAATTATCTAACGCGTGCAAAACAGGAACAAAGAATTTTCCTTCAGGGTCCGTCTTGTGTCGTCCGTAGGCCGTCCTACGTCGTCAGTGATTCCTCCTGTTCGACATGTATGTGAGGCGCGCTAACCAAAGGCAGCAATTGTCTTCCTGTTGGGCTATCGTTCAACGATGGTGGTGGCCTGATTGAATCATAACATTGACTGTCGTCAATCCCTGGATTGCGAGAAGACGCGTCACAGTTAGGAGCTTGCGTGCCAAGCGTGTTAGGTGACCCTGCTATGTATAAAACTATCTACTGTCGTTCTCGGAGCCAAATCCCGGTCCGCGTTTGCGGACAACGGCAGTTGCATCACGCAACAGGGGGATAATCGTGCTGGGACCACTCGGTCCCGTCACGATTAACCTTCGTCCCAGCACGGTTGCAGGATGAAACAGCCGCAGTCCGCACTTACGGACCGAAATGTGGCTCCGCGAACGATAGTGTATCGCGCATCACTAGTTTTCTTTCACGGCCAACATTCGCTCAACCTTCGTCATTCTTCCAAACCTTCTTTCCCAATTTTAGCCTTTCCAGTCATCCTTTTCCAATCTCTTTTCTCGTCTCATATTCGTCTAGTAACGCACGAGTGCAAAACGAAAAGTTATTTAGGCGAAAAAAGACACGATGAGGAGAAAAAAGTGGGCAACACAGCAAAATAGGTGAATGTAGAATCACTAAACGAACAAGTAATAGGAAGGGAAAGGGAATGGAGAATGAGGAACGAAAAAATGACAGTTGAGAAGGAAGAATCGTAGGAATGTTGGTCGTAGGGAAATCAACGGTATCGGTCAGGGTCACACAAGACGAACGACACGGTTGCGACGCGGCTCCCCATAATCCCGAGATTGACGATAGCTTTTGGGTCAATGGTATACTTTTGCGACACTCGGTCGCGGTCGCTGAACACGGCGGCAATTTTTTAAGGAACCGGTAGCTCTCGCAGCTTCCGCAGATTCACGTATTATAGTGTGCAAGTCCGTAAGAACAGCAAATTCCTGTTTTTTATTGTCCCTGCATTTATTCGCTGTCGTTTCCACATCGAGTTTACTTATAAAAAGGAAGTCTACAAAGGCACATTTGAACGCTCCCCCTTCGACGAAAGTATTGAAACTAGGTGAAAACCCAGCTATAACTCAGGGCAAAGGTCACCCAGGCACAGAAAATCAAAAATGCGGATTTTGTTTCAGGAAAGTTTCCGAAGAAAATGATGTACGCGGTGATGGTGGAACCCGGCATGAATGAAAAAGCAGTGCGAGACAATAAAGAATTCAAATACAAATTGGAAACGCAATACAAAATAACGAAGAATCCCGAGTGTAGTGACAAAGAATTAGAAAACAAGGCTAGATGACATGCCTGTCGCTCATAACAGCGACGTAGCATACCATAGACCTTATTGAGGAGTGGGCGCAGTTGATAAGGCCCTGGTGCAAGGAAGGGAGAGGGAAAAAATTTAGAACAGACGGAGGCTGAGGGCGAGAGGATGGTAAGCGCATTTTCCCACGGGTCGGTTTCACCGCCTATCGATCCATGGGAACACTGTTCACAAAACATGCGAGCAGACAGCGATTTGGAGGAAAATGCTATCGTACACATTCAGATACGGTTACAAGTTACCCTAGATCCGGAGTAGCTTGCATTTTGTCTGGTTTCTCATGAGTTCATGTTCTACATCCTAAGGAGCTTAATTCTGGAGATCAGAGTGGTGCCGGGTGGCTCCTTCCCAGGTCGGACTTTTCAATCGCCAGTTTTAGTTTGATCAGTTTTTCCTTCAAGATTTCTGTTGATGTCTTATCGTTGTGATTACCTGCTATTGTGCGGCGCACCTTGAGTGCTATCAAATAAATGGCACCTTAAAGGCACAGTCCAAGCTGAGAGAAGAAATCTGAGAAAATCACATAATTGTGAAGTAGACCCACCCAGTGTACCACTTGTCAAGTGCGAGCTTTCAATTCCTCCGAATAAGCGAGATATAGGAGGAAGCCACCCTGGGCGCCCACCTCAGGAAGCCACTTTGGCACGCCCCTTTCACGATCTTTCGAGCTGAACAGTGGCGAGATGAGCGATGGTTTTCAATCAAAAGCCCCGTTCTTCCCTTCATTCTCTGCCTTTCTCTTCATTCAGGTCAGTTCGCATACGACTGTTGGAAATGACGGAAGTTACAAGCCTCAGACACCTCGTCCGCCATGCTTCCGCAGCTCAGTTTTTTTAAGGACCATAACTCCGTTTCAAGGGGGTCTTGAACGACTCCAGAGATATCATTGGAATCAGCGTGGGACCGTTTTCAAGATAGACAGAAAAACAGAGAACACATTCTGACGTTTGACTGTGCCTTTAAAGCTTGACATTTCGCTTTTGTTTATTCATGTACGCAAGGTGTGCTAAGAACAACTCGTTCGAGGAAAAGAAGGACAACGAAACTAGGCAGGGAGTAGGGCTGTAAAGATACTCGCTCTTACCAATGCTCTACACGAATCCTGTGACAAACCTGAGAACATTCCATATAAGCACATGTTACCGAGAGGGAGTTGAGACTTCATAAACGCTCAAAATGCACTCTATGTGTGCGCAATATCTGATCAAGACTTCTGCATCAGTGTCATGTGAGCGTTGCATCTCATTAATTAATTGCCTAACGAGATGGAACAGTTGTCCAAGCTTGGTACCACTTCACCTTTTGTCGGTGTCTTACACACTCTATGATTTGAGTTTTCATCGGCTAACCCGGTCACGAGGCCGACCTGGCTATTAGCGAGAAGGGCTCAGAGGATGGCATCGTCGAAATAAATGTTCTCGAGCTTGAGCTGCGGCCACTCGCCAATTGCATCAAATCAAATCTGGCCACTCGCGGAAGCATCCCGCAGGCAACCCCACTCGCGCTGTCCACTCATCGTTGAACGAAAATCCTCGGTGATCGACGACCTTCATATCCTAAATGTTTTTTCGCACTGCGTAATCGCTTCCACTTTCTGGTTGTTTACCCTTTTGCTACTTTCTCGGGGGCCTCCAACTCTCCCCACGGCTGTCTACATGCACTTTGGGGAGTAGGTGATGATTTTGTCATCAAAATCTGTGCTTATAGTAGAACTCTCCAAACAAATTCTTGTCCTCTGCAGAATTCCCGGAAGATATCTTGAGCTTGAATACTGTCATTAATGAAATTCCAGGGTATTAGGTTCTAAAGGACACTCATAGGTCAATGAGTGAGTATACTAAAAGGAAGAAGCAAGTGAATATTCATCACTATCGATGAGCTTTTTCTGTCTCGTAGTGGTTCCGACTCTTATTTTTGGCTCTGTGCTGACTCCCAAAATACCCTGATGTTTGTGAGCCGATTATCGGCAAATGTGTATTTTCCCACGGAGCCTCCAGTTTCCACCATATTGGCACCGCTTTCTTTATTTCCATCCTCACTTCTAGACAAGGATCAGCGTTAACCTTCTAGTGGCTTACATTGCCTAGCTGAGTATTTTTCCACGAACACAACGCAGAAAATTAAAGAACGTTACACGGGCAACGGTCAGTGCTGGTAGTAAACAGACGGTGTCAACCGGAGATCTTGTTGGTCTTCCGTCATGAATTTTTGTGTCAGATGTGTCGTAGTCGACAGGTGTGAAGAGGACACGAGTCCCCACGTATCAATAGTGCCAGTCCTCTTAGGGAGAGATGAAACAATTGCTTCGCCTGAGGGACTGACTAAAGTGTCCCGCGAGGTGATCGATAATCGCTTACTAGTTTGATTCTAGTCTGCAGGAAGGCTATTTCTTAGTAACAATAAGAGGGCTCAAAGTATTAGGGCATACAGGCCCTTGTCTGATCTTTGTTCTCAATATGATCTCTTGTTCACTTACATGTTGGTCTAGTTCCTAACTGGCATGCATTCCTATGAATGAGGCACATCATTTCATGTAGTGCAGAGTTGGCTCTTCTTAGCCGGTTCTCGGAAATCACCTGGAGTCACCTATTGGGAGATTACTTCGACTGCTAGGAGTTTTTCCTCCATGGCCCATAGAGAGACAAGTTCTGTCATTGCAAACTTCAGGTGTAAAGATTACCTTGTCGCAGATCGTGTAAGGATTGAACTTCCTGCTGCAAAGCACGACTAAAACTGAATTTGTCTGTGAAGACACCTTTGAAACGAAAAAAACAGTTGTAGTTAAGAGGAAGAGCTTAAGAAGGAAAAACAGCTGCACGTAGAAGGAAGAGCAGGATTCAGATGCTCATTCTCCTCGATCAGTAGCTGCAGATCTAGGTAAGGGATAATGGAACCTGAAGTGGAACCTATAGATTTCTATCTTGTTTGCCTCCATGTACCATACGAACGTTACATGTTTAAGCATAGCATTGGAACGTCGAAGGCCTATTCATAATAAGGAAGTGCTCCCCAATCCCTCTCCCGGTTTGTTAAACTGACTATCCTGTATAGCTATTGTTAGTCTTGACTTTGTGCTTATGCACTTTAGCCTAAATCAATCAGTATAAAGGCAGCTACGAATATCAGTTGAGGTTTTTCAAGGTCTACAGGGACTAGCGCATAGCTAAATCTGATATTGTTTCGCGTCTCTCCTCAGATGGAGTGTGATGGATTACCCTTTTGTTGAGCGAAATCCGATCTCGGCTGTGTGCGAAGTATTTTTGTTGTTGTATAAGTTTGGGAAGGGAGCCAGCGATTCTCCTAGTCCGTTTTCAGCTCTCCACTCAGATGTGTTCTTATGCGATTAGTGTCGATAGTTCTTCAGCAGATCGTTTTAGAAAGATCTCTACCCGATCACTTCACCAGCAGGAGTCTTCAAATAGCACCAACTCTGCTTATACCCTCGATGCCCGAGCAGCTCGCAGGGAGGAGCTTGGCAGTCCGGTGCCTGCGTTGCGGCTGATTTTGATAAGAGGTGAAAGGGTGGCCGTCTGAAGTTTCGGCCCCATCCCGAGCATCTGGTGAGGGCGATCAGCGCATCGATTACCAGGTGCCCGGGCTGGGGCCGGAACACCGCATGGACACCTGTTCACCTCTTATCAGAACGAACCGCAACGCAGGCACCGGGCTGCCAAGCTCCTCCCTGCGAGCTGCTCGGGCATCGAGGGCAGATTGAATAATTAACTTCTATTTTTTCTACTTTTTGCCAAAATGTGAGTTTAAAAATTCAGAGCTGCTACAGCGCGCTGGCTTCTTCACCAGTGGCAGCACAACGGGATCCTCAAGGGCCTTAACAATAAAGTTTCATCAGAAACAATGTATGAATTGCTCTGCCATTGATAACACTGCACAGTAATGTTTCGAATTTTCCTCGATTTCATTGATTCAAGCTCTTTTAATTGCCCAACCCCCGCGCCTTGCACATGGTGAAAAACATCTAACAAAGTATACTGCATGACAGCCGGCTAGCGTCCATTCTGCACACAGGTCTTATTTACCCCCTGAAGCAAGTACAGAGAACATCACATGAAAACAGACAAAGGAGGAAGCGAAAAGAGAAGAAGAAGTGGTCCCATGAGCGGCGTTGGATGACTGAAAGCACGTGAATGCCATTTCAAAGTTCTATGGACGCGCCTTTTTAAGACTTCGATTAGAGCGAGCTAATGGTCACTAGGTCGGTCCCCCTTCCGTTGATGTCTATCTATTCTTTTGCTGATTGAGACTCACCTTTCTCTCTTTTTCTAACCTTCAGGGTTTTTGTTCACTTGTACAGATATACATCTCACGCTGGGGTCTTCTCAATTGCTTCCTTTCATGAGTGGGTTATCCACTAATCACTGTGAATTTGTCGTAATCTGCGACATGGGTATTAGTTGTTTTCTCAAGGTTATGTGCCGAACTACTATTATGTTCCAGGGCTGTGTAGTGTGGTGGCCGGCGAAAATGTTTGCACTCCTCTGAATCCTCAGCGGAGTACATATGTCATGTTCTTTTCCTACGTTGTTATCGTAAAGTGAAAGCGTCTGAAGTGAGAACTGTAATCATATATCGCAATGTGATGACATTGTTTTATCCTCTCAACAATGAGACAGGGTGTGACGAATCTCAAATTAAGGTTTTTGTTATTGTGTATTACCTTTTTCAGTGGAATTTTTAGTAGCTGTTTATTATAATGCCTCTTGAGCGACAGGGGAAGAGATTAGCCTCTATTCCAAAAACTCGAACCTCATTAAATGGAGAGCGGCGGGGAAGGCCCGAGCTAGTTACCTACAGACAGCCTTCATGAGGGGCGTTATAAATAATATGGATGGGCTGAGGGCGTTGACTGCTGACATCGTTAAGTCTTCATGCGTCAGGCTTTGAAGAATATTGCGCAGTAGGTTTCAAAAAGTGTTTTGAACTATTTCAGGAGATAGCGTAACGTTGTCGTTCGGAGGAATCTATAAGACGTGTTCAGGAGCTCCGACGACATGGACAGAATACCACCAAAAAGTACCAGTATAGAAGGAATGTGAAAAGTCACAACACCTCTGAAGAATGTAAAGCTTCGGATGGTGAGAAGTGGCTGGCCTATAGAAGGGAAGTTCAGGACGCTATGAAATGTGGTTACAACTTCAGAATAAGGAGTGTCATGCCTAACAAATTTAGGTTGAGGATTTCGACTTTCATCACAAAGTCGTCTGATATCAGGTCTCCAGGATATTGTGCAGCGGGTCTTGGAAAGCAACCAAAGTTTTCAGAAAGAGAGTTTAGGTGTACAGCTCGATTCAGAGACGGCACATGAGATTTTTGAGAACGTCTTCCTGTCGAAACTGTTTTAGGGTGTTCATGGAGTATGCGTACATCATGGAAAGTGTGCAAAAGTTTGGTAGAAGAGTGTAAGTCGTCGTTGTGGTCCACTTGCTCCCGCGCCATGGCGACAGCGTAGATATCGATTATCTGCTGTGGACTGACATATTTTAAACGTGACTGACAGTGAGGCGTGACCTTAGACTGGAGGCGCGACGTTTCGCAAGAGAGTACGCTGATTTTCAAATTCCCTATTTGGCTCTGACTCAACGGTGCAGTGCCCTCAACGCTAAACTTATCGCTGCAAATCGTGCTAAATGGAAGCGTATCGTTCTTAGGAAATCGTGGTTGTCACATGGAGGCGACCTGCAGGTCGAGCGCCGGAGTCTGACAGTCTGCGTCTTTCTTGTCGCCTGTGATGTAGCAAGACGTCTATGGTAGGCTTGTCACGTCACACCACAATAGAAAGTGCAAAACGTTGCGAAATATACTCCGTCACTTCCAAGTCACAACAGAAACAAGAAAATGTGATGAATTTTGGCTTCAGGGTGACAACGGGAGGCTAATTTGCTTTCCATGTCACAACAGGAAGGAGTTGTGGGCTCCAGGTGACAACCGGGGTTTCCTGAGTTCATGTCGTGCCAGCTCCTATGGCATCTACAGTATTGCATTCGCTGAGACGTTGACCCGCTTCACCAGACGCCAGCTAACGGGATGACACCCTCTTTGGCATATTTAAACAAGCCTATACCCTCTGTTATATTTGTATGGATTACATTTGATCAATACGTAAAACTCAGTCATAAGCACCTTTATCCACGGTATAGGCGGGGCCAGGTTTGGAGTTTGGCACAAAAAACAACTCGAAGCTTCATTTGTTTGGAACGTATTGTAGGTGTGCTCGAAGTGCGGTAGCAGACACTCCATCAGACGTACTAGGATTACTACTTACTCATATGCAAAGTACATACAAACAACACTCAAGCCACGAACAGCTTCTTTCATGCTAATATGTTTAGCTCCAAATTGATGTCGTAGTTGTCGTTCTTAAAGGGCTTACATGCACATACATGTTATTTTGCCCTCTACCATCCTTTGTTGCTAACTTCGACAGTCTGAAAACAAATTATAGTTCCACATGAGCTGAGATGAGTTAACACATGTCTAGTCTCTCATATCATACGTCACGGAAGCATTTTCTTCAACATTTAATACCAGCCTCTGGAACCTGCTATTATCCGTATTTTTTCTTACTTCAAGAAGTCATATGCCGACGTTGACTGACCTATAAACATTAACTATCTGTCACTTTTTTCTTTGATTTCGGTAGTTAGTACTTTCTATTTCGCGGTGTCTTAACTCGCGTTGTTATTGTTAGCCAAATATGTACGCTTGACAGGTTTATTGAGAAAGATCTTGTTTAGAAGTCGACATTGTGTGTGCCATATTTGTAGGTGCGAAAGTGAAAGGATGAGTCGCTTCATGCTTCTGCGTCACCTGCTTCCTTTCAGTTACCTTCTGCAACGCTAACTGATAGGAGTAGCCTTTATTCTCTTGAATTCTGTTCGAGTATTTGGTGTTATCACTTGCCATATGCCAATTGTTCTTTTTCTGGAGGTGAGTAATCTTTTTATACCTACACCAGGACAGCTTGTATAGGGATAATCTATGTACTCCCAAACAAAGGCACTTTAGGTGTTTGTGCTCCATTCGCAGTTTTGCTGACATTTCATGGCCCCGCTTCTCAGATTCAAATTTCGCTTGCACGAAACAACTCCGCACAAATATCGTCGAGTAGTTATTTGAGGTGTTGAACACGAGTAAGAGGTCCGATTTCAGTTCTCTTTCAGAAGGTCACTTTATGTGAACCGTGCCTGGTCGAATTATTAGAATTCACTGAAGCTTTGTTTGGGAGTCTCGTAGGGGTGCTGATGAAGAGCTCGACATCCTTTCATCGTGCTCGCATGGGCTACGTTAATTTACGCTAGGTGTACTCCCACGTGGCTCCCGTGGCCTTCCAACGTTTCTGGAAAATTCGAACACGAAGATAGGACTAATGATCACCAGCACACAGAACCTCTCTGTACAAAATTGTAGTCAAATCGATGGCTTTAACTTTGTAAGTACCGTGGTTTTATTTACATATTCATCATCCAATGACGTCATGCTCACTGACTAAATATTAATCATATGCAACCCTTCTCTGGAACCACAAACCATACACTGTGCAACAATAACTTTCTATAATACTTAGATCCGTACTCCGCAAAGTTTCTTCTTAGTACGGACTAAGAAGAAACTTTGCGACGCGGATTCTTTTGTCAAGTGCATCCAGGACGCTTCGAAAGAGGCACTCCCGGTTGTACAGCCTAAGAAGAAGTTCGCCTACGTCTCAGAAGAAACAACATCTACCTACAACAGAGTATGTGCTCTCCGAACTGCAGGAAACTTCGTGGAGGAGAAGCGTCTGAGGAGGAAGTTGCGTCGGCAGCTTCAAAGGGACCGCGAACGAGAGTGGACGTGTAGAGCTAAGGAGTTCGAGAAGGCTTGGGAGGAGAAGAATCCGAAGAAAGCCTACACGTTGCTGCGACAGTATAGCGGGAAGATGAAGAGATGTTCTCCTGTCTTGAACACTACCAATGGAGTTGCAGTTGGTGATGCGACGCTGCCAATATGGAAGGATTACTTCAGTTCACTACTGAATCGTCCAGCGCCATCAGTACCTGAGCTCCCGCATGTTCAGAGAGCACATTACGATGTCAGTGAGGAACCGCCGACTGAGTCTGAAGTTTTGGATTGTGTCCGGAAAATGAAGAATGGAAAGGCAGGTGGAGATGACAACATCACTGCTGAAATGCTGAAAGCTCTTCCTCCGTCTGGGATTCGTGAAATGACCAACACCATCCGTGCCATATGGATGAGCGAAAGCATACCCTTGCTTTTTTGGACTTTGAAGCCGCGTTCGACTCTCCTCATCGTGATCGATTGCTCAATGCTCTGCGAGCAGATGGAGTCCCGGAAAAGTATGTTCGGTTAATCGAGGACATGAACAAAGGAACAACAGCAGCAGTTCGTACACCTGTCGGATTTACGTCAGCTTTCGAGGTGAAAACAGGAGTAAGGCAAGGAGCCGTTGCAGGACCTTTTCTTTTCAACTTCGCCGTTGATGACATCATGCGTAGAGTTGCAGAACAGTTTCCTGCGGATGTGATCCTAACACCATCAGGACGCTCCCTTGTCGACCTGGAGTACGCCGACGACATTGTGTTATTCGCTGAAAACAACGCAAAACTGCAAAGGATTGTGAACCTCGTTTCGAAGTATGCCGCAGCCTATGGACTTCGTCTTCGTCCCGACAAATGTAAGCAGATGTGGGTCTCTCAGAGGCCTTCAACTGGAGTTTGTGTGGACGGACAACGTATCGAACTGGTGGACGATTTCTGTTATTTGGGCTGTTTGCTGAAGAACGATGGTAGTTATGCAGCGGATATTCGACAACGATGTGCGAAAGCTACGTCTGCATTCAATTCTCTAACCAAGTGTTTGTGGTCTACCACCATCGCGAAGGAAGTCAAGTTGCGCGTCTACCTATCCGCTATTCGCCCTATCATGATGTACGGATCGGAGACGTGGGCAGCACCGAAAACGCAGATGGAAAGGTTGGATTGCACGGAGAGGAAGCTTTTTAGGCGTTTGCTTGGATATTTCTGGCCGCGTGTATGCCATAACGAAGACCTTTACAAGGAAATCGACGCAGTACATCAACGCTTGACACGAGGGAGGTGCCAGCATCTCCTAACGCCATCTCAAGCAGCAATGGAAAGTCGACTTCGACTGCTCGGGCATATACTAAGAAGAACGCCGGATCGTCTCGTACAACACGCTTTAAAAATGCTTCCAAATCCTGTCTGGAAACGGCCACCTGGGCGTAGACGAAAGTTCTGGACGGATGTGGTTAAAGAGGATTTAAAGTCACTCGGCATCGAAAGACAGTTCAGGCGCGATGTTTCGTTTCGCAGGAAATGGAATAGTGACAGCTGGATGGAATGTGTTCAAATTGTGGCTGAAGACCGTGAAAAATGGACACGGCTGACTACTAGGACGGCACACCTCGTTGAAGATGCGGAATAACCGCGTCAGGCGAAAGCCAACCGATTAAGTCAAGTAAGTCAAATACTTAGATCCTCCTCAGACACGCGAACCTTTAACTCAGAAGGTATTTCGGGCGCGCTGCTCCACTTTCAACGTAGCATGCGTGCATCAAGTGCTGTTCAGAAAACAGAGGAGTGGCAACAAAAAGTGGATGAGCATCTAATTCAAAAGCTATACCTCGTTTTTCTTCGTGTTACATCTTTCTGGGCATAGATCCTGTAACAACTTCTTGGCAATGAGATGCAACAACTTGCTATCTAGATACCCTTTGACGAGCCCGGCGAAGACTAGCCACTAGCTACTACACATGACCACTGCGTATGTATGTGTGACCAACTGAACACTGCTATGAACTAGTCGTTAGAAAAATAGCAGTGTCGTCGAATATGTCGTTTTTTGCCACATTGCCTTCCTTGATTTCAAAGTATGGAGTCGTTGTCGGGTGAGACGTATAAACTTTTGACAAATGGCTTTGATGGTGTTAAAACATTATATTTGGCACTGGGCTGTATGCAAAGACCACGTCTCCACCACTCTTCTGCAAACTTTCACCGTGATCGGTGGAGGCCGGGCTTACCACGGATTTCGGAGGCCGGGCTTACCACGGATTCCGAAATAGAAGGGATCGCCACGTAGCTTGGCTGTGACACCAAATCGTTCTTCATATTGTTTTCGCTACTTACGTGCCTCGGTACCACAATAGGAGTTTTGTCATTGTGGTGGAGCCTGCTTTGCCAACTGCTCAAGTTCCTGTTCAAATGGAAGACTCCTTCGGGAGGTAGGAGAGGGACCGTCCGTCACCTTATTAACAAGTGGAAGTGGATCTCCATGATGCGGACTATCAAGCCTCTTGTACATTAGGTGCACGACTGGTCCTGGATGACGGTTGATTTCTGTGAACATTGTCAGGTCAAAAGCAGTTTCGAAGCCAAGCTTACCCTCGTCATCTACTGGCAATCTCAAGAGTAAGCCACTATTGCTAGTGATGTGATGATTATAACTTTCTCATCTCTCACTTGCCGCCCAACCAGCTGGCGATCTGCTGCTCACTGACCGCGTGATCGCCACCCGCTTAGTGGTGGTTAACTCAGGGCTACCATGCAGATTACATCCAACCCGGATTTCAAACAAGAGAGATGCGTGGTTGGACACCCGCTCCCCCAACTAGTCCTGAGCTCTACGCAAAGTCACCCTTTCCCTGACTTCTCCATCGGGTTCAAGGGAAAGCGAAAAGGTCTTGGTAAATGGCGCTACCTAGATCATCGCATCGCGGTTCGCACGAATTCACGAATTAAGATGTCAACACGGCAGCACTTTTTCGAACATCGAACACGGTCATTTTGAACTTGACAGTTGGCTGAAATAGGCGATCGTGTAGCATTCCCAACGGAATTGATTAATGTTGACCGCAATGTTAAAAGGACATGGTGCGGTTGCGGACTCGCACTAAAAACTACGGTAGAATCTGGCACTTTGCCAGATTTCGTCATCGATCGGCGCCACAGCTGATATTCTCGTGAGCAGAGAGACGACGGCTGGCGCCCATCGATGACGAAATCTGGCAAAGTGCCAGATTCTACCGTAATTTAGTGCGAGTCCGCAACCGCACCATGTCCTTTTAACATTGCGGTCAACTGTACATAGGTAGGCTCGAGTGTTCTGCTTTCAGAATTGCGCGGACGGTGATTATATAGAATCTGGCACATGTGTGGGAAGAAGGGTATTCTCTATGAAAAAAAACTTACTATAGCCAATCTTTTCTTAGTATGAAGGAGAAAAGAGCAAGTTTTTGAACCGCCTATTACATTCTGCGTAATGAGAGTGAGGGAAATAGAAACAAACGAAGCTAACTTTGTTTTCACACTCTACTAGTAATTCGTGACGTACTCATGACGCCGGACGCCCCCCTCACTCCATCAACTGGTCTAACGCAACTTTGTAAACTAAATATAATCAGTTTCCCTTGCTGGTCTTTCCATTGTGGTCCAGTTTCTATGAACCTTGGGCCCAACCAGAAACAAGGGTGTAACATTTTCACTTCTGGGATGTGCTGATTCCTAGAGCCAGTAATTTGTTTATTGCTGATGGCTTTTTTCAAACGCCTCTGTCAGAATCAATCTTCTACGATGAGTTACCTTCCTGTTTTGTCTTAGTTCCAAAGCAGATTTAATAAACTGAAGACGAAATATACTTTCTTGAGTCCATTTCCTATTTGCATCTAGCTGACATCACCAATAGGATTTCATCTTTTGCATTGAATTGATGTGGTCTTGAAGGATTTAGTAAATTACAGCGTTACCTAAAACTTGCCCACAGAGGTTTTGTTCAGAAAATACAGGTGTGAAAAGTAGCAGTGGTATTAAAGACTAATGCACTAGGTCAATCCACAAGGATGTATAAAACTTATATAGCAATAAAACACTACAGTAAAGGAAATGCGTGTAATATGGTGTGCACATAAATCAATAGAACATCAAACAGTGATGAATCCATGGTGTACAGAGTAGAGCGACAACTAGCGGAAAACTCTGAACCCTTTTAGAATGACAATCCTATTCTCAGAGACCTAATGTGCAACCCAGGAAATGAAATGCTGACCAGTCCGGTGGATATCGACCTCTCAGTCCTAGAAGCGAGACAAACGAAGAATGAATCTAGAGCTGAACCGATCTACCTTTTATAAGCGTGCCGCCTGGCGCGTTTCTCGTGTGTCGCGGTCGCGCTTATCGACCCAGCAGGTCAAACTGCCTCGCCGGCCTCTACAGGCGCGCTCTACCAACAAACGAGGACACTTTTGAAACAAACGTTCTCACAGCAACAACTCGACTTCATTCAACTCCGCAGCAATCTGAACAGTGTCATGGTAACTTGAAAACAACGTGAAATAATCCTGAGGGGATCTACTGGAAACCTGGGCACGAGTTAAGACCTTGCTTCGTTTCTCAGCCCCCTTGCCGACGTCCGTAGAAGTGGATTGACCTGCCACTCATAACACTGCTGCGACTGCCGCTGGAGTTGAGATGGCCTTAGTGAAGAGCTCCCATTCTTGACTATAGCCTTTTACACGGAACTGTTATCATAAAGTAGTCGATCCATCTCAGTCTACGTGACTGAATCCGCCCTTGAATTCATGATTGACTATCACATGCCTGAAAAGGATTACGTATTATAAGAAAACACACATCTAAATGAAGAAAGCAGCTTAAGCTCTGGGGTTTTTCTGGTAAGCCCTTGATTGGGATTATCACAGCAAGGAGCGGCCACTTTTTCATCAGAACTTCCTTGTCGCCAGTTATATTCCATTGAGGCCACCGCTCCGCCGCTGGTGATAATCGGACTCAAAAGCTCACTAGAGACTGGCAGAGTCTATGTATTCAAGGCTCGTGGAGTTATAGTTATGTTAAAAGAAGGATTCGTTTGTCGCTATATTCAGCAGTAGACGACCTCTGAAGCAGTGAATCATGCAAGTCATTTTGCCCTTAGAAGTGTCGGGTGGTCTCCCACTTGTCTGTCAATCTCTGTGATGAATTCTCGTCCACTCTCAGATTTACAGTGAAGAATATCTCGAGGCCTCCGGAGACGCCAACGTGTTGAGTAAGTCGTCTATCCTTCTCTGAGAACTCTTAATAGCTAACCCTGTGATTTAAAAGTTTCTTATTGCCCCAGCGGTCAAGGTTACCAACGTACTCTCTACAGTGGTATTCTAGAGGTCTTAGCGACCTCTCGTTGCATCATCTGCAACGTGACCCGAAGCATGCACCTAACTTCTGTCATCGTTCATGAGGTTCAAAGGTATGACAACGAGGAGCCTGTCTTGAACGTCTTCGACAGCTGTAAGACAACATGAGATGAAAAGTCAGAGACTGTTAGCAACAGCATGATCCTAGTGAACCTCTGCTATCGTATGTGAATCTTCATGAAGTCACCCAAGTCTCTTAGGAAGAATCTGCTTTTTTTCAACCTCTCATGTTCAGAGGAGCAGCTCAAAGTTTAGCGTCAGTCACGTTTGATGGGGTGACGCCTTCGGGGCCACGACTGACTCCCAGCCGGGTAGTAGTCGTGGATAACACTAACAGGTATCATGTGGACGACTACGGTCAACAACGCTCAGAAATTATTTGCACGCCTCAATTGGTGGTTCTCTTCTTGACAAGACTCAACGCTACCTTTAGTTTCCTCGTTCCTCATTTGCACAGGTAGACTAGAAATATCAGAATTAAGGATAGCCGAGCATCAGCTGATGCTTGTATGGTCCACAAATTAATGAACTGTGGTGACGCTTCCAAGTTCTATACCTTGTTCCATTCTGTGACCAGAGGAGGTGGCATAAAAATCTCTTATCGGAGGCCGAAAACAAGGCATAGAGCTGTCAGTTTCACAGCTCGAGCGGGATCAATCTTCATTAAGCTGAGTAAAACCGTAGAGACCGCTTGCACGACGAAGACGTTTAAGCATAGAATTGCCAAAAAACTTCTTAAAGCATAGTGTTGATGCAAATCGCGTAACCCGGTCTTGGTTTACTTTTCTCAAAGATTTCTTTGTATTACGTCTCATTCTACCGCTATATGTTTTATAACTAGCTAGTGTGTGATTTAATCTGAAGTAACCTTTCTCACGACTGTCTTAAACATCGTACAGAAATAAATAAATTCGTCTACACTATGATGCTGCTAAGATCGACTTTGGCTGTTTGGGCATTTTTAAGTACCAACAGATCGTCCTGTTCAACACTCTCTAAGGATGCTTCCGAGTCCTGTCTGGAAACGGCCGCCTGAACGTATGCGAAAGTTTCGACGGATGGGGTAAAGGAGGATTTGAATTTACTCGGCATTGAAAGGTAACTCAGGTGCGATGTTTTCCTTCACAGGAAGTGGAAAAGCTATCAATTGCTGGATGGTGTTGAAATTGCGGCTGAGGACTGTGACAAATAGACGGCTTACCTTGGCAGAGATGCGGACCGACAGTGTCCGGCGGAAGCCAGTCGACTGAGATAGTAAGTAGGTAAGTAAGTAAGTAAGTAAGTAAGTAAGTAAGTAAGTAAGTAAGTAAGTCAATAAGCAAGTAAGTAAGTAAGTAACGTTGGATCCGTGAGAGACTTCGCGTTCTTTGTTGAAGGTTGGCGCAAACTCATTGCCATGTGCTATGACATAGGTGCACCGAGTTTGCGCCATCCTCCAATGGGGAACGCAAAGTCTCTTCAGGATTCATGCCGATGTTAAGTATCATGCTGCTCGATTCTGAAAGGTATCACCTAAGCGAAGTGAACTCGAAAAGGTATTGTCCGAGCGTGGTGTGGACCTGTGGCTGTCTGCGCCTCTATTTCTTGCGCAGAAAAACGCAATCTTCCTAACTACTTCAGTTTCTCGAAACGAACAGTTGCTAGAAATCCATCCATCGTTGAGACCCGTTCTTATTGAACTTCAGGCGACATTCTCGAGCTGCTCAGGCTAAGATCTTATTTGTGGCCTTTTATACTGTGTTCACGCATCCGGCGCCATCGCTTCTGAACAAGAAGCCAGTGATAGAAGTGTTGCTGAAATGATGGACCCTCAATTCATCCTCAACGGCACCTTTCCCACCTGTAGCATCGGTCAAAGTGTCGGATGATAATGGAAGACAACATGTCCTTTGGTTATTCCGGTGTCGCGAGGAAACGCATCGGATAGCTCATTCCCCATTCTACCGAGCAGACTGGAACTTAATCCGCGTTGAAATCGTTATGCTGTTTTCTCAATTTCTACTTCTAACCTGAAAACTGGTGGAACCTATGTTGAAGTTGCGACTCAAGAGGAGAATGAGCTTATTTTTCCAGACTTACGGCCCCACTCAGGCAGGGATAGCCGAGGTTTTCCCTCCACCTGTTTTTCGGTGTAGTGCCTCAAAAACCATCACTCTGGACACATTTGATTGCGCTAACCCTCAGACTAGAGCAGTCTTCTGAAAATTGCTCGGGTACAACTCCATCTATCTAAAATCTCCTCAAACCCCATGTGCTCACAATCAGGCATCACGTGATTCATTCCTAGAATCATTCATTGCGACTCTCAACTACGCCATAGGCTAGCGTGTTGTGCTGAATGATCAGAATCAGAAAGTGACATGTCGCATAAATAAACACGAGGAATCCTCAGGTGTGTTGTTAGCTCGCCCTATGGGCGTGTGGTTGGTCAACCTGTCTTCTCAGAAAGGTCCCACACAGAACCGGATTGATGCTGGATCCAAGCAAGCAGACACAGGAATGACCGCAGTTCATTTTGTTACGTCGTCATCACTTCTTCGCCATAGTCTGCTTCCCTCTTTGTCTTCCTTTTCCGCTGCTGCACTCTTTTTATTATTTCCTGAAGATTCCAAGTGCGTTTTTTGGCAACCTCGTCGCAATGCAATTACCCTTTCCTCGGAGTCGGAGTTGGTAAGAGCAACACTTCACATCGACCATTGCTGGATATCATCTTCGTTTTTGCTGTAGGTGTTTTCCATTTTGTGTACGGACCTAAACCCACGTTCTGAAACTGGTTGTCACCGGAACAACATATCTTTTACTAAGCCACACTGCCAAAAATTGTTCACGTTAAGTAGGGAGGTTTTTTGGATCACCGAGCGAAATATATTCTAATTTGGGATCTCTTCTGGGAGTGTTTCCAAATTTTAGTGTCTAGCTACTATGGAGTTCTCTTTGTATCAGGTTACGGAGGGGTTTTCTCCTTAGGGTCAGGACGTTTACCAGGGACTAGGTAAAAAATGTGGTCACAAATGTGGATCAGAAAAAGAAATGTTAAGGATCTGGCTCAAAACTCTTTTCTGAGGGTTGCTTGTGGTCCTGAACACGAATCTGGGGTGCAGTTGTCGATTTTCGAAAAACATAGAAAGGTTTAGTCCGAAGCTTTCCATCGCTGCAATTTTCCAGCACGAAATGTGATTTCTGATGATTTCCAAAACGCTAGCTTGAAAGTACTCAGCATAGGTAATTTGGGGTACCCAGTACGAATCAGAAGTCCGTTTATCATTTCTCGATAGATGGCTCTAGGTTACGGTGACCATTCGGTAATTTGTTCAGAGTCTAAGATCTAGATAAAAACTTTCCTAAGGGTGTTGTTTAGGGTGCTAAACTCAAATTACGGAGATCTTCAGACTGGGTAAAGGAGGGGTTTTCTTAGTTGAACTAAATCATTAAGGTAACCATCAGGCTAGTTTCAGGGTCTTTCCGAAAATTCGGCTCAGTATTTCCTCCTGGAGGTTATCCAGTGTCCCGATTACAAATCTGAAGTCCGTTTCTTGACATTCTAAAGCTCACCGTAGGCTACGGTAGATATAATGCCATTTAGCTGGCGTTACCTGCTTCGTATTTTGCGAATCGGTAATAAATGGACCTCATATTTGAATCCATCACCCCGAATAACTCCCATAGAGAAGTTTTCTGCTAAGTCGGAGACTCTGACCAAACCACCGTATGCCTATCGTAACCTACCGTAATCTATCGAAATCGATAAGCTGACCTCGGAATCATAGGACCCAACCCGTCAAACTTTTCCGCAATTCGACATATGAACCCCAGAGGTCGGACTCAATATTGCATTAACCCTGGTTTTGTGAAATAGGCCTGGGTTCAGCGCTGGAACTGGCTCGGTTGCGCTCGCTTTTAATCTCACTCAAATCGACAAACCCAGGGTTTGCAAAATGATGAACTCAGCCTCTGGTTCCTGCTCAGGACTCCGAGCAACCCCCAGGAGAGAGTTTTGGGCCGAAGCCCCCATTCTGACCACACTTTTTTACACCTAAGCCCAAGCAGATGTCCTGGCTGACGTAAGAAAAGAGTTCGGAGCTCTACGTCGCAGCGAGTACCAACTTAGATTCGAAAATGTCATCAGAAGAACACCTGAATTAGAATTTGTTTCCTCACCAACGGCTAGATTGACCCAAAGTCCTTGTCTGGTAAGGATACCTTTGCTAGTGCCACCTTGATTACCCACCCTGATTGCATCGACTCTCGCTAGAAACACTATTGAAAAGTTTCTGTTGACCCTACATGTTAATGATTTTCGATCACTAAGGGCGGGAACATATCCTGTAGGAAATTGCAATTGTCTGTGAAGTAATTTCTAGAGCCAGCGTCAATGTTCAGTTTTCAAAGGAGGAGGAGGAGGAGCGTGTCTCCCTCGTTAATCCACGTGAGGCATAGACTCTCCCACTCTTTCCAAGCCGCTACCTGTTACTGATGAGTAGACTTATTAGTCTTTCTTTGACTTTTCACGCTCCAACACGCTATGTTCTTTTTTCGAAGGTTGCTCTTTTCTGATTACTCATGCCTCAGGGGCGTAATAAGGACGATGTTCTATTCTTGTGAAGAGCATTCTATATCATTGAAGGTTTTCTTGACCTATATACGCTCTACAGCGTATCTGCCGCGTAAATCTCAGTCCTCGGCGAAGTATCCTCTATTTCCGAGCCAAATGTGCTCTGTTCTTTTGCACGTGTGAGAGGAGAAAGGGGGGAGGCTGCGAGAAAGCGTGGAGCGAAGAAGACGCAGCATACGCGCGCGCATACAAACAATAAACGGAAATAAATTTCACTCTGAAACAGAGTATACACAGTCCGTATTGGACATATGCGTCGAGCGTGTCATCCCTATAGCTGGCATAGACGATTTCCAGAGATCTCTAGCTGCGCGGTTTTTGACATTGGCGTCACGACGCGTAGCTACAAGACTCTGCAGTGCTCACTGCTTACTTTTCGCGGCGCACGATAGCGATAGCGCGTATTGAATTTGGGTCGATATTGATGACATACACTATAGGAGTCGCAGCGTTGAAGTCACAGCGACGCGGCGTGAAGGGCGACGAAAGGAGGACTGCCGAGTGTTTAGACGTCACTGCCAGCGTTGGCGCTAGAGGGCGCGCCGCACTGTGTTTACTATTTGGGCGCAAATAGAGGTGGATAGCCGCGGGGAAAGCTAGTTCTTGGCGCATCTTTGTCGTAGCGATTTGGGCAGATTTTCGCGCATTTTTGAGCGCCAATGCGATCACAGCGTATCGCACCATAGGTCGCCTGCCGTCGCATGCACGCGCTTCGCGATAATCTAGCTGCGCGCAGTTTTACTGATGCATAGCAGCTCAGTTGTGCCGAAAGATTGCGATGCGATAACCGATGCGTTTTCTCTGTTGAAGGATTCGAGTTTTCGCGTTTGCTATGTTCAAAACAAGAACAAAACGCAACGCAAATGGTGCGCGGCGCGCTACAGTGTGAAATCGCGAGTTCACTGCGCCAGCCGTTGCGGTACGGTCGCCTTGGGCCGCTTTTACACTTCCAGCGCGACAACTAACATTCAGTGTGGATTAACGCGCGATGTCGATCGGTGACTGTAATTAGCACGTTATCGCAGCGCGTGTCAATTGCACTAAGAAAATAGCGTGAGATGCTTTATATAGTTTTTGAACACGAATCGATGCGCGGCAAGATATCGATCAATTGTGGCGTGTAAAAATCTGTAGAGTTACTGCTGCTGGCGAGTTAAAGCCGAGCCTCAGCCTTGACTCGGCATCACGTAAAAGTACTTTGAAACTTCACAGCAGCGTGCACTGACCTGGTGGAAAAAGCGAGAAAAGCCTGTAAAAATTAAATTTATAAAAAAAATTATGAAAATTTGAAAATTAAAGAATTATATAAATATTTAGATTCAACACTGATACTCCTCACCTTTTATTGAAAGCGTGGCAAGGGCAGCAGTGCCGTAGCTGCGCCGCATTGACGGCTCTGAGTCGTGTAGGTTAGCTGAACTAGCCCCCAGTTTTAATATTTTTCTTCTCTTGCTTACTGTTGTTTACTTCCATTTAGAGCGTTTTTGTGGGCTGTGTTTGCATCGATTTTTCTCAGCCCTTTTCGAGTTCCATCTTTTTATTTATGCAATTTCGGCAATTTGTATATATCCAGAAAGAAAAATCGATTCTTCGGTGATCCCTTTTTATTCCGTTCCTGTTAATCTATTGTTACTCTGACCAGCGATTTGCCCTTTCATGTATTGTATTAGTTCTAATCCGTGGGTTTAGATGTTTCATAGAGTTATTATTAGATGAAACGTCAGCCCTCCCTTCATTACGTTCTTTTTTCTGTTTCTTTTGTTCAGAATTTCATGCCTCAAAAGTTTCCTTTTGCTGTTTGGAAGTCACCATGTGAAAGAGTACGCGCATATGTATTTCATTCGAGAATTTTCGAATAAGGCATATTTGTTGCTAGAGTTCATTACTACATACGTACTCAGTGTAGTTTTGGCGCTGTACTCCCCCATTTGACTTACTTGACTTGAACGGTTGGCTTTCGCCTCACGCGGTCATTCCGCATCTTCACCAAGGTGTACCGTCCCTGTAGTAAGCCGTGTCCATTTGTCACGGTCCTCAGCCACAATTTGAACACAATCCATCTATTGGTCGCTATTCCACTTCCTGCGATGTAAAATATTGCGCCTCAATTGCCTTTCAATGCCATGTGATTCCAAATCCTCCTTCACCACATCCGCCCAAAGCTTTCGTCTACGTCCAGGCGGCCGTTTCCAGACAGGACTCGGAAGCATCCTTAGAGCGTGTTGAAAAAGACGATCTGGCGGTCTTTCTAAAATGTGCCCGAACAGACGAAGACGACCTTCCGTTGCCGCTTGAGATGGCGTTGGGAGATATTGGCACCTCCCTCGTGTCAACCGTTGATGGACTGCGTCGATTTCCTTGTAAAGGTCTCCGTTATGGCATACACGCGGTCAGAAATATCCAAGCGAACGCCTAAAAAGCTTCCTCTCCCTGCAATTCAACCTTTCCATCTGCGTCTTCGGTGCTGCCCACGTCTCCGATCCGTACATCATGATAGGGCGAATAGCGGATAAGTAGACGCGCAACTTAACTTCCTTCGCGATGGGGGTAGACCACAAACACTTGGTTAGAGAATTGAATGCAGACGTAGCTTTCGCACATCGTTGTTGAATATGCGCTGCATAACTATCACCGTTCTTCAGCAAACAGCCCAAATAACAGAAATCATCCACCAGTTCGATACGTTGTCCGTCCACACAAACTCCCGTTGAAGGCCTCTGAGAGACCCACATCTGCTTGCATTTGTCGGGACGAAGACGAAGTCCATAGGCTGCGGCATACTTCGAAACGAGGTTCACAATCCTTTGCAGTTTTGCGTTGTTTTCAGCGAATAACACAATCTCGTCGGCGTACTCCAGGTCGACAAGGGAGCGTCCTGATGGTGTTAGGATCACATCCGCAGGAAACTGTTCTGCAACTCTACGCATGATGTCATCAACGGCGAAGTTGAAAAGAAAAGGTCCTGCAACGGCTCCTTGCCTTACTCCTGTTTTCACCTCGAAAGCTGACGTAAATCCGACAGGTGTACGAACTGCTGCTGTCGTTCCCTTGTTCATGTCCTCTATTAGTCGAACATACTTTTCCGGGACTCCATCGGCTCGCAGAGCGTTGAGCAATCGATCACGATCAGGAGAGTCGAATGCGGCTTCAAAGTTCGAAAAAGCTAGCTTTAATGGCTTCGAATACCGCTGCCACGATTGAATTACTCTCCCATTTATTGTATTTAATTCTTTATACTTATTTAGCTATTTATTTGTTTATTCAATAATTTATTCAACTATTTGTTCGAATGTCTTCTCGTTTATTAACTATTCAATTTACTTAGTCATTTAATTATTTTGGTTTTATTTATTGATTTGTCTGCTGAATTGTTTATTTTATCTTCTACTCATTAATACATACCTACTTATTTGTTCAATTATTTATGCAAATAATCTTTTTTCTAATTATTTTTATCTATTCGTTTCCTTTTTCATTTATTCTATTCTGTTCCAGGGCGAATTCACTCCGTTCTATCGCATTCGTGTGTGAGCAGTCGCTGCTCCGTCCTTCTCTCTGTCTATGTCTCTCTCTCTTTCTTTCTCTCTCTGTCTCTCTCGCTCTCGCTATATTTCTCTCCCTCTCTCCCCCTCTCTTTCCTTTGCCGTCTTCCTTTGTTTCTCCCCTCGCCAGCACATGCACGCGAAGCAACCTATGAAATTAGTGGAGTGTATTTATTTGGCTATCCATTGGCATATCTATTCATAATTAATTTAATGTTAGATTTGTTACTTATTTATCCATTCATCTATTTATTTGTATATTTGCCTATGCATTTTTCATTTGTTCATACATTGATTTGTTCCCTTGTTCATTTACTTATTTTTTGAAAAATTTATTCATGTATTTATTTTTCTCCATTTATTTATTTATTTACTGTTTTATTCAATTAGATTTATTCAATACTAATTTAAAAATTAATATTATTATTATATATATATTTAATTCATTTATGTGTACATCGCAAGCGACACACTGCACTAACCAAAAAAATATTGTGTCCCAGGAAAGGCGCCTTCTCACAGAACAAGGGAGGCGCTGGGGCGCAAGTACCTGCCTATCGCAGCGAGACAACCTCAGACAAATGTTAGGACTGACAGCGCGCAAGTTATTCCCCTCAGTACTGAACGCGCGCAGGAACCGTTCCGACTGTACGCAAAAAAACGTTTTAGGACCGAACGCGTGCAACGCACGCGGTCGGAACGATCACAAAAAGTTGCGCGCGTTCCGATAAAGTTAGCGCGCTTTGCGGCCGCCATCACAAATCGTTCGGACTGCTCGTAACTCTGTGAAGCGCGCAGGAACCGCCTCGATTTAGGACCGACCGCGCGCCAGCAAACTCAGACGTGAGGGAAAATGCATGATGTGTAGCGGCCGAGAACGCATTCAACTCCACGCGTGAATTCAATTTTTTTTGCTGCGGTGCTCGTGCTATCTTGCATTTTTGATGATTTTATTTGTTTCTCTCTCTTCCCATTCTGTGGCTCTGTGTTCCCGTTGATGGGACGCCGAGATAACCCCACCCGCTGCTGAGTCAATCATGGATGTCAGTGTTATCGCGAAATACAAGGCAATGACCGTGCTCTGAGTGCATTTTTTGTGGTTTCCGTTCTCACAAAGAGAACAGCGTCAAGGCGTCGTGTTTCCCCATTTTTTTGTTCGGCCAACGAAGCAAAACGTAGTAGTGCAAAGAAACACCTGATATCCTGATTCTCACGAACATTGCCTCAGCGTCTCATGTGTTCTGCACAAAAAATGTCTGCGGTAATACAATCTGTTCACAACAAACCGACATTGTGTGTAGAGTGATCAAGGGGATCCTGGAATGATCCTGTCACGATTCTGTTCACCAAAAGGCCAGCTACATTGCTTACATTGAATTTTACCGAACGTGAACTGGGAAAGTTATTCATACCTAGCCTATCGATCGTGAAAACCAATGCTGAAATCGCCTCTAGGTAATTGACGCAGTAGGGTAGTCCCTTTGCGCTAAGGCATTCCAATATGAGCAGCAGGACAGGGAAAAACAGGCCGAACAAAACTTAGTGAGCCATGCGAACGAACCTTACCGTTTGGGTGTGGTCGCGCCGCGTACACACTTGTGCCAGAAGGCCCGCGATAGGATAAACTTCCAGAAGTCGAAGAGTATCGGGAATAGTCGCTGAATGCGTCCAAGATAAGATATTGGTCGTATCACAAGCTATCATGCAGAAGTGAGTACGCGGCGCGACACACTCAGCCGGTGAGTTTCGGTCGCGTAGTGCACTACCGCAGTGTCGTAGTTTATATGGCTTGCCACCAACGAGGCAGAGCGAAGACTAGGTATTCTGGAGACGAAAAGGCTATGTTGGTCAGCGGGTGTCACCCGCTTAAACCACTTCACGAACGATGACATTTGCAAGCGTTTTGGTGTTGCTCCGATTGCCGAGAAACTGCCTGAATATTGATTGCGATGGTATGGACACTTTCCTCGCGCTGGAAGTGACACCGTTTACAAGGCTGGTGTCAACCTTGATAAGCTTGGAAAAAGACCCCAAGGTCGGCCAAGAGCTGGGTGGCTTGACATGCGGTACACCTATTGGAAAACTACCTGCGTGCACCCTGACCAGGCAGGAAAAATTGGCGCCAGCGCATAAGAAAAGCGGACCCCACATTGGATTCTCCGCGGAACTTATAGATGCTGAATGTTTGACAAGTTTCGTGATCTAAGGTGGCGATCAAGCATTTCTGACCTGGAGCTGCCCTTTGTTTTGCTAAGCCCATGTTGAGATGGTGGTCCTTCGTGCCTCTGGGGTAACCACTGCATATTCGTTTGGATCTGAGAAGGTTGTTGTGAACACTCTCCGAACTCTGGGAACCGTGGGAAGAGTTGGTCTGACCATGATCTATAGTCCCTTGTGGTGATGTCCGACATGACTTCCTCACTACTGAATGGAGTCCCTGTTTCCATAGAGCGCAGTTTTGAAAGTGGACTTCTTCCCAAGTCTCTGATGCGATTAAGATTTCAAGGTTCTACACATTAGGCCACACAATTAAAGAGAGTCACCCGAATCCGTTATGATCTCCTATATGGACTTACATTCAAAGCTTTGCCGAGCAGAGTTGTCATGTTTACTGTTGATGAACTCATGAACGACTTCTTGCTTTAAGTAGGAGCAGAAGGCTCCTGACAATTAGTACCCCAGCGCACAATTGTTTTCCACCTCGGCAGCTCATTGCTCTACCATTTTGGATGGCGTGTTATGACGTCTGTGCACTATAAAGAAATTCGATCTCGTTACAATGTGGCATCCCCCTCAAGGTTAAGTACATACGAGCACCCATCCCTCATAAAGACAGGACATTCGCACTCATTTCTCTCGTAAGAAACATTCTCGGGTAAAAATGGCATCGCATTGCTACAACAGCAATGATGAGCGGAAAGTCTCATATATCATCAAACAAACTCTAGTTGGAGCTCAATGGCTGCGTGTTGTCTTGTTTTTTCTGCCTCAAGCTACTGCTATAGCTCAGGCCGACTAAACTCAATACTCAACAACTGTTTGAAATTTTACCTCATCCATCCCTGCCGCATACATTCACCTCGTTCTCGTGAATCTATCGGGGATCACCACTGAATCACATCGGCCTCAAATCACATCCCCCCTGCTGGGCTGCTTGAATATCCATATTAGATGTCGTTCTTTCAAGCAGGTAGCGGGTAAAGCTGTACATCATCACGCGTGACTATGCAAGGTCATCCTTCGTGGTAAGGAAAGGGATTCAGACGAACTAGTCGCCATCTCTTCGGCTGTTTGTTACAGAATATCAATCGATATCAGGAATTCCATAGCATGGAAATGAACTTCCACACAAAAGGCCCAGAATTTTGCTGCCTAGATAAGTTTCATCGAAGTCTTGAATCATGGCAGTAGTCAGGCCTGCAGAACATCGGCTGAGTCAAAGGCCGTATCAACCGGAAGCCTACAGATTCCACTGTTGTTTGCTGACAGCAGCTGCCGGAGCGAAACATCGGAAGGTCCATCTCAAAATGTTTCCATCAGATGCGAAACGTTTCATCCGCATTGTTTTCTAGATCTCTATTTCTCTGCTGCTTCGGTCGATTGGAAGCAGTAATCGGCCCTATAAACTCTATGGCTAACATTCAGTTTGCCTGAGTCTCCTCATGCATCACTCCACACGATTTTGCTTTATTGTGAAACACACAGGGCATCAGACGACTTAGACGGCAATGCCCTGCAAGATCATTGCTTTTCAAGTGTTTCCAATCCGTGAAGGACTACACAGAGTCCCCGTATTCATTTCAGTCCAGTGAATGGACTAGGTTGCGACGTTAGCTATCCAAACCTCGTTTTCCGGTGTTGCCTCCACGCCGCAAGGCGAGCCGCAGTGATAGCGCCCGGTCCATTCACTAGAGCAAATCTGATAAGGCGACTATAGGAATGGTTTCCGTTTTCATTCTAGTCTGACGCATCAACCAGGCGGCTGGCCGTGCGGGGTCGGCGGCCCCACTGGAGAATGGAGTTTTGATTCGCGCGGGGTGATCTATCGTCGCAGCCCCGTCCATTCATCAGACTAAAATGATTGCGCGAACTCTAGTTGACGGTCAGGATGCTAACACCTGAAGAGAAAGATCATAAATAAAGCTCTCTTGTGGTGGAATGGCATCGATTAGATTCTGAAAGAAGGTATAACAACGTCCTCGCATGACTTCATCATTTTCCTTGGATAATCTCTTCTTGAATCGTCTCTATGAATGGACCTTCACAGACCCTTGACCACGCTAGCAAGCGTCTTTGTTGCAATCCCAGGGGAGCTCAGCAAGAGCGACTTCATCATCACGCGACGTGCTACGCGACGCAGTGCTTATCATCAATATCGGCCTAAATCGTTATGTCTGATATTCATTGTCGCGGTGGTGGCAAGTACGTACTCGGCCTGATAGGATTACACAACAAAGGAAACTGCTCGAGCAGTCGCAGAAACTTTCTGCAACGTCGTGGCAGATTTCCAACGGAGCTCCACATTATCTGTTTTGGTGTCATTATGTTATCAATTCGGCAAGGAAGCGCTGACACGCCTATACTGTTGAATCCACCACTCCCTCCAGGTTCACTTCCCCAGGCGATTCTCGGCACTGGGTAGCCTGAAAGCTCGGCTTGTTCTCCTGATCTGCGGATCGGCTTCTGATGCTTTCCGGGACACTACTGTTGCTGTCCGGGCTTCCCCAGTTCGTTTGAACACCAAAAGAAGTGGAGATTAGAAGAACGAACGGAACTGTGAGGTGGTTCTTGATCAGGCGCGGCTCTCGGCCGAAAATAACTCGTCTATTATGACGGAACCAAAGCCTGCTATGCCCCCCGTGGCCGAAAAGTTGGTACTATACTTCTCTGACAGGTTAACAACACTGCCTTGATCTTTTAGCTGACGATATCAGGTTGTTGCCCAAACCCAAACACAATTTCAGAAACTCCTTCCTTTCTGAATGGAAGTGGAAAATGTGGCGCACTTCCAAGGTGGTTTACTAACACCGAGAGCCCTGTCCTTTTCATCACCTTCGCCTATTCTCCGCCGGAGTCGTTGCTACCGTGCTCCCAGAAATCAATAGGCTGACAAGTGGAGTTGGTACATTTCAATGCAGCTAAACCGACTGGAAGTGAACTCAATCTACAGAGCAAATTACTCATCCACTCAACAGTCAAGCTCAGTCCAGTTGACTCCATTTGCCTACTCTCAGTAAGAGACCGTACTCTTCGACGGTGCAACCGCTCACGTAGGTGATCATCTTCGTGAAGGCATGTAGAGTTTGCGCAATCATTTTAGTCTGATGAATGGACGGGGCTGCGGCGGTAGATCACCCCGCGCGAATCGAAACCCATTCTCCAGTGAGGCCGCCAACCCCGCACGACCGGCCGCCTGGTCCATGCGTTGGACTAAAATGAAAACGGAAACCATACACACTCCCGCACATTGCGTTGCTCCAATAGACAATTCGGAAGCAGGATTCATGAACGATATCGGATAGATGAACGCCTGATTTTCAACTTGCAGAAGTCGTCTTTCTAGCCAGGCCCAGGGGAAGCCTAAGCGTTCAGAAGTGATGATGGGCATTGCCTCATCTATCTCAGGTCAATGATGAATGAACGTGAAGCTCGTCCGAGCTGCCCTTGAGTGATCGCTCACAGTGGAACATGTACTATGCGACATGTGTTTCGTTGAAGAACATTCGAGGAATATGAAGTGCACTACATAGGTGTGCTATCTTGGAGCAGAGATATGCTCTTCAACTTATTTGTCTTCCTGTATCACTTTGTCTTCGACACTATTCCTCTTTCCTGCTGGGAGTTGGAAGCCTTTACACGAGGAGTCCATTTCGTATGTGAAAGCTCAGTCATTATGTCCTTCCTTATTGTAGAAAATAAACACGTGAAAACCCCTTAGCCTGTGCCAATCCCACACAATTCATAGTCCACATTCCTCGGCACCAGGAGAGGCACACTCTCATCTCTCCTCCCTTGACAAAGATTTATTGCGACAATACCGAGTCTCTGTAATATCGAGAACTCACTTTGTCCGCGAATTTTTCACCTCGTTCTCCCTCGCTTAGACGTTGGAGATGCGCATCCGCCGGAGAACAGCTGCTGAAAGCGACAGACGGACGGAGGACGGCTTGTGGGACGATTGATCACAGCTCCGACGCGCGCGGATTCACCCCGTGCTCTACACTGATCATCCTTCTTTCTTCTTCTTTAAGAGCCAACAGTTGCTGCATGCATGTAGATGTTCTCAGATTCATTAGAGCCTTCTCTACCGGCCCATTCACCTCTTATGTTGTTATCTCGCCCAGTGGGACTTGGGTGGGTTAGGACTTTCATGTCTGCCAGCAACCATCTCCTCTACACTGCTGCTACGTCCTGGTAGTCTCTCTAAACCAGCGCATTTATGAACTAGGAACTAAGCTGTTTTTTTCGTAACATCTCTCTTAGGCTCCGATTAACTCGGAATTTTTTTAACTCTAACTTTTTTTGAAAAATCAGTATTCTGCGCAACTCCCCTTTCGAAATTTCTTATTAATCGAGTTTGAAAATGACTCAGAAATCGAGCTCATCGAATAATCGTAGTATAGATGATTGCCTGTAAGTTTGAACTTTGCCGCTAATCTGGAGCTCTCTAAACCAGAAATCTCAACTTTTCCAATGAGCCCGTTTTCTAGAAATCTTTTAACAGTTTTAGTTTCTTTTTTTTACATTATCGAATGCATCGAAGTTCAAATTATCAAGTGATCAGGTGTTTGAGTGACTCAAAAGTTCAGCTTTCGCAGTGATCGATTTTTTCAGTTACTCTGAATTCTAACTTTTAAAGTTATGAGGGGCTCAAATGACTCATATATTTGGCTTTCCATGTACTCGAGCCTCTGGAGAATCTAAAAATTAGATTTTTTTTCGATTTCTTGAAAGAACTCGAAACGTCTCATTCCGGCTTCTTGGGTAATCCGGCCTGCGAACAATCGAAAAATAGGACTTGTCTGATGACCAGGTAATTAAATATTCCGAATTTAACAGTGTGTCAAGGAGCAAACTTTGAAAAACTCCGGTTTTCTTTCAAAAAATCACTCATTTTATACTTGTTCGTGATGCAAGTTTCTCATTATTTAAAGGCATTGTTCACGATGAGAAAGTTGTTCTTTTTTTTCTCTGAAACGTAAGCTTCGGGTCTCTGTCGAAAGAGTGAGAATAAAGGACGAAAAGCGGTCAGGACGTTGGATTACCCCGTCCATTGAATCACCCCGCCCACGCATCTAAGGGTTGTCCACCGTTTTTTTGCCAAAGGAACAGTCGCCAATTTTTTGAATACTCTTTGTTCCGAAAGACTCTAACAAAAGCATGTGACTAAATCATCCTATACACGACGGATTTTTTGGTTCAAGAATCAGAAAGCAAAGTCCCTTACCGAAGGGTTTTGAAAAGCAAAACCAAGTACGATTTTAAATTGTTAAAAGTCCGTAGTGCTACAAAGACACCTAACAGGCGTACCTAATCATTTTAGAGGGTTTTCTAACGGGTTTTCTGCGGCATTCAAGAGTTTTGTGGGGACTTTTCCCTTTTATCCTCGATTTCGTGGACTTGTCTACCCAAAAACTTCAAAAAATTTGAATAAGCTTTTTTATCGTGAACACTGCGCTCGAAGTTCCCAAATACTCGAAAATTAAGTTTTATCCAAATCGTTATGGTGATTTATTCTTGTTGAGTGGTCGGATCATCCAATATGTATCTCAAAGCTTTCAGTTTTAGAATAATCGAACTTTTCAAATGTTCACTTCCTGAGAAATCGAAATATTGAGGTATTCGAAATGGGAATTTCCCATTCTATCGAATTTCTGATTTTTTAGTGTTTGAATTTTTCGATTAATCGAGTTGTCAAATCGCCCGAACCTGAACTTCTCCAAAGATCGGAATATTAAATATTCGAAATTTTATATTTTTGCCAGAGCGCAATTTCGATACTTTAATCTTTCGCTTATTTTAAATTTCTGATTACCCGAAATGCAAATTTCCGGACTATTTTGGCACTGGAATGTGTCGAAAAAAGGGATTTAACTAATCGAGGGGTTGAATCGCTCGAAAATCGGATTTTTCGAATGATCGGATCAACAAATATTTTGCAATTTGCAGTTTCCGATTGAATTGATCTTTGAGACTTCGACTTTTTTTTACATATGTGCGAGCTCTTAAAGTGCTCGAATTTCGAGTTCTTAAATCGATCAAATTTCTCAGTTGCTCAGAAATTTAATTTCGAGACAATTCAATTTAAAAAAAATGCAAAACTTGGATTTTTCAATAAATCAGTTTTTTTTCTTGTTTTTGAGTTGCCGCTTGTCCTAAATTTCGCAGCATTCGAATAAACGAGCCATTGAAGTTTTGGCTATGCCATCCGATGCTTAAGTTATTCAAAAATTTGAGCTTTCCGATTGACCAAATTTTTAATGAGACGGAATTTGGGCTTTTCGGATATCCGATTCGCTCGGCAATCGCATTTTTGGAAAAAAATGGTGCTTGTGGAGCTGGAATCGATCAAATGGAGCTTGAACTGATCAAAACTTGCGTTTCTCAACTTCACAAAATTTTAATTTTTGAGTGATCGAACAACCAATGGGATGGACCTGATATCCTGACATAAAACTTTTTTAGAGTTCATTCTATAAGTTATTTCGAAACTTTTCGGTTCAAATTTGTTTTTGCAGTGGGCTTAACTATACATATAGACAGCAACTGTCGCATCGAATTTCTCGAAGCCGTGATTTTCTGTAACTTGATCCCACGGAGTTCTTTCCTTCGCATATTTTCTCAGGAGTTTCGGATTTTGGTTAATTTTTTTTCTGTATTCAAGTCTTATCCTATTAATTTGCGATGATCTCAAAGCCTTCACGGGTTGTTTTTCTGGTTCCGTAGTGTGTATGGGCATCATTCATACGCACTCGTATCTACCTTATCCATGCAGTATATTCTGCATTTGTAGGATGCAGTCTCATCGACCTAAGAATTCTATCTTTCACCCTGCAAAACATGCTTTCTTATTCTGCACTTTTTATTCTCAGGTCTTCATATATCTACATAATCGCTCAACTGTAACCAATATTCCCACGGGTATCTTTCTCTTTCCCAATCGTTTGATGATGAAACTATTTGATTCTAACATCGTGCTGAACTCTGACTTGCTAGTGACTTTTGTAGTTGTTTACCTGATGGCTTCCTTGTATGCACGCTATGTTTTCTGGTCGCCCCTTCAAGAAATCACAAGCAAGGTAGGAGGAAGTGATTAGGGTTCCACACCCAGTAATCTTCTTTCGAAGATCTCGACATGATCAAGCTACGCTTCACTCAGATACTTGATATTACACATCTTTGTCGAGGAGTACCATCCTATTGATAAGTAGTTTATCTGACTTTACTTATTTCCCTGCTAGATTGAACACCGCGTCTGAACTAGTTCTTGATTCCGAGAGACTTTGTCGCGAAAGTGTGGTGCGTTCGCTTCTCAAGAAAGTTTGGGCACGATCGGTCCCACTGCGATATCAGAAAGCTCGCTGGAACCGCTCGCGTCGGACTGGTTCGTGCGGTGTAATCTGAGTCATCGGGCATCGCTCCTGTCGCGACTAGGCCAGGTATCATACTTCCCGCGACCAGCGACAGCGACACTGCATATCAGGCATAACGATTTTTGGTCGATATAGATGGAAAACATTTCATCGCGTCGTTCTTCGCAGAAAGTATGATCCTGGCTTAAGAGAGGTTGTTCTTTCCGCCGCTTCGTGTCACTCTTTCTTTTGTAATCTGCCATCCTTCATTAAGGGGCCTCTGTCCTTTAGAACAGTACTAAATACATAACCGGTGAGCATTTTCCATAAACAGATCACTCACTGGCCATGACTACGGATCATCGATCGCGACATGGAATTCAGTGATGTTCCTTCCTCTATCATACCTGTTTCCCTCTTCTCTTGTCTATTCCTTCAAACTCTCTTCATATGTATCTTGTAATACAAACTGATATATATCACTCGTGTGATGTAGTGATTTGAAAACGTTTTCAAGCAGTTCGAAATGTTCGTATTACGGTCGGGTGGCGTATTGATTAGTACGGAGAAGTCTAAGTTGGTGGCCCCGGGTTGTCAATCCTGTGGGGTGGTATTATTGTTATTTCATCTTCTTTACAGCATACAGCCCACGGGGGTGGTTTGTGGCCAAAGACTCAATGAACTCCCTAGGTAGGAATCCTGAGGTGTTATGGACCAGAGACCTTAGTGTGCCAGACGGCAGCACCTTCGCGATATAGTTGTGCATGCTATATCGCTCATACGTTCGCTGTGTACACTCAAAGTCTGCTGGGTTTAGTAGAAGCAGTGGCACCAACGAGCAGGTACCAACAGACTTGTATACACACCCCAGCCCTCTGGGGTAATCAGTACAACCCGGCCATGTTATCTGTAGGGATCTGTTCTTTATACTTTGCGGGACTCACGTCATTATGATGTCGGACCTAAAGGAAAAGCTCACCGACCCGCAACAGACTGCGAGTCCCCCTTCAACACATCCGTCCAGAACTTTCGCCTACGTCCTACGGTCGTCGCCGGACAGGACTCGGAAGCATCTTTAGAGTACGCTGAACGAAAAATCCGGAGTCCTTGTCAACATTATATGATGCCCAAGAAGTCGACCTTCCATTGCTGCTTGAAAAGATGATAGAGATGACTGGAAACTAAAATCGAATACTTCATCTTCCTCAGGTGAAGTATTGGATTTTAGTATCCAGTTCCCAGTGCACAAGCTGGCTGGCGAAAATCCCGAGGCTGCAACCTTACTTCCCGCGACAAGAAACGCAACGCAGCGTTCACCATGCATATCGGCCGAAAATCGATATGAATGAGAGATACCGAATCGCGTCGCTCTTCTCGGGTGGTATGGTTTCAGCCTGAGGAACTGGCAATAACAGCGACTATTCGGCGACACAGATGCCTGTAGATTTTCTCTCTCTCTCTCTGTTCGCGATCGATAGATGGAAGTGTCACGTGCGTCAACCTGACAGAGTCTCGCCTTGTCAGAGACGTAAAACCACTGCGTTTAATGGCGTCGCTCACACATCGCCGTAGTTTCCTCCGCTCTTTCCAGTCTTGATGTCCCAAGACCATCACTGGGGCGGTGGTTTCAGCATGCGGAAGATGAAGGAGCTATATCGTCTTTTGCAGTTCGCATCAAATCGGGATAATTCCGCCTGAATGTTCTCATTGTCGAGATCTTCTTCAAGGCTCAGTTCGCTCAACCAGCCAAAGTTGGCGTCTGAACAGCTTCCTCTCCGTGCAATCAAACCTTTCTATCTGCGTCTTCGGTGTTGCGCACATCTCCCATTCCTAAATCGTGATAGGGCGAGCAGCGGATAGGTAGAGGCGCGACTTGACTTCCTTCGCAATGAGGGTAGACCACAAACACTTGGTTAGAGAATTGAATGCAGACGTAGCTTTCGCAAATCGTCGTCCACTATCCGTTGCCTAACTGCCGTCGTTCTTTGGCATATAGACCAAATATCAGAAATCGTCTACAAGTTCAGCACTTTGTACGTCTACACAAATTACGAAGCACTTTATGTTACTCGGTCCAAGCCCTTGTTCTCAGTGAGCTGAGGTCTCAGAGCGTCTGACATCATCCAGACATGTACATTGCCCAGTCACTACTGACAACCTCCAACCATACACCTAGTGTACTACATTCTGACAGCCTTGAGTCATGTCCCAGCTAGTCTACCAGCTGTCATCATCGCCCTCAGGTGAACCAGTGGAAAACAGCAGTGACCCATGGACTTGATGCTGTGGGCCAGAGATCCCACCAACGCTCTAGAGGGCAACTTGCCCAGTAACAGCTGAGCGTGACAATCCGTGGAACTGAGATTAGAGTTAGGGTCAAATGACACACACTACAATATTTTAAATCACACTCCTTGACAACCGCCGTCCTTTTAACACTAGCAGAGAAGATTCGTCTTTTTTGAAGAGAAGGAGTGGGAGACTATGCACCTGAACGACTCCAGTGCATACCGATGAGCTCTCGGGTGCTTTCAGAGCAAGTTTTTGTCAATCATTCCAAGAACTTGCACAATGATTCAGCTGCGACCAGGTTACCGTTGAATGCCATTTGCATATAAATGAAAGGTCGAGCAGATGTAGACAACGCTTGACGCATCAGAGCTTCTTTGCTCAGCGGATAGAGGCGCTTCATGTCTGCATTCTTCTGATCCAAATTTTCTACCCTATTTACATAGTTAGAAGGATTTGAGAGTTTTCGTTCTGTTTTTCTTGTGAATCTGTAGTAGATGAAGCTTATCTCGCTCAGATGTGTCCGGGTGGGACAAGCAGCAGAGCGGTCAGTCATTGCAAAATATAACAGTCATAAAGAGGTTTAGACAGATAAGCTCGATAAGCACTACATTGACCGACACGGAATGATGGAGAGTTGCTATACATAGACAAAAGTTTCTCAGGTTTGTATTTGGAAAAAGTTTTATGTGGGAGAACGTTTAGGCTCACGACGCTTTGAACAAGCTGCCTGTGACCTGGTTGTGACATGCTTGAAAGCTTCTTACAACTTGTTTCTATCTTGAGAGTAACTTGTTTCCCAAGTATTTTGTGTTAATGTATGCGAGCCTTCAACTTGCCTTTAATCATTGACTATTTTACATACTCAATTAAATAATTAATTACTTAACCCATTCTTCTGTTCATTCAACCATCCATTAAATCATTCATTCATTTATTCATTCATTCATTCATTCATTCCGTCATTCATCCATTCACTCATTCAATGATTCTTTCGTTTATTCACTCATTCAATCCTTCATTCATTCAATCATTCAAGTGTTCGATCATTTATTCCATTATGCATTATTCATTCATTCGTTCTTCCATTCAAGTCATTTATTCATGAGTACGTTTTTCTCCATTTGATCTGAGACAAAACTCAATCGTTCCTTCATTATCTCATTCATACATTCGTTCGCCCGTTAAATTTTGTTGCTTATTCACATTTCCCTCGAACTCGCCCCGATTTTGCCGCTGTATTGATTCGCTCTTGCTTACAGTACCCTGCTTCCGTAATCACCGAAATTCCCCCATTTCAGTGCCCAGCTCATAGCGTTCCACAACCGATGCGGAGGTTTTCTACGCTTTGATCCTCCCTGATTCTCTCGCTGATTTCTTCCCGACATCGTTTTTGTATGTATGACTGAGAACGCAACCTGTATTCTCGTCGTCGACGCTATTCGAAGTGAAGGTCTCGATGACGTCACCACGTGAGTATTTTTTTCTATTTTTTAAATATAAATTTCAGATTTTTTTCCAACTATTAATAGCATAGTGTGCAGATCCTATTTTGCTTTTTCACGCTTTTTAAATTCTGATGAAACTTTTTTTTGTTTTTTTTCAGTAACTTTTTTTCATAGGGTGCTATAGCTAGATGTATATAGACCATGTTCACCCATGAATCACTACCGGGTTCCCGTATAGATTCGCGTATGGCTACAATTATCCAACTAGTCTTTAGTCTCTTTCAAGGTGTCTGTCATGTCTAGCCCATAGCCTATCTAAGCCTAATCATCACCCATTCAAGTGAGCTGTGCCGGGTATTTGAACGGGACTGATGAGTATATAGTCTTTTTACCTGATAGATAATCGCATACGGCAGCTGGATGGGATTCATAAAATGGCATGACGTGCATGTCGGTATTAAGGAACTCAGCTGCAACACGGAATAGTCACATGTCCCGGTGCGGAAATCATAGAGATTATCCTGATAGGGAGAGTTATTGCAGAAAGGTTTAGGAATTAGATCAGCCTGAATTCTGTCAGTTCCGCTGCGTTCCGCCGGTGTATAACCAAACTCATCTACTCCCGGGGTCAAGCGGACTGTTGTCTCGGATCTGCACGGAGATATGTACTAGAGTGTTGGAACGAATATTTTTTGAATATTCGATTATTCGAATAAACCGAATATTCCGCTTCTTTGAATATTCGAATAAACGAATAATCCACTTCTGTGAATATTCGATTATTCGAATGAACCGAATAGTCCACTTCAGCAGAAAAAATACACCAAAACTGCTGGGACAACTGAAAATTCTCAAACCCTTCATTCATGAATAATCCGCTTTTCAACTTACATACATCGAAATCGGGCCACTACATTTTTATTCTCTACTTTACTCATTCTCTACGATCAAAATGACAAGAGCAATTAGATCACACGTTTGAAATCGTCTGGGTGGTCGATGTCCCCGAAAGAAAGAAAATCTCGACCAAAATCTTAGAATAGCACTTTTCAGACCATCTAGACCATTTCAGAACGAAGAAATGGCTAACGGGAAAACGATGGCTAGGCTTTTTTCAGACTGACCAGAGGCACGGAGTAAAGATGATTGAAATAACCTGAGTGGTAGATGACCCCGAATCGAATGAAAATCTCGATCGGGATCACAGATTAACACGTTTCAGAGCCATCGACCGTCCAGACGATTTCAAAACAAGACAACGAGAAGCTGAAAGAGCGACCAGTAGCACCCATGAGAAAGTCGTCAAAGAGAAGCGACAGCAGAAAAAAAGAATCAAAAAGAACGGCCTAAGAAAGAAGCAAGAGTAGAAAACAAATGACCTCAAACCGGCCCAAATTGAAATAACAATGGTGCACTGTAGTCAGGCGAATCCGTTCGGGACCCAACTCCACCGAACAGGAAAGCAGACATGATAACGGTCTTTGCCGCGATGAGAATCAGTGCGAAAAGGGGTGCGATCTTGTCGAATACTCAAATTATTCATGCTGAATATTCGATTATTCGAATAACCGAATATTCCACTTCTCTGAATATTCGATTATTCCAATAAACAATGAATCCGCTTTTTTGAATATTCGATTATTGGAATAACCCGAGTAATTCTTTTCTTTGAATATTCGAATATTATTCGTATAAATGAGTGTTCGGGCAACACTCTAATATGTACGTCTTCCCTCCCACACCGAAATTTTCGAAAAATCCTTCGTGTTCCTAGATGGGTTTCTTGACAATCTCAGGACTAAAATTTTTCAAAAAATCGAAAAACCTTGTAACAATTTTCGGACTTCTTTCTAGTTTAGTGACCATAGTAACGCTCTTTGGGAAGTACAAAATTCACACTGACTGAAAACACCCTAACTTACTTTTCTGACCCGACACTTCTGACCCCCTCTCAAAATCCTATTTTTAAAAAATTGTAACGTCCCCCTCGTTGTCCAGCGGGACAGTAACCGCTTGAGCTAGTCCACTGCCCTGTTGATCATCTTCTTGAGTGCTCTTTGATCTTCGGGAAAAGTACTCATATAAGGTGCTGGATTTTATACTGGCCAGTTTTGAATAAATAAATTATTAAGCCCTCACTAAGGCTTTTTCTACATACACGCTGATGTTTTAGGAAACCATGTTCTGAATGTTGAAGGTGAAGCCCTATGTATCGATAAGGCAGGCTGAAAATGTCCTTAGTGCTTCAGGAACTTTGAGAAAAGGGCGTTATCGTAGATTTACGAAAAGAAAAGAGGAAGTCAGTTCTTAGGGTGTTCAGGAGGTTCTTAAGAGGTTGTTTTGAGTGCTCATTACAAATCTGTGATTCGTTTGTTCATTTTTCGAAGATTCCTGCTGATTAGGTCCAAAGCTTCTCATTGGGTTTAAGGTTTATAAATGCGGTTTTGTAGACTTAGCGTCATGAATGAGTACAGGAAGTCTGCTAAACTATCTGCTGAATCACGTGTGACTATAAGCAACATCAGAGATTGTGTAACCGTAGTGGTAGGGTTTTCTAGTTTCTTTAGCCACACGACTGAACAATAACAACAGGAAACTAACTAAGGCCAAGATTTACCTGACAGTAACGCTGTTTCAGGTATAGCCCTTATGGCCCCCACGTCCCTGACAGTAACGCTGTTTCAGGTATAGCCCTTATGGCCCCCACGTCTTCTACTTTATACTCTATTGTATTGCAAACGTCATGGCGTGAATCATGACAACTTCAGTGCTAGTGATGTTTTCCAAATGATTTTAATCGCTTGCATTACTGTTAGGCTAACAGTGTATTCTATGACGCTAGGAATCAGAAAACATCCCCTTAACAACACCCCCCCCCACTAATCTCTTGAGCTCCTTATCTCCTGGAAGTGATGGCTCAGAGCTTATATTTTTTGAAGAGTTTTTAAGTTGCTTATAATTGTTATTTCCACACTAGGGGCCACAACTCTTTCTTCCCTCTCAGTCATTACATCTTGTTCGTAATCAACAGTTTCGTTCACAGACAGCGAACAATAACACAACGAGTATTCATGTAAGAGGAGCCTCAATGATCCACGGACATTAACAGTGGGGATTATTAGGCTCTAACCGTCCGGTAAAGGAAGGCTACTTGAAAAACCAAGCCGTTCTTATACAAATGTGCATTTTTGGAACGATTTTGGACGTAGAATCCGGATATGCTTTCCAGAGCTGCTTAACATCGGCGTGAATCTTGAAGAGACTTTGCGTTCACTGTTGAAGGTTGGCGCAAACACTGTGCGCCTATGTTACAGAATATGGCACCGAGTTTGCGCCAGCCTTCAACAGTGAACGCGAAGTCTCTTCACGATCCATGCCGACGTTACATTCACTTTTGAAAGTCTTAGGCGTTTGTTTTCAGTCAGTGGTTCAGGTGGAATGAGGAAGAACTTCATGGATTTCGAATCTGAAGCTCTCTATGGGAGCTAACTTGACTACTTTACAGGAATCTAACAAGAAAACTACTTTCAGTGAGCCTGGCCATTCCGAATGAAATGTACCAGGTTGACCAATAATTCTTGTCCGAAAATTTGACCATTTTTAATTTTTTTTTCAACTTTTTTGAAAAACAAGTCTAATCGACAATATAATCACCACAGTTATCCACAACAGTGGCCCATCGATTGGGCAGGTCGCCGATGCCCTTCGCCCAGAACTCCGGGGGCTGCGACTCGAAGAAGTCCGCGATGTCGGATTAGAGATTGTCGTAGTTGGTGAATTTTCTTCCGGCCAAATGGTGCTTCAGCGGGCGGAACAAGTGGTAGTCGGAGGGGGCGAGGTCCGGGGAATGCGGCGGATGGGCAACCGTCTCCCAGCCGAGCGTCGCCAACTTCTGCTGGGTCTCCTTCGCCACGTGGGGTCGCGCGTTGTCGTGCAGCAGGTGAACTGAGGCCCGTCGGGGACGCTTTTCTCGGATGGCGGCGGCTAGTTTCTCGAGCTGATCGGTGTAGATAGAGGCGGTGACCGTCCTGGCTTGCGGGAGCAGCTCGAAGTACAGCATGCCCTTGGTGTCCCACCAGCAGCAGAGCATGATCTTCAGCGGGTGCAGGTCGGCTTTGGGCTTCGTCGGCGGCTCTTCTCCGCGCGGGATCCAGACAGCACGGCGGGCGACGCTGTCGTAGAGAACCCAGATCTCATCCTCAGTGACCAGGTCCTCGAGAAACTCCTTGCGATGCGGACGAAGGAGGAGGGACTGGCAGACGGCCACGCGGCTCTGCTTGTTGGCGTCCGTCAGACGGTGGGGGATCCAACGGGCCAGAACTTTGTAGTAGCCGAGTGAGTTGAGTCGATTGTGGATGATGGACTTGCTGCAGCCGAGCGTCGTTGCCAGTTCACGGGTGGTGGCTTCCGGCTTCTCCTTGATACAGCGACGGACTTCGTCATCATCCACCGTAGAAGGCCTTCCGCTGTGCTCCCTGTTCTCGAGGCTCGTGTCGCCGCTCTCCAAACGATTGAACCAGCGGCTGTCTGTGCGTTGGGACACTGCATCCTCCTTGCACGCTCTGCAGATGTTGGCGACCGCGGTGCCCGTGTCGTTGCCCAGCAGCCACTCGTAGTACACGAATGTACGAATTCGACCTTGGTTCATTTTAGCTTGTACTGGTAGCTAGACGCGGCGACTGCGCCTTATATACCCCTAGCGTAGAACTATGGAGAACCTTCTAGAAGGTTCTTACACTTGCCTGATATTATTACTCTTCTAAGGAAAATTATAGATTTTTGAAAATTTTCGGACAAGAATTATTGGGCAACCTGGTACTTTTCAGAACCATTCCGGACGTAGGATTCGACTGTGCATTTCGCAGCTGCGTAATACCACTCTGAAAAAAATTACCCGTGTTTTCCAGTCCCGCGGCAAGGTAAGGGTGCTGAACACGAATCTGGTGCCCGCTTGCTGAACTTCAAAGGTTCACTGTAGGTTACTTTAGGTGCCATGGCAATTAGGGGCAAATCGAAGATTGAACATCAAATTCGTTCTCAGCACCCCGATTAGCCCTCGCATAGGAATTTTCAGTCAAATCTGAGACTTCGACCTAACTACCGTATACCCACCCACAGTAATCTACTGTAATCTGTTGGAAGTCGATAAACGGACCCCATATTCTTTTTGAGCTCTCTAAATAATCCCCGCAAAATGATTTTAGGCTGTATCTGCTGTAGCATTCCGGAAATCGCGATTTGGCCCAAAATCCTCTACAATGGAAAGGCTTGGACGAAATGAGTCTAGAAATTTCAAAACCCGAGAAGTAAATCTCAGATTCGTGATCCGCAATTCAAAAAACCTCCTCATGGAAACTCAAACACTTCTCTCAAACGCTTCCAGAACCCCGTAATTAATACAAGTGAAAGCTCCACCAACGATCTGCGCAAGTCCAGAACGGTATTACTCAATGTTAACAAGGGAAGTGTTTTGAGTGTCGAACGCATCTGCGAAAACGACTAGTATCGTTAGTATCTCTTGTGGCTAAATAGTAGAACAGCGCAGTATCACGCCCCGAGCTGCAGGTTTCAAGAAGTTACAAGCTTGAAAAGTCGTTTTTTTGTGCGTTTTGTACCTTCCAAAAAGCTCTTCGGAAAATCCGGAAGCAGATCTTATGAATGGGTCCAGCGCCGAAAACGCTGACCCCCTGAGCAAAGTTTGGGTAAAGGAACATTTCCCAGAATTTGTCCATAGTGATAGCGTTTCGGACTTGTACGGATTTTCAGTTGGGCGTTTACTTATACCAATTAAAGGCCTCTGAAAGCGTTTTAAAAAAACGTTCCAGATTTGACTGAAAATTTTTCCAGGTGGGTTTTTTAGGGCGCTGATCACGAATCTGTGGTTTATTAGTCGATTTTCCAAAGTCTGCTGCTAATTTCGTTCGAGGCTTCCCAATCGGGGAATATTTCGAGGGAAAAACGCCACTTTCGAGATTTCCGGATTTCTCTTATAGATATGTCTCAAAATCATTCTCTGAGGGTTATTTGGAGTGCTAAACACGAATCTGTAGTCCGTTAATCGATTTTTTTGCAGATTACGGTAGATTACGGTGGGTATACTGTAGTTTGGGGGAAAATCTTAGATTTTACTCGAAATTTGTATACGGGGGTTATTCGGGGTGGAGAATTTGAACTCAACGTTCGTTTGTCGACTTTCGAAATACTAAGGTGAGTTTTGTCCCCTAAAGGGCATGTGACCTACCGTGACCTACAGTAAACCTGGAAATTTCAACAAATGAACTCCAGGTTCGTGTTCACCACCCTAGATTACCCCTACGTATAAGTTTCAAGCTAAATCCGAGAAAATTTTTCGAAACTCCAAGAAAATGCCTGATGGGTACCCTGGTCTTTTCGCGAAGCTTGAAAAATCCTCATAACTTCTTGGAACCTGCAGCTCGGGGCGAGATACTGCGCATTTTTATTCCAGAAGAGATACCAACGATACTATTCGTTTTCGTAGATGCGTTTGACACTAGGCCGCTATAGAAGTAATGCCATTTAACTGTCGTAGCCTACCGTAGCCTTCAATTCATTTTGCCACATTGATGGTCGCTATTATTCTGCGAAAGTATCGTGGATTACTTGTAATGGAGGTAATTTTCCGAATGTTGAAATGTTTTTGTGGATTTAGTCTAGAAAATGTCCTGAAATAATTCGTCGGCGTATGTGGAGAAGTTCGTATGAAGCTCTTCTATTAGCCGGAAGGATATGAGAAGTCGAGCGGGGGATGCGTAGATTAATAGGTCTCTGTACTTTCTTAGCTTTTCAAGCCAAACATCCTCTACCTCTGATGAACTAGAGGCGTCTTGTATTGAGGGGTAAAAGAAGTGGATTATAAGGGCTTCTAAGGAATTACTAGAATAGTTTTTAGAAAGCCTGTTTTCCGTTCACACAATTAACCCTCGTGACCTAAAAAAGGAGTCCATGTCCTTTTGAAATAGTTCGGCTCAGGGTTGCATTCTGAGTACAAGAGTTGGAAAGCGTTTCTTGTCAGAACTTGCACTTGCAGGTGTCCGGAAGCTTTTTCTCTTTTCTTCTACATGCTTTATTCAGTGGTTAATTTTTCACATTTATCCACAGATGCCGAATATTCAAATCTAATCTACGGCAACCGAAGCGAACGACAAAAAATCGCCGCTGACAAAGTTTTCTTGTGAACGGTGAACGTCTGACTTCCGACTTCTGAGGGAAGTCCTTTTTGACTTGAAATAACAAAGCAACATATGTCTCCGTGTAATCAAATTGACCAAGTGGACTGGCCGCGGAAAAACACCTAAGATGGAGAGAAGATCACAGTGAAAGAGTTCGGCGGGGACTCCATCCTTAGAATTTTGGACATTCACTAGGGGCAGATAAAGCTGTCCTGTGTGACTTGCTTCCGCCCGCTATTGACAAAGTCAGCATGGATCCTAGTGATACTTTGCGTTCCTCGCTGAAGGTTGACGCAAACTCGGTGCACCTATGGTTTCCGTTTTCGATTCAGTCTGGCGCGTGGGATTGGCGGCCTCAATGGAGAATTGGGTTTCGATTCGCGAGGGGTAATCTACCGTCGCACCCCCGTCCATTCATCAGACTGAAATTATTACATGAACTCTGTGTGTTGTAACCGTTACGATTGAGAGACGATTATAAATTGCCACCGGCACAAAGTTCTCACGGTAAACAAAATTGATGATACCCAGTTGATAAAGGGTAGAGTATAAAAGAAATTAAGAGCGGTGTGTTTTCATTCACACACTGTCATTGTCCTGAGGTGAGCAGCTGAAGCTGAACGCACTAGGAATTAGGGAAACAGCCTCACCGGTGACAGAGATAACACGATATTGGGGCCTACTCATGGCGAACTCTGACAAGAAAATTTACTTCACTTCCGTGAGAATTTTGTGCCGGTGGCAAATTATAATCCTGTACGATTGAGAAGCCCCACTCAGCAATCCGGCGCGAAATTATTCTATCGATAGCCATCTTCTCTTCCTTTCCGTCGTGCAAACTTTCCCGCCAAGCAACGTCGCGGCTTCCTACTTAAATTACACAGGCCACTAAACTGAACTCAAGATTTTAAGAAGCGGTGTGAATTTACTACAATGGTACCCGTTGATGCTCTAACACCAACGATGGTTTTATTGAATTTTGTTGAATTTTTTTTATCTTGTTTTTTTGTTTTCCTGAGCATCGAATATCATTCTTCTTAATGGTCAGCTAGTTGTTTATTGGAGCGTTCTACGGAACGTCATAAATAAATAAATAGATAAATAAATAAACATTATACTCAACAGTCCACGTCACCTAATCCCTCTCCGCACTCAGACAAGAACTCTAAAACGAGATAGGTCTTGCTTCCTGTAGTGAGCAGAGAGGCGTGGCCACACTGCCGACATCGGAGAGAAAGTGAGGAGAGCGCGGAGTGCGCGAGTCAAGCAGCGCGTTTTCCCACGGTATCGGGACAAAACGGCCATCCTTCAATATCATTCGAATCATCGATCGCATGAGACGGCATAGGAAGGAAATCGCATCTTTAAACACTACTAGGGTAGAGAATAGTAAACAAAAACATATACCCAATGCCGCCAGGGATCTCCCGTTAGGCTAGGCGACTTTTGTATTCTTTTATCTCATCTATAGACTGATTTTTCCATTGATATCCATTCATGTTCACCTGCTCATCAATTCAGCAACCTTGGAAGACGATACCGAATTTCTCTCAAAAGACACTCTTTTTCTTCTGTTCTGTATTCGTCTTGGTCAAGTGATCTACTTAAAGTTTCATTGAATGCAATAGGTATTTTAGCTCATTCATTTATTTATTCATTGACCTATCCTTAAATGCATCGAAAACAGGATTTCTACTTTCAATCGGACTAGTGGGTCATGACGATGTCACACAGGAAGTTTGGAGTTTCAAAATCGCCTCTGGATGAAGATTTGCTTACCGCAAAATGGCTTTCTGGGATTGGGAGGAATTCCTTGAGGTCGATCCGTTGTTACAAGGAACAAAACTCTGTGGTTGCTGCCGTAGGGGGTGCCTTAACGCGTCGTAGGGTGCAATGCACACGCTAGTCGATTTCACATTCGGCATTGATCGGAAACAGCTGACAGCAATGAACGCAGTCGGCTGGTAATCCTTTTTAATTTGTTTAAGTGGTTGTTTTTTAGACAGGGAATCAAAAGCTTCCAACGCTGCGCCAAGGACGAAATGCTACGACTGTTCCTTGCTTCTTCCGCGCAACTATCCTTGGTTGATGTCGGCGCCAACTTCAAATTTGTTTTCAACTTTCTTAAAATGGGTTTTTATTGAAAAGTTGACGTTTCTGAGGAGGTCTTTGACAAGCTTTAGTTACTATAGGGATTAAACAACACGAAAACGTCGAAAACCCTAATATTATTTCCATCGTGTACGATGACTTTAAGTGCATTCGGAAAGGAGGGAATAGACGTGTGCTTGTTTGCGTCATAGATTCAGGAGGTTTACCAGTTTATTAACAGTGTTGGTTCTTCATTGAGAAGAATCTCATTCTACGTTGAATCATGCATTATTATCACTTTTCAGAATATATTTTAATAGTATGCTCTATTCAAATCTTTATTTATTTATTTTCTCTCCAAATTAACAATCCGATAATAAATGACTCACCAGCGAGTAAATTATATTACTGTCGTTTTGTTCAAAATGTAATTCGTGAACAACGCTAAACTAATATTTAGATATGAATTGTTTCGGCAGTAACTTCAAAGAGTTCATATTGATTTCGTCACTTCAGGCAACTATTCGTGAAGTCAGCGTTTACACTAGTCTACGGTCTGCTGTTCATACTCGGCCTAGTCGGAAATGGCGGTGTGGTGTTCGCGATGGCGAACAATCGTCGCCTTCGATCGGCCCGAAACATCTTCCTGCTAAATCTGATCCTCACTGACTTACTACTTGTGCTAACGGCAGTGCCGGTGACGCCCTGGTCAGTAAATTCGTGGCCAGTTATTCTCCACGTTCTGAAAAAAAACATTCATTTCGTTCCTTGCAGGTATGCGCTGACGAAAAACTGGCAATTCGGGTCGGCAATGTGTCATATTATGCCGTTGTCGAATTCCTGTTCGGTATTTGTTACAAGGTAGGGTACGAGATTGATAGAGAAGTCATGGCAACATTATGTAAAAATGTTATCTTTCCCAGTTGGAGTCTCACTGCCATCTCTATCGATAAATACCTTCATATTATCGATCCGACAAAGGCGCCGGTTTCGGTAGGTGTACTGTAGTTCCTACTATACATTTTGAATTCTGTACATGCAGTGCCATAAGATACGGCTTTCAGAAACGGCAAGCTCTAGCCATAACGTTATTGATTTGGTTGTTAAGCAGTCTAATCAATGTGCCGTACCTGCTCAGTTATGAACTGGTTGATGGATCTTATTATGTGCCTAAAGACAGGTGGGTTTTTTATAGTATGGTGGTACGGTTTAGCTTACTGGTAATTTATGATATTCACGACTTGCAGTACTCCTTATTGTGGTAATTTTTGTGACGAAACGAATTGGCAAAGTGAGAATTCGCGTCGTCTTTACGGGACGATGGTGATGCTTTTACAGGTGGGTCTAGCTAGCAGAAAGACACTTTGAGTTCTGCACAATCTAAAAAATTACCTTTCAGTTCGTCATTCCAATGTCTATCATCACTTATTGCTACTTCCGTATTCTGCGGAAGGTTTCGCAGGATATGATTATACAAAATGTGCAATTCTCGGCGTCGCTTTCACAAAAACAACGAGTAGACGCGATAAGTCGGAAGAAAAAGGTGGGTCAATTTCAACTCTCCCATCGCACAAACTCAATCGTTCTGAGGGTTATGTCTCGATAGCGGACCAATAGCAAGGTTACCAGAGGGTGCCCGCTTGTCGACCTTCTGTCCATCTTAGGCCACGTTATGGGGTAAAAAGATGAGCCGAGCAAATCATGATGGGGGAAGGATTTGAGGACCCGTCATAGTGACAGATTGTGGACTCGGATGCTATCCTACTTGATGGGGCCTGCTCATAATTCAAAACAAAACGAAGTGGGTGCTTGAGTCATAACGTCATCATTCAAAACAACAGTCAGTGCTAGTGGTATCATTTTTCTGACGTGACATTCTTCTCCATTCCTGTGAATGAATTTTGATGGATCCATCTCAACTAGGCTAGAGCCTGGAGTGGAACGCGAGCTATTACGCGATGTAGTTGACTTGATTCGAGTGGTCTCAGAAAAGTTGCGAGGCGGTCGTTTTCAAGTCCCACTCTGTAAATTGCCTGTGAGAAGTCACCGACACACCACTTCTAAATCAGCGATGCAACGGTGGGGACCTAAATTTCTACCCACTAAACGTAGGTGCTTCAGTCCGCGATCGTCCATAACACAAAAGATTGTGCCTCATGATAATAATGCACAGACAATAGCTATAAAGTCCATCAGTAGAACCACTTTCTCTATCAGTGTCCATGAATACTCTGGAATTCACGTTTTCTCACCTGGGGCCGGATGCATCAACAGGCCGGGTTGGGGCAGGGGCAGGGCAGTCTGCGCCTTTGAAAGTGTCCGTAAATCACGAAATCAAGCGTGCCCCTGCTGCGCCATCTAGGAGGCTGGTTCAGCTAGAGCAGCGAAAAGCACTGCTGGGGCACGATCGATTAGATGATCTACTGCCCTCGCGCTTCGATCGTCAAAGATGTCGACTGCCCTGCCCCTGTCCCAACCCAGCGCGTTGATGCATCCGGCCCCTGGAGGCGACGAGCGGGTCGAGCGCAGGAGTTATGCCACGCCACATTCTCTCGGCCTCCAGCTGGGTTAGGCTCACGCTATGAGGATCGCAGAAGAGGGTCGCAGTTTTGGTCGCCGAGAAGAAAGGAAGCGAGAAGAAGACGAGAGTTAAGTTCCAGGTAGAAGGCGCGAGAATGGCGAGCGCGTTTTCCCATGGATCGTTTCAGCTACCGCTTGTCGATCCAACTGCGCAACAACCTTGAATAAGTCTAATTGGACATGATGGGGATAAGCGAAAGCACCCCAGTACTGGCGATAACGTCCGAGTCGTATAGCAGTAAAACTCAAAAAAGTCGTTTTCAGGTCAATTATATCCTGATCGGAATGGTGGCCACGTTTATTTGTTGTTGGCTGCCGTTGACAGCTGTGAATTTAGTGAAAGATTATAGTATGTTTATCTTTACTGCGGTCTTGCTCTGCCAAAACTCATATAATTAAACAGTAATCATATTCAGAAATCGAACCCGCCTTCCTTCGAGCACAACCGTTTCTCTGGCCATTAACAGCACATGTGATCGCTATGTCATTGGTGGTGTGGAATCCGGTGCTGTTTTTCTGGCTGACTAGGAAACAAAAACGCTCCGGTCTCAGCAAAATCATCAGCAGCTCTGAGGTGAGTCGCGCACATCTGTTAGTAGGGTTCAGAGCAACGTTCCGGATCGATTAAAATAGTGTAGGGAACTACCTTCCCTTTCATAGATTCCGTTGAAGAACTATAGAAGAACTACCTTCTCTACCAAACCTTGGATCTCAAAGACACAAAGCTGTTCGAATCCTTACTCACCGCCCTCAGTCAAATCCTGTCATTACTACCCTTCCCCCTTGACACAAACGGGGCTCATTTCCCTAGTTTTGACGTCAATTCCAATGAAGCTGTTCCAGTCCATTTCACTCGGTGCAGACGACCTGTACTAATTACCTATGAAAGCTGCATACGGTTACAATGAAATGACGCAAATACACCGCAACTAGTTTTACGATTTCGATTATATTTATCAATAGGGAATACGACCGATAGCCCGCTCATTGAGTACCCTCATCTTGGGCCATCTGTATTACAGTTTGGGACAGTAGTATTCTATTACTTACTTAATCGGTTGGCTTTCGCCTGACGCGGTCATTCCGCATCTTCACCGAGGTACGCCGTCCTAGTAGTCAGCCGTGCAGCTGTCACTATTCCATTTCGTGCGAAACGAAACATCGCGCCTGAACTGTCTTTTGATGCTGAGTGGCTCCAAATCTTCTTCAACCACATCCGTCCAGAACTTTCGCCTACGCCCAGGCGGCCGTTTCCTGACAGGATTTGGAAGCATTCTTAAAGCGTGTTGTACGATACGATCCGGCATTCTTCTTACTATATGCCCGAGCAGTCGAAGTCGACTTTCCATTGCTGCTTGAGATCGCGTTGGGAGATGCTGGCAACTCCCTCGTGTCAAGCGTTGATGTGCTGCGTCGATTTCCTTGCAAAGATCTTCGTTATGGCATGCACGCGGTCAGAAATATCCAAGCAAATGCCTAAAAGCTTCCTCTTCGTGCAATCCAACCTTTCCACCTGCGTCTTCGGTGCTGCCCACGTCTCCGATCTTCACATCTTGATAAGGCGAATAGCGGATAGGTAGACGCGCAACTTGACTTCCGTCGCGATGAGGGTAGACCACAAACACTTGGTTAGAGAATTGAATGCAGACTTAGCTTTTGCTCATTGTTGTCGAAGATCCGCTGCATTACTAACATCGTTCTTCAGCAAATAGCCCAAATAACAAAAATCGTCCACCCGTTCGATACGTTGTCCGTCCACACAAACTCCCGTTGAAAGCCTCTGAGAGACCCACATCAGCTATTGTCTATGTAGTATGCTATTATCTGTGCACAGTAGTATTCTATGCAAAGGTAAAAGTCCAACAATGATGCATTTCACTAAAAATGGATTGGATAAATTGAGTAAAAGATGAAGCGACCACACTCGATCCCGGCGAGAAAGAGGATGACGCCGTCGTTCGAATCAATCCAACTCGGGCGGCGTACATACGGTGGCTTTCGTTGTGGGACCGACCGCGCGACAGATCGTTAATTAGTTAGCATCCCCTGGCTTTCGCGACATCCTCTGTAAGGCATAACACACTGCTGGAGGGGTGGGGGGATGATAATCCAACGCTTCAGAGGGCCCCATCTGTTAGGTATACCACCAAGGGTTCTTAAGCCCACATAGATTGCCTATTTTTGGTCAGAAAAGAAGCAAACAGATTCTTGTCTGAGGAACATTGGACACATAAATCAATCTCCATCATCCATATTTAACAATTAGACCCACTGATTTTATTTAATTCCAGAAAGACTCAGTGCAAACGCAGGTGATTTTCCATTACTAGATCTATCTTTTGCTTTTCTTTGTTATAATGCACATCAATGGGACTATTTAGTGCTAATCTCGGTGACATTTCGTTTCATAGCAGTAGAGCCTTTTTGCGATCACCAAAATGCCATCGAGATTAGGTCCTATTGTACTTGTTTCTGCTTTTGCCGTTGTAGAACGCACACTATGTACGTATTGAGTTCAAGGGCACAATGGTTTTATCTGTTTTAAATCGTGCACCCTTTTTTCCCATTTCAACACCCTCACACCATTCCACACATTACACTTTCCATAGTTTGGCAGAGTCTTCCTTTTGTACGTAATGCATTTCCTTTAAGGTTGTAACGTCTTTCGCGAGTCGACTTGGGCATAGTCTGCGACGAATGTCTGAACGACAAGGAAGTAAACGGGAAAAGACAGAAATGTGAGTGTGGTATTGCAGAGTATTCTCATATTATTTACTCTCCTTCTAACTACATAACAATGTCTGGATGAACAGATAACAAAAAACAATGACATAGAGTTCGCGCAATCATTTTAGTCTGATGAATGGACGGGGCTGCGACGGTAGATCACCCCGCGCGAATCGAAACCCCATCCTGCAGTGAGGCCGCCAACCCTGCAGGGCCAGCCGCCTGGTGCACGCGTCAGACTAGATCGAAAGCGGAAACCTTATGTACGAGGATGCGTTTCCACGGTTTCTCTCCTTACACTTACACTACTCCTTGACTTGTCGTCGCCCTCTATTGCTAAATGAAAACAATACTACTGAAAATCATAACAATCTATCCTGAGTTACTGGTTTCCATTCCTGACCGTATCATTGGCTCTTTCCGCCTTGCCATGGTCTTTTGCGGTCTCGCGTGATCCAGCTATTTATTCGAAGTGTTCAAAAGTTGTATTGTTTACGAGTTACTTGGCCTGCGCATCTTCTCTGAGCAGCAAATATTTCGCCAACTACATCTCTTGCTACTGTGCTCTGCAACTCTTTGTTGCTCATTCGGTCTCTGGGAGACACTCTATATAGGCCCCTTTACATAACTCTCACTATAATCGCTAAGATTAGTTCACCTCGTTTCGTAGTCGACCCGTTTTCGCTGTCATATAACATTCGCGGCATTCGCTCACACGTATCTAACTACAACATATCATTACTAGTATTACGAAATATGGCGAAAATATCGAGTGAACCTGGTCGGGTATGCGCTGGCTGAGCTGTCCCAGATAAGTAAGAATCTCGAATCGCAAAGCTATCCGCGTCTATCAGTTATCCATCGCGCTAGCAAAAGGTGTCGCCGCACTCGGTCGAACGCGCAAACCTTGCCCGAGGCCAAGCAGGCCTGTTATCTCTGGGGTTGTTACCTTTTTGCCCAGACTTGTCTAGAAGGGTAAGAACACTGACTGAAACATGGGCTGACCTCCACCAGTATGCACCCGATACGCCTGAGTGGGCAAGCACCTTCCAGATGGATTTCAGTGCCTCATCGTATACGCTCGACTCAATTAACCTAGTCACATGGCTCCCACATGTTTTTCAAATATGCTAGCAGCTAGCGGGATCGAGCTTGCTAAACGAGATCGCATTGAAAGTCTGCATCACTACTGCGTGAGCCATTTTGCGGAACCCATTCAGCAAAGTGGTCGTCATGCAGAGCCTCATTGTACCGTGTTGTAACTTTTGTGAAAATGCATTTCTAGAGAACCAACAGGGAATGTCACCACAATGGACAGAGGGGGGGGGGCGTTCAAACCAGACTTACTCTGATCCAGTTCGCTTCGCAATACACCACCCGAAGAGTGCGACCCTACCTTAGACCACTGCGGAACATCTGACTCTTGTTGAACAAAACTTGTTTTTTTCACTCTTACTGCAAAGTTTGAGCTGGAGGGAAGAACGAATTCCACGTTATAATCCCCTGCCCGTCTACACCCCAGTTATGGTAGCCAAATTGGTTCCTCCTCCAGTGCTCAGACCGCTCCACTTACCTCTCTTCGCAGCTCATACCCCCATTGTGAACCCTAACACCGCATGCTAAACCCTGAACTAGGTAGGGAAACTAATCGCAGCTAAGCTCTGGCAAGAACATTCTGGTGAGTAGGGTAGAAGGAGCATGACGTTGAACGCTGTAGTTTGCCTATGTCGCTCTTTGTACTTTGAGATGTTTTTCTTGATGAGTCCGGCTGAATGTGCTACGTGGTCCAGAAAGTGCTAAGCCTTTCGACAAAATTGCGATTCAGATTAGTTGGCTAGCAAGATGACAGTTGCGAATTCGGCTTATGAACTTGGCCTTGTCTTTGTGCGTGCACAACCATACCCAGATTGATAGCGCCAGCTTCTGCTTGAATCGATCTTGGGCAGGTGTTGAGTTGTATCAACAAACGTGCATCGGCAACAATGTGATGACATTTGTCTTATCAGCACGGATGACGGATTACCACATCAGAAGTACACAACAGCTGGATATGCTTGAATTCCGCGAAACCTGGCTATCGATAGGGTCCAGCTATCACTGTTTAGCAGTCGGCTTGTTTTCGCCTCTCTAAACGCCGTCGTCGTTGTCGCCTAGGGCATGATTCCCACGATCTTTCCCGCAACGGTTGGATCCCTCAAGCGCTCCGAATGAGATTAGCTCAAATCGCGAATAGACAGGGCACATCTTTTTTGTAGAGATTCAGCTCTTTGTAGTAGAGAAAACTCTTCTTGCCTCGAAAAAGAAACGTTTTAGCAAAAAAAAGTTTTTAAATTATGTTGCTCACCATTATAGCCGCTTCCAAGCCTGACGACAATCATTTTAGACAAACAGGCATGTCGAGGGCACTCCACTCCCCAACACTTCCTATGTATCCGTTTAACGCGGTTGTACAGTGAAAACTTCAGTCCCATACAAATGTCCCAGCGTGGTGTAGCGGTGCCTGACCTAGTCCGGACTCGCGAACCAAGGATGTTGAGGACAGTGTCCACGAGTCATCACAGTAAATCGAAGTGTTTTGATCAATTGCCGTTGATAGGAGTAGGCAGAGTTTGCGCCCTACGTTGGAGTTTAAGGTCGTATGGACTATTTGGGGCTCTCTTTTAGCCGTTTTTTCGACATTACTGTTGCCATCAGCCGTGGACCTTTCAACAATTTGAGTCTGCCGTCGAGTTGGATAGAGTGGGCTAACCAAACCACTTCCACTATCTAAATCTAATTTTTTATTCGCATCATTTGAAGTTCCTCAAAATATTTTTTTAGATGTAAAAAGCGCAATGGAACAACGGACACGGAAACGATAACCGGTTGCAGTGCGACGTCACGACCCTTGATCATTCGGACGGAAATGCTGGCCACGTCGATCAATATGGATTTGAATCCTGATCGACTCTAAACACTCACGAATCGAACACTAGCCATTACTGAATACGGATCAATCACTACTATTTTTTCGTCAAACGCTTGTCTACCTTTTTCCGCATTACAGATTGTCCAGAAAGATGTTGTAGATATATGTGCCAACTAGTCCTATTCACTGACGCTTGCTCTCCAAAGATCTTTCATCGGCACTATGTATGATATACACAACCACGATTTCACATCATCGATTAGGGAAATTCCGATTCTAACGATTAAAATTGCATATACAGCCTCCGTCACCGGACCATTCCGCTTCAAGGGCGTACTTTACTTGCATATTGATCGCTTAGGATAACATTCTCACACACTCGCGGGGTTCGTTTGCCGGTCGAGAGGAGTTGAACAGGTAGCGTGCTCCCGCTCCAAACGAAAAAAGGGGCGGGCGAGGCTCGAAAACTCCCCCACTCGTGCCGAAAACTCCGCGTGTCAACCTCCCACCGACCCTACAATGCCGCGTCACAGTTGACCCATTCACACCGAAAACTGCCTAATCACCTCCCACCGACCACTCAGTGTGACGTCACACCCACGTGTTTACACCGAAAGTTCCGCCTGATCGCCTCCCACCGACCACCACCTACCACTCCTGCAGTTGCGGGCGTCGGTGGCAGGTTTAAAAGCAGGATTGGCGATTTAACCTGCCACCGACGCCCGCCAGAGCGTCGATATTCAGAGCAATGTCAGCCGTGACAAGCGCAGAAACCTCACAATCCAGTGCAGCGTATAGATCGTGGGCTGCCATTTCCACACTCTATACGAGAGAGTATCAGAGAAGAACAGTGCAGACACTGCAGCACATTACCCCGAAAACTCCGCCACATATGAGACATCACCACGAAAACTTTGGCAGTTATGAGTCATGCCGAAACCTCCGCCGATCAGCCAGATCCGATCAATTTGATCGGGGAAGGGGCGTTTTAACCGGCCACCGACCCCCGCGATTGCCTCAGTTAGTGTGCCAAAACTAGAAAAGAGCGAAAAAAGGGTTAGGAAGGGCCTTTTTGACGCTATCGATTCTCGTACACGATGTGTCACTTCGTTTGTACGCTGCCGAATACTGTTGCGCTGACGTACATGACCCTTCCATCTATCGATTGCGTAGAAACGCTGTAGCCACCAGCATCGGTTTCTTCCAACAGCGGTCCGATCCTCTATGTTTCTGCTCCCCTCTGCGCTTTGACAGTTGAACTTCATAGACCTCTGCATAGTCGGGCGGCAAAAGTCGCGCCTCCAAATGTTCGCAACGCGATTTCTGTCGCTCTACCATGCATAGGCTCCATCACTCTCAGTCATCCGGTTTAGGGGATGTGCTTTATCTGCGGTTCTAATCGATTGAGTTGAAATCGTTCATAATGTCATGAAAGTTTGATTACTGCTACAGTAACTATGACTGGTAAATGGTCATTCCTCTTGACTAAGCCGCCTCAGTTCTTCTGCCATCTGAACTGCAATACGGACACGGTGCGACTTACAGGAATGACTCCTTTTTTCTTTCAAAAAATCGGTGGAATTTTCGTCAGTCGACGGTGTTTCTGATAGGGTATTGAAGAATGTTCATTTTCTTCTCGAAACTTGCACACCTTCTATTAGTCATATTTTGCGAAGTCATTTAATAAGTGAAATGGTTTACATGTGTATTGTCTGGTCGGGTATTATTTTTGCTCTTTGATAAATTTGTTTCTTGTCGTGTGTTTGACTCGATTTGTTCAATTACCACCGGTCTGTACGAGGTTGCCAATGAATCTATCTGGAGCATAACGTCGGTGGCCTCAACATCATTGTTCGCAAAAACACAGTCGCCTGCGAACATCAGCTCCGTCTCGGAATAATCCGCACTGACCTGAGTTCCCTGTTGATTGTTGATCCGTTGTACGCTAGCTATAGCGTTGTTTTTGCGAACGATAAACTGTGAACACATTGTTTTTAATTCCTTGATACCCTGTGCATTTAACAAATTCGATTGACTAGTTTAAATATGTATTTCACTCATCAGTTGCCTATCTTAGCGGTATCCAACTTGAGCAAAAGGAGAATTAATAGTACCTCGGCTTTTCATTTCAGAAAAGGAAGATCGCCACGCAAGCGGAATCGGCCAGGCTGCCTCCGCATTTTTAGCTCTTGGCTGGTGCTCGTAGAGACGTCGGAAGGTGGCCTTCGAGACGAAAGATTCGTTCGCTTGTCTTGCCGGTATTGCTATACGTTACTGAAACGCTGGCGTTTCTTAAAGTGGAGCTACGTGCGCTTGACGTGTCTCCAGTGATTTGCCTTCAACGGATTCCTAGTGTGCTCTATGACACCTGTACTAATGAGTATATCAGCGCAACCTGGGGTGGTAGTAATCTGCATGTTTGCCGCGAGATGACCGCCGCTAAGCGGGTGGCTATCACGCGGTCATTGGGTAGCAGATCGCCAGCTCCTTTGGGAGCAAATATGGTATGAGAGAGGTTTATTCTTATGCAATACGAACAATTAGGGCTTACTCTTAAGATTGGAAGTGGGGGAAGGCGAAAACCTCAGCTTAGAAACTGCTGCTCCTGTTTTGAAATGAAAAATTGCGTAGTCATTGAGCGGTTTTCGAATGCAATTTCACTCTGCGGCGAACACAGCGAACCACGGGCTGAAGATTCTTTGGCAGACTGTGAGAAATATACCTGCAAAGGAGAGACGAAGAACGGTTGCGCGAAAAGTCCTATGGAGGACTTTCTGTGAGCGGTTAATACAACTCTTTTTCTAGCTTTGATTTCTGGAAAACGCACACTTTTATAATTTCTTTTTCTCGCTCTTTGTAGAAACAAGGGCTACCAAAGTAAGCATGATTAATGCATTACTGATTTGTTGTTTATAACATAAGATTGAAGGAGAAAATGCAGTTTAGCCTTTTTTGGTGTTTTTTAATCATATCCTATACAGATAGTATAGTACAAACTAGCAGCAGCAAGAAAATGTACAAATTGTCAATCTTTATTCAATTTATTGCCTGGAAATTGAGAAAATTCCGTGGTTTCCTCCAACTCCCAACTCTCCATATGTTGTCCTGCAATTATAATGATCGATGAGATCGAACAGTTTCCAGTGGTCTACAAAAACCTCAGCGAACTGTTAAGAGTTAAAGGTTTAAAAGAGAATGCGGATGCGTTCATCGCTTTTTACATGACTTACTGTGTAGTGGTGGCGTTTCTTCAAGTAACGCATACTTTACATTTGAAAAACGGGGTGATCCTTGTTACTGAGGTGGTTAGTTACCGGCTAAGCTGTGGCTGATTCATGGTCAACCAACGGTCAAGAGCGCGCGGTTGACTCGTGTTAAAAGACAAGACTACTACCACCCCTGTTGCCGTCAGCCTTCAATTGCCGGATTCATCGCTGTGTTTGGGCATTTCAGCAGGTTTCAGCGCTTGCCCTTTTGTGCACGCGCTAAACCCAGCCCAAGTCGACAAGCCCATGGTTAGCTCAACGATGAATCCCGCCTGGGGAAACTAATGTGTCCTCTGTTTCCGAATGAAATTTGTTTCCGTTCATCGCGTGCGTGTGCTCACGTGCGCAGCGTCTCCTCCCCACACTCTCTCGCTGTCTCTGCCTTCGCTCCGCACAAGCGGGCGAGGGAACAGAATAAATTTGGCTCGAAACCAGGAGCGGCATGCACGTTCGCGGCGGGTTAGGTTGGGGTTTGACAGGGTTTGGAGCATCGACGCGTTTGATGAATGCTTTGCGAGTGCTGGAGATAATAATTGGTGTCTCAGCGGGGTTTCGGCTGCCCCACCCTCCTAGGTGGGGTTTGCGAGGGAACGATTGCTCAGTGCTAGCCTAACCCCTTTTCTGCCCTCGCGCTGCTATCATCAAAGGCGCCGACGCCCCAAACCCTGCCTAACCCCAACATAACCTGCCGCGTACGTGCATGCCGCCCCAGAGAATAATTTGCGCTAGCTTAGTCTTGTTTGTCGTCTTCCAATTCCATAGAACGGTTGCCGTATCAATTGCTGCTTACAATGGAACTATTTTCAGACAGCCCAGCTCTTCCAGGTCAAATGAACTTCTCTAGAACCGTTTTGGACGTGGAATTCGGATGTGCCCTTCGCAGCTGTCTAAAGCCATTGTGAAAAAAAAACGTTATAGGCGTTTTTAAAAGCCTGACGGCATCAGAGAATTTTTAGGGTGTTTTGAATTCTTTTTTTCGGATTCTGCTCAAAACTTGTATGCAGGGGAATCTATGATGCCGAATACAGATCTGGTGCCCACTTGTTGAAATTCTGAGTTTTACTGTAGGTTACGGTAGGCGCCATATCATTTAGGAATCAAGGCCTACCTTAAAGGCAGTGTTCACGATAAAATTCCCTTCTCTGTTTTCTTGTCTATCTTGAAAACGGTCCCATTCTGATTCCAATAGTTTCCCTGGAATCGTACAAGACCTTCTGGGAGCGAAGTTATGGTCCCTCAAAAAATTGAGCTAGGGAATATACTTGTTATCCGAAGATAATTTTTCGAATATTGGATCCATTCGGACAATGCCGAATTAAATTTTCCGTATATTGGTTCGATTCAGATAATGCGCTTATCAAATTTTCGGGTAACGGATCGATTCAGATAATGCAATTTTTCCAATGACTCGGATACGGATATCCGATCGGATAACTTCGAATATTTTCGGAACAAAGTCGAGGAACGGTGAAAAATAGGTCAGGTATTCATGGCAAGCCTTTGAAAACATCCATAATTGAGCAAACAGTAATACTTCATTGCATTTGCAGCATGTTAACATACAAAATTCAAGCTTCATATATGTATATTAATAAAAATATGAAAACAAATCTTCAACTACTCTATCGTCGTTGGGGGGCACAGTATAATCCATACACAGGTTTTTCAGGGCAACTAGCAAGTAAAAAGTATGCAAAGCGACCCGTTTTGCGGCTCCTGGATAGCTTTTCGTCCCGTTTCTTCGACGCTGTTCTGCTTCTGAGAGCCATGAGAAGCATTTGCCATGAAAAATTCGAGAATGAAGCTCATCGTGAACAGTATACTTGTTCCGAATCGAATAATCGGATGAGTATCCGACTGTTTCAGTCGGATAAAAAAGTCGACTTTTTATTCGAAAAGTCGGATATTCGAAAAAGTGCTATATCCGACTATAGTCGAAAAGTCGAATATTCGAAAAAGTGCGATATCCGACTACAGTCGAAAAGTCGAATATTCGAAAAAGTGCGATATCCGACTACTGTCGAAAAGTCGAATATTCGAAAAAGTCCGATATCCGACTACAGTCGAAAAGTCGAATATTCGAAAAAGGGCGATATCCGACTACAGCCGAAAAGTCGAATATTCGAAAAGTGCAATATCCGACTACAGTCGAAAAGTCGAATATTCGAAAGGGTTATATCCGACTACAGTCGAAACGTCGGATATTCGAATAGTTCAAAATCCGAACATTGTCGCAAAGTCGGATCTCACAACTTCACTACAAAAACTGCTTGTCAATCACACTCCACGAAAATAAATACGCTCATCCGGTAATCTGTATTTGTATTTAGTTATTATTTAAAGGCTGTGGTCACGATGAAAACGTTATAGAAAACACTACAAAAATCAGCTGAGATCAAAAACAACTCAAAAACTATGAAGGTAGAGCGGTGAAAAACGGGCTAGAATTAGAGTTTCTAGGGCCCAAAGAAGCTGTTTCGTGCACACGTGCACAGCGATGACGAAAAGGTCGCCGTCTCATGCCGAGCAGTCAAAAATCATCGACATTCAGAGGACGAAATAAATGCAAATTTAACGAATAAAAACAGTTGAACAATGAAAGCATCACTTCAGTCAATGTTTTTGACTAGATCTGTACATAAATCCGTAGGTTCATTGATTGAAATTCAATTTCAAGCCAGCTGATGTTCTTGATAAAAGAGGTCACCGATGCCGATGATGTGGAGTGGGCTCGTCCACCATCAAAAGACAAGAAAGTTCAGGCTTCAAATTTGGCCCAAAACAGTGGTTTTTTCGCGATTTTTTTTATAGGTCCTACTACTCGAGACCCACAAAAGGGTTTAGAGAAAAAAAGACCACAAGCATATTTGATCGCGACCACTGCCTTTAAACACAATTTTTATTTATATTTGCTTTTGGAAGAAACTTTGTGGGTGTAGGTCAGATGGGAGCGTTTTTTTAAGAAACCTTATTGATGTTGCTGACAGACTTCTGCTATTTGTTGGACGACTACGGTGCGTGTTCAAACTATAGAGGCACCATACACATTTTCGTGCGACCGATGGATCGTTGTGGGCACCCTTCTGTGCGTCTGTCAAGTTTTCCTTTCGTATTCAACAGCTCAAAACTCTGCCCGTGGGTAGCAAAGTGCCTTCAAGGGAGCGGCCTGTTACGCTCTCTAATTCCGTAGTGCAGGAATTTTCGGGTCCTCGCGACGCTCGCTAAAGCCCGCATATACTGCATCAAAGGTGTAAGGGTGCAAGCCCTAAGCATACTCCACGCAAAAACAAAGGCGAAATTCTCTATTTTAATCTCGTTGTCGCTAAGCCCTTGAATTCTCGCCTTAATTGTTGCGAGAATTTATGGGCCAGTGTAGGGCAGGCTTGCGAGAGGTCGCAACGGGGAGGTCGTAGAAATTCCGGTAATTTTTGGAAGAAAATGAAAATTTGAGGGGGAGGGCTCGTAAAATTTTCGGAAAAAATGGCGTTTAGCTTCCAACCACTTGGAAAGGTAGAATGAGGTAGGAGTAGTAAGTCGCGTAGTTAGTAAGTGGTAAGTAAATTCATTTTTCCCCAATTTTATCCATGAAAAATAACCGTTGCGTCTTGTAACCCCGGGTTGTATCTATGGCTCAACGCCGGTCCCAACGAGGATTGGCTTAAAAGGAATAATTCTGCGAAGGTAGCGAGTTATGTGAACTTCAAGATGTCAAATTAAAGAGATTTAGTAGTAATTATAGGGCCACGATTTTGGTCGTAAAATTTTTTCATCCCAAGAAGGGGGCTGTAAAAATTTTGGTCCACAGAGGGGTCGTAAAATTTGGTCACCGGCCGCAACGGCCTGCTCAACCATGTTATGGGATTAGCGACAGCTTGTGTTGAACAGCGATCTCATCCCGCGTTGGCTACGCTGAACGCATGGATGCCGTTCGTAGTGCTGGTCTAGTCCTCTCGCGAATCGATTACTAGATACTCTGTGGCTGATCGTGGAGGATGACCCCGAACCGCTCTCTGGAAGACCGTGCCAACGATACATTTGACCGCGGGGACGCTGCAGGCCGTGGGAAGAAACGGCAGTGCGGTCGATCGCAGCGGAGATCGCCCTATAGTACTGATCAGGACAAGGTGGATCGATCAAGGCGAGAATCTTCCACCCTTTTCCCGCATTCTCGGCAAGAATTTCCTTAGTTCTTGAAGGTGACGTAGCTAAAATTCCACCAACTGGGGCTGATATGTGCGTAGTTTATGTAAATTCTCGCGATAAAATTAGATGAGATACCTCCAAAGCCCCGGGAATCTAATGTACTCGTGTGAGGCATTTCGCGACCCGTCGGCAGAGAGCAGATTCTCCCGGGAAGAATTATTTCTAGCAACTTTTTTGAAACTTCTATGTTTTTACGTTTTTCCCAAATTGTAGAGGCTCTTTTCTCTACGGTAGTAGAACTCTGAATATGTGACATTTCATAGGAAATCAAAATGTGATAGGCTCTCTACCGCAATAATCAACTTTAAAAACAAGGTTAGGTATAGAATCAACCTAATTTCTTTACAAGAAAATCGGACAGCTCTGAGGCCCCCGTCATAGTCGGTGGATCTACTGAGTCCCACCGGGTCGATACGCATCGAATTCGTGGAAGACGGGTGCAAAAAAATCAACCCACTGAGTCCGACTGCGACCGTCTGATGCCCACCGCAATCCCCCCGGTCGATACTGATATTTCTCATGCGTACAAGGGCGGGGCCAATGCACCGACTGAGTCCCACTGAGTCCCGCCGAAATCATCCTCACCCCACCCGGTCGATATAGGTGTTTTTCACGTGATTTGGGTGCATTTTTTTGGCCGACTGCGACCTGCCGAGGCCCGCCGCATCTCGGCTCTCGCCGTCTGCGCTCTGCCCCACGTACTGCTGATACGGAAATCAGATTCAGACATGTTGAAAACAAGAAAGATCAGCCACCAAACACGTTTCGATTCACAGCTGAAGTGATAATCGTCACTATCAATTGCGTGTTTCACAGAGGAGTTGGTTGGCGCTGGGAGCAACCGGACTCAGTGGGACTCAGCAGGTTTTTCCACCCCGGACTCATTCGAACTCAGTCGGACTCAGCAGGTTTTTCGACGAATTCTGACCGGGGCCTCACTGATCGGCGAACGTAAGGTGCGTCCGAATGAGATTGGCGGCCCATGCGGCCGGCGTGCTTGGCAGGCGGCCGTCGCGTTTGTCGCTCTCGGACGGGCATGCGAAAAGTCCCCACCGCCATCGACTACGAACGGGGCCGGCACCGGCTGGCAGCAAGCACTGCGCCGATCAATCTGCTCTGCAGACGGTGGGAGAGGGACGGCCGTCGTTGAAATCCAACACTCGTCCGAGGGCGGCACATGCGACGGCCGCCTGCCATGCACGCCGGCCGCGTGGGCCGCCATTTCCATTTGGGCACACATTATTCATTGCGAAGTGCCTTTTTCACATCTAAATGGAAGAATATAGCACGCCAGCAGCATATAGCAACGGAAACTCCGCCAGATATAAGCTCTTCCCACGAAACCTGTGGCAAATACTATAAGGCACGCCTAAACATCCACCAAGCAGTCATACTCAGGCATGGGAGCGGTTATTCCGCGGGGAATGTCGGTTGCCCTCCCTGGTCATCCAGCGTGTAACCGATATTGTTCCTCCGTACAACCGCACAGACTCATGGGCGGTTACTCGGCGGGGAACGTCGGTTGATCGGCTGGGGCATCTGCTGGACAATCTTCCACCGCCATTCAACCGATATCACACCGCGGTACAACCGAACCAGATTTACGGTCACGCGCTTTCCAATACATCCTGGGTATTCCCGGGTCCGCAGAGGGGACCCAGGGAAATCCCTATTGGCGTCCCCACAAAGAGGTGATCCCACGGTCCACGGTGGGGTGCACCCTACTGCAGGACCATGGGGAGATGACCCTAAAGTTGGGTACCACCCCCCCGAGCCCTGGGGAGCCCTCCTCGGCGACAAAAATTATCCTCCGGTATCCGGTGGATCTTCCGGAAGGTGACTCGAGGTCACCTTCCAGGTCCAGCTCCGAAAAGCTGACTGAGGCTCACGGTGAGATGGGGAGCCTTTATACCCCTATCAATGTTAGTACTTTTGTCTAAACATGTTGATGCCGGCGCACTTTTTTTGGTCCGAGTTGCGGAACGTGTCACATATTTGACGGTAGAGCACGTCCCCGCCGGTGCACCGTCAACCCCTTTTCCACCGCCAAATAACCGTCTCCGTGAATTGAATTTCTCTCTATCTGCGGTACAACCGGCAATTCGACTCCTCCCCATTTTGGCTCCCGCCGTCGCAGCGACAAGCCTTTTTACCCCGCTGAACAACCGTCAGCGTGTCTGAGTACCGGTCTGATTTTGGTTTGAAAAGTGATGCTTTAATCTGTCAGAACGCCGATAGTGGATGAGTGAGAAATCGACGTGTTTCATGTGAAAAAAAAGTTACTTGCACTTCAATTATTTTCATAGTCGGATAAAAAAGTCGACTTTTTATTCGAAAAGTCGAATATTCGAAAAAGTCTTATATCCGACTACTGTCAAAAAGTCGAATATTCGAAAAAGGGTGATATCCGACTACAGTCGAAAAGTCGAATATTCGAAAAAGTGCGATATCCGACTATAGTCGAAAAGTCGAATATTCGAAAAAGTGCGATATCCGACTACAGTCGAAAAGTCGAATATTCGATAAAGTGCGATATCCGACTATAGTCGAAAAGTCGAATATTCGAAAAAGTACGATATCCGACTATAGTCGAAAAGTCGAATATTCGAAAAGGGCGATATCCGACTACAGTCGAAAAGTCGAATATTCGAAAAGTACGATATCCGACTATAGTCGAAAAGTCGAATATTCGAAAAAGGGCGATATCCGACTATAGTCGAAAAGTCGAATATTCGAAAAAGTCCGATATCCGACTACAGTCGAAAAGTCGAATATTCGAAAAAGTGCGATATCCGACTACAGTCGAAAAGTCGAATATTCGAAAAAGTGCGATATCCGACTACTGTCGAAAAGTCGAATATTCGAAAAAGTCCGATATCCGACTACAGTCGAAAAGTCGAATATTCGATAAAGTGCGATATCCGACTATAGTCGAAAAGTCGAATATTCGAAAAAGTACGATATCCGACTATAGTCGAAAAGTCGAATATTCGAAAAAGGGCGATATCCGACTACAGTCGAAAAGTCGAATATTCGAAAAAGTGCGATATCCGACTACAGTCGAAAAGTCGAATATTCGAAAAAGTGCGATATCCGACTACTGTCGAAAAGTCGAATATTCGAGAAAGTCCGATATCCGACTACACTCGAAAAGTCGAGTATTCGAAAAGGGCGATATCCGACTACAGCCGAAAAGTCGAATATTCGAAAAGTGCAATATCCGACTACAGTCGAAAAGTCGAATATTCGAAAGGGTTATATCCGACTACAGTCGAAACGTCGGATATTCGAATAGTTCAAAATCCGAACATTGTCGCAAAGTCGGATCTCACAACTTCACTACAAAAACTGCTTGTCAATCACACTCCACGAAAATAATTACGCTCATCCGGTAATCTGTATTTGTATTTAGTTATTATTTAAAGGCTGTGGTCACGATGAAAAACGTTATAGAAAAAACTACAAAAATCAGCTTAGATCAAAACAGCTCAAAAACTATGAAGGTAGAGCGGTGAAAAACGGGCTAGAATTAGAGTTTCTAGGGCCCAAAGAAGCTGTTTCGTGCACACGTGCACAGCGATGACGAAAAAGATCGCCGTCTCATGCCGAGCAGTCAAAAATCATCGACATTCAGAGGACGAAATAAATGCAAATTTAACGAATAAAAACAGTTGAACAATGAAAGCATCACTTCAGTCAATGTTTTTGACTAGATCTGTACATAAATCCGTAGGTTCATTGATTGAAATTCAATTTCAAGCCAGCTGATGTTCTTGATAAAAGAGGTCACCGATGCCGATGATGTGGAGTGGGCTCGTCCACCATCAAAAGACAAGAAAGTTCAGGCTTCAAATTTGGCCCAAAACAGTGGTTTTTTCGCGATTTTTTCTTATAGGTCCTACTACTCGAGACCCACAAAAGGGTTTAGAGAAAAAAAGACCACAAGCATATTTGATCGCGACCACTGCCTTTAAACACAATTTTTATTTATATTTGCTTTTGGAAGAAACTTTGTGGGTGTAGGTCAGATGGGAGCGTTTTTTTTTAAGAAACCTTATTGATGTTGCTGACAGACTTCTGCTATTTGTTGGACGACTACGTTGCGTGTTCAAACTATAGAGGCACCATACACATTTTCGTGCGACCGATGGATCGTTGTGGGCACCCTTCTATGCGTCTGTCAAGTTTTCCTTTCGTATTCAACAGCTCAAAACTCTGCCCGTGGGTAGCAAAGTGCCTTCAAGGGAGCGGCCTGTTACGCTCTCTAATTCCGTAGTGCAGGAATTTTCGGGTCCTCGCGACGCTCGCTAAAGCCCGCATATACTGCATCAAAGGTGTAAGGGTGCAAGCCCTAAGCATACCCACGCAAAACAAAGGCGAAATTCTCTATTTTAATCTCGCTGTCGCTAAGCCCTTGAATTCTCGCCTTAATTGTTGCGAGAATTTATGGGCCAGTGTAGGGCAGGCTTGCGAGAGGTCGCAACGGGGGAGGTCGTAGAAATTCCGGTAATTTTTGAAGAAAAATGAAAATTTGAGGGGGGGGAGTGGGCTCGTAAAATTTTCGGAAAAAATGGCGTTTAGCTTCCAACCACTTGGAAAGGTAGAATGAGGTAGGAGTAGTAAGTCGCGTAGTTAGTAAGTGGTAAGTAAATTCATTTTTTCCCCAATTTTATCCATGAAAAATAACCGTTGCGTCTTGTAACCCCCGGGTTGTATCTATGGCTCAACGCCGGTCCCAACGAGGATTGGCTTAAAAAAGGAATAATTCTGCGAAGGTAGCGAGTTATGTGAACTTCAAGATGTCAAATTAAAGAGATTTAGTAGTAATTATAGGGGCCACGATTTTGGTCGTAAAATTTTTTTCATCCCAAGAAGGGGGGGGGCTGTAAAAATTTTGGTCCACAGAGGGGTCGTAAAATTTTGGTCACCGGCCGCAACGGCCTGCTCAACCATGTTATGGGATTAGCGACAGCTTGTGTTGAACAGCGATCTCATCCCGCGTTGGCTACGCTGAACGCATGGATGCCGTTCGTAGTGCTGGTCTAGTCCTCTCGCGAATCGATTACTCGATACTCTGTGGCTGATCGTGGAGGATGACCCCGAACCGCTCTCTGGAAGACCGTGCCAACGATACATTTGACCGCGGGGACGCTGCAGGCCGTGGGAAGAAACGGCAGTGCGGTCGATCGCAGCGGAGATCGCCCTATAGTACTGATCAGGACAGGGTGGATCGATCAAGGCGAGAATCTTCCACCCTTTTTCCCGCATTCTCGGCAAGAATTTCCTTAGTTCTTGAAGTTGACGTAGCTAAAATTCCACCAACTGGGGCTGATATGTCCGTAGTTTATGTAAATTCTCGCGACAAAATTAGATGAGATACCTCCAAAGCCCCGGGAATCTAATGTACTCGTGTGAGGCATTTCGCGACCCGTCGGCAGAGAGCAGATTCTCCCGGGAAGAATTATTTCTAGCAACTTTTTTTGAAACTTCTATGTTTTTACGTTTTTCCCAAATTGTAGAGGCTCTTTTCTCTACGGTAGTAGAACTCTGAATATGTGACATTTCATAGGAAATCAAAATGTGATAGGCTCTCTACCGCAATAATCAACTTTAAAAACAAGGTTAGGTATAGAATCAACCTAATTTCTTTACAAGAAAAATCGGACAGCTCTGAGGCCCCGTCATAGTGGGTGGATCTACTGAGTCCCACCGGGTCGATACGCATCGAATTCGTGGAAGACGGGTGCAAAAAATCAACCCACTGAGTCCGACTGCGACCGTCTGATGCCCACCGCAATCCCCCCGGTCGATACTGATATTTCTCATGCGTACAAGGGCGGGGCCAATGCACCGACTGAGTCCCACTGAGTCCCGCCGAAATCATCCTCACCCCACCCGGTCGATATAGGTGTTTTTCACGTGATTTGGGTGCATTTTTTTCGGCCGACTGCGACCTGCCGAGTCCCGCCGCATCTCGACTCTCGCCGTCTGCGCTCTGCCCCACGTACTGCTGATACGGAAATCAGATTCAGACATGTTGAAAACAAGAAAGATCAGCCACCAAACACGTTTCGATTCACAGCTGAAGTGATAATCGTCACTATCAATTGCGTGTTTCACAGAGGAGTTGGTTGGCGCTGGGAGCAACCGGACTCAGTGGGACTCAGCAGGTTTTTCCACCCCGGACTCATTCGGACTCAGTCGGACTCAGCAGGTTTTTCGACGAATTCTGACCGGGGCCTCACTGATCGGCGAACGTAAGGTGCGTCCGAATGAGATTGGCGGCCCATGCGGCCGGCGTGCTTGGCAGGCGGCCGTCGCGTTTGTCGCTCTCGGACGGGCATGCGAAAAGTCCCCACCGCCATCGACTACGGACGCGGCCGGCACCGGCTGGCAGCAAGCACTGGGCCGACCAATCTGCTCTGCTGACGGTGGGAGAGGACGGCCGTCGTTGAAATCCAACACTCGTCCGAGGGCGGCACATGCGACGGCCGCCTGCCATGCACGCCGGCCGCGTGGGCCGCCATTTCCATTTGGGCACACATTATTCATTGCGAAGTGCCTTTTTCACATCTAAATGGAAGAATATAGCACGCTAGCAGCATATAGCAACGGAAACTCCGCCAGATATAAGCTCTTCCCACGAAACCTGTGGCAAATACTATAAGGCACGCCTAAACATCCACCAAGCAGTCATACTCAGGCATGGGAGCGGTTATTCCGCGGGGGAATGTCGGTTGCCCCTCCCTGGTCATCCAGCGTGTAACCGATATTGTTCCTCCGTACAACCGCACAGACTCATGGGCGGTTACTCGGCAGAGGAACGTCGGTTGATCGGCTGGGGCATCTGCTGGACAATCTTCCACCGCCATTCAACCGATATCACACCGCGGTACAACCGAACCAGATTTACGGTCACGCGCTTTCCAATACATCCTGGGTATTCCCGGGTCCGCAGAGGGGACCCAGGGGAAATCCCTATTGGCGTCCCCACAAAGAGGTGATCCCACGGTCCACGGTGGGGTGCACTACTGCGGACCATGGGGAGATGACCCTAAAGTTGGGTACCACCCCGAGCCCTGGGGGAGCCCCTCCCTCGGCGACAAAAATTATCCTCCGGTATCCGGTGGATCTTCCGGAAAGGTGACTCGAGGTCACCTTCCAGGTCCAGCTCCGAAAAAGCTGACTGAGGCTCACGGTGAGATGGGGAGCCTTTATACCCCTATCAATGTTAATACTTTTGTCTAAACATGTTGATGCCGGCGCACCCATCTTTTTGGTCCGAGTTGCGGAACGTGTCACATATTTGACGGTAGAGCACGTCCCCGCCGTTGCACCGTCAACCCCTTTTCCACCGCCAAATAACCGTCTCCGTGAATTGAATTTCTCTCTATCTGCGCTACAACCGGCAATTCGACTCCTCCCATTTTGGCTCCCGCCGTCGCACCGACAAGCCTTTTTACCCCGCTGAACAACCGTCAGCGTGTCTGGAGTATCGGTCTGATTTTGGTTTGAAAAGTGATGCTTTAATCTGTCAGAACGCCCGCGAGTGGATGAGTGAGAAATCGACGTGTTTTCATGTGAAAAACAGTTACTTGCACCTCAATTATTTTCATAGTCGGATAAAAGTCGACTTTTTATTCGAAAAGTCGAATATTCGAAAAAGTCTCATATCCGACTACTGTCGAAAAGTCGAATATTCGAAAAAGGGTGATATCCGACTACAGTCGAAAAGTCGAATATTCGAAAAAGTGCGATATCCGACTATAGTCGAAAAGTCGAATATTCGAAAAGTGCGATATCCGACTACAGTCGAAAAGTCGAATATTCGATAAAGTGCGATATCCGACTATAGTCGAAAAGTCGAATATTCGAAAAGTACGATATCCGACTATAGTCGAAAAGTCGAATATTCGAAAAAGGGCGATATCCGACTACAGTCGAAAAGTCGAATATTCGAAAAGTACGATATCCGACTATAGTCGAAAAGTCGAATATTCGAAAAAGGGCGATATCCGACTATAGTCGAAAAGTCGAATATTCGAAAAGTCCGATATCCGACTACAGTCGAAAAGTCGAATATTCGAAAAAGTGCGATATCCGACTACAGTCGAAAAGTCGAATATTCGAAAAGTGCGATATCCGACTACTGTCGAAAAGTCGAATATTCGAAAAGTCCGATATCCGACTACAGTCGAAAAGTCGAATATTCGATAAAGTGCGATATCCGACTATAGTCGAAAAGTCGAATATTCGAAAAGTACGATATCCGACTATAGTCGAAAAGTCGAATATTCGAAAAAGGGCGATATCCGACTACAGTCGAAAAGTCGAATATTCGAAAAGTGCGATATCCGACTACAGTCGAAAAGTCGAATATTCGAAAAGTGCGATATCCGACTACTGTCGAAAAGTCGAATATTCGAAAAAGTCCGATATCCGACTACAGTCGAAAAGTCGAATATTCGAAAAAGGGCGATATCCGACTACAGCCGAAAAGTCGAATATTCGAAAGTGCAATATCCGACTACAGTCGAAAAGTCGAATATTCGAAAGGGTTATATCCGACTACAGTCGAAACGTCGGATATTCGAATAGTTCAAAATCCGAACATTGTCGCAAAGTCGGATCTCACAACTTCACTACAAAAACTGCTTGTCAATCACACTCCACGAAAATAATTAAGCTCATCCGGTAATCTGTATTTGTATTCAGTTATTATTTAAAGGCTGTGGTCACGATGAAAAACGTTATAGAAAAAACTACAAAAATCAGCTTAGATCAAAAACAGCTCAAAAACTATGAAGGTAGAGCGGTGAAAAACGGGCTAGAATTAGAGTTTCTAGGGCCCAAAGAAGCTGTTTCGTGCACACGTGCACAGCGATGACGAAAAAGATCGCCGTCTCATGCCGAGCAGTCAAAAATCATCGACATTCAGAGGACGAAATAAATGCAAATTTAACGAATAAAACAGTTGAACAATGAAAGCATCACTTCAGTCAATGTTTTTGACTAGATCTGTACATAAATCCGTAGGTTCATTGATTGAAATTCAATTTCAAGCCAGCTGATGTTCTTGATAAAAGAGGTCACCGATGCCGATGATGTGGAGTGGGCTCGTCCACCATCAAAAGACAAGAAAGTTCAGGCTTCAAATTTGGCCCAAAACAGTGGTTTTTTCGCGATTTTTTCTTATAGGTCCTACTACTCGAGACCCACAAAAGGGTTTAGAGAAAAAAGACCACAAGCATATTTGATCGCGACCACTGCCTTTAAACACAATTTTTATTTATATTTGCTTTTGGAAGAAACTTTGTGGGTGTAGGTCAGATGGGAGCGTTTTTTTTTAAGAAACCTTATTGATGTTGCTGACAGACTTCTGCTATTTGTTGGACGACTACGTTGCGTGTTCAAACTATAGAGGCACCATACACATTTTCGTGCGACCGATGGATCGTTGTGGGCACCCTTCTGTGCGTCTGTCAAGTTTTCCTTTCGTATTCAACAGCTCAAAACTCTGCCCGTGGGTAGCAAAGTGCCTTCAAGGGAGCGGCCTGTTACGCTCTCTACTTCCGTAGTGCAGGAATTTTCCGGTCCTCGCGACGCTCGCTAAAGCCCGCATATACTGCCTCAAAGGTGTAAGGGTGCAAGCCCTAAGCATACTCCACGCAAAAAAACAAAGGCGAAATTCTCTATTTTAATCTCGTTGTCGCTAAGCCCTTGAATTCTCGCCTTAATTGTTGCGAGAATTTATGGGCCAGTGTAGGGCAGGCTTGCGAGAGGTCGCAACGGGGAGGTCGTAGAAATTCCGGTAATTTTTGAAGAAAAATGAAAATTTGAGGGAGTGGGCTCGTAAAATTTTCGGAAAATGGCGTTTAGCTTCCAACCACTTGGAAAGGTAGAATGAGGTAGGAGTAGTAAGTCGCGTAGTTAGTAAGTGGTAAGTAAATTCATTTTTCCCCAATTTTATCCATGAAAAATAACCGTTGCGTCTTGTAACCCCGGGTTGTATCTATGGCTCAACGCCGGTCCCAACGAGGATTGGCTTAAAAAGGAATAATTCTGCGAAGGTAGCGAGTTATGTGAACTTCAAGATGTCAAATTAAAGAGATTTAGTAGTAATTATAGGGCCACGATTTTGGTCGTAAAATTTTTCATCCCAAGAAGGGGGGGGGCTGTAAAAATTTTGGTCCACAGAGGGGTCGTAAAATTTTGGTCACCGGCCGCAACGGCCTGCTCAACCATGTTATGGGATTAGCGACAGCTTGTGTTGAACAGCGATCTCATCCCGCGTTGGCTACGCTGAACGCATGGATGCCGTTCGTAGTGCTGGTCTAGTCCTCTCGCGAATCGATTACTCGATACTCTGTGGCTGATCGTGGAGGATGACCCCGAACCGCTCTCTGGAAGACCGTGCCAACGATACATTTGACCGCGGGGACGCTGCAGGCCGTGGGAAGAAACGGCAGTGCGGTCGATCGCAGCGGAGATCGCCCTATAGTACTGATCAGGACAGGGTGGATCGATCAAGGCGAGAATCTTCCACCCTTTTTCCCGCATTCTCGGCAAGAATTTCCTTAGTTCTTGAAGTTGACGTAGCTAAAATTCCACCAACTGGGGCTGATATGTCCGTAGTTTATGTAAATTCTCGCGACAAAATTAGATGAGATACCTCCAAAGCCCCGGGAATCTAATGTACTCGTGTGAGGCATTTCGCGACCCGTCGGCAGAGAGCAGATTCTCCCGGGAAGAAGTATTTCTAGCCACTTTTTGAAACTTCTATGTTTTTACGTTTTTCCCAAATTGTAGAGGCTCTTTTCTCTACGGTAGTAGAACTCTGAATATGTGACATTTCATAGGAAATCAAAATGTGATAGGCTCTCTACCGCAATAATCAACTTTAAAAACAAGGTTAGGTATAGAATCAACCTAATTTCTTTACAAGAAAATCGGACAGCTCTGAGGCCCCCGTCATAGTCGGTGGATCTACTGAGTCCCACCGGGTCGATACGCATCGAATTCGTGGAAGACGGGTGCAAAAAAATCAACCCACTGAGTCCGACTGCGACCGTCTGATGCCCACCGCAATCCCCCCGGTCGATACTGATATTTCTCATGCGTACAAGGGCGGGGCCAATGCACCGACTGAGTCCCACTGAGTCCCGCCGAAATCATCCTCACCCCACCCGGTCGATATAGGTGTTTTTCACGTGATTTGGGTGCATTTTTTTCGGCCGACTGCGACCTGCCGAGTCCCGCCGCATCTCGACTCTCGCCGTCTGCGCTCTGCCCCACGTACTGCTGATACGGAAATCAGATTCAGACATGTTGAAAACAAGAAAGATCAGCCACCAAACACGTTTCGATTCACAGCTGAAGTGATAATCGTCACTATCAATTGCGTGTTTCACAGAGGAGTTGGTTGGCGCTGGGAGCAACCGGACTCAGTGGGACTCAGCAGGTTTTTCCACCCCGGACTCATTCGGACTCAGTCGGACTCAGCAGGTTTTTCGACGAATTCTGACCGGGGCCTCACTGATCGGCGAACGTAAGGTGCGTCCGAATGAGATTGGCGGCCCATGCGGCCGGCGTGCTTGGCAGGCGGCCGTCGCGTTTGTCGCTCTCGGACGGGCATGCGAAAAGTCCCCACCGCCATCGACTACGAACGGGGCCGGCACCGGCTGGCAGCAAGCACTGCGCCGATCAATCTGCTCTGCAGACGGTGGGAGAGGGGACGGCCGTCGTTGAAATCCAACACTCGTCCGAGGGCGGCACATGCGACGGCCGCCTGCCATGCACGCCGGCCGCGTGGGCCGCCATTTCCATTTGGGCACACATTATTCATTGCGAAGTGCCTTTTTCACATCTAAATGGAAGAATATAGCACGCTAGCAGCATATAGCAACGGAAACTCCGCCAGATATAAGCTCTTCCCACGAAACCTGTGGCAAATACTATAAGGCACGCCTAAACATCCACCAAGCAGTCATACTCAGGCATGGGAGCGGTTATTCCGCGGGGGAATGTCGGTTGCCCCTCCCTGGTCATCCAGCGTGTAACCGATATTGTTCCTCCGTACAACCGCACAGACTCATGGGCGGTTACTCGGCGGGGGAACGTCGGTTGATCGGCTGGGGCATCTGCTGGACAATCTTCCACCGCCATTCAACCGATATCACACCGCGGTACAACCGAACCAGATTTACGGTCACGCGCTTTCCAATACATCCTGGGTATTCCCGGGTCCGCAGAGGGGACCCAGGGAAATCCTCATTGGCGTCCCCACAAAGAGGTGATCCCACGGTCCACGGTGGGGTGCACCTACTGCGGACCATGGGGAGATGACCCTAAAGTTGGGTACCACCCCCGAGCCCTGGGAGCCCTCCTCGGCGACAAAAATTATCCTCCGGTATCCGGTGGATCTTCCGGAAGGTGACTCGAGGTCACCTTCCAGGTCCAGCTCCGAAAAGCTGACTGAGGCTCACGGTGAGATGGGGAGCCTTTTATACCCCTATCAATGTTAATACTTTTGTCTAAACATGTTGATGCCGGCGCACCCATCTTTTTTGGTCCGAGTTGCGGAACGTGTCACATATTTGACGGTAGAGCACGTCCCCGCCGTTGCACCGTCAACCCCTTTTCCACCGCCAAATAACCGTCTCCGTGAATTGAATTTCTCTCTATCTGCGCTACAACCGGCAATTCGACTCCTCCCCATTTTGGCTCCCGCCGTCGCACCGACAAGCCTTTTTACCCCGCTGAACAACCGTCAGCGTGTCTGAGTATCGGTCTGATTTTGGTTTGAAAAGTGATGCTTTAATCTGTCAGAACGCCCGCGAGTGGATGAGTGAGAAATCGACGTGTTTTCATGTGAAAAAAACAGTTACTTGCACCTCAATTATTTTCATAGTCGGATAAAAAAGTCGACTTTTTATTCGAAAAGTCGAATATTCGAAAAAGTCTCATATCCGACTACTGTCGAAAAGTCGAATATTCGAAAAAGGGTGATATCCGACTACAGTCGAAAAGTCGAATATTCGAAAAAGTGCGATATCCGACTATAGTCGAAAAGTCGAATATTCGAAAAAGTGCGATATCCGACTACAGTCGAAAAGTCGAATATTCGATAAAGTGCGATATCCGACTATAGTCGAAAAGTCGAATATTCGAAAAAGTACGATATCCGACTATAGTCGAAAAGTCGAATATTCGAAAAAGGGCGATATCCGACTACAGTCGAAAAGTCGAATATTCGAAAAAGTACGATATCCGACTATAGTCGAAAAGTCGAATATTCGAAAAAGGGCGATATCCGACTATAGTCGAAAAGTCGAATATTCGAAAAAGTCCGATATCCGACTACAGTCGAAAAGTCGAATATTCGAAAAAGTGCGATATCCGACTACAGTCGAAAAGTCGAATATTCGAAAAAGTGCGATATCCGACTACTGTCGAAAAGTCGAATATTCGAAAAAGTCCGATATCCGACTACAGTCGAAAAGTCGAATATTCGATAAAGTGCGATATCCGACTATAGTCGAAAAGTCGAATATTCGAAAAAGTACGATATCCGACTATAGTCGAAAAGTCGAATATTCGAAAAAGGGCGATATCCGACTACAGTCGAAAAGTCGAATATTCGAAAAAGTGCGATATCCGACTACAGTCGAAAAGTCGAATATTCGAAAAAGTGCGATATCCGACTACTGTCGAAAAGTCGAATATTCGAAAAAGTCCGATATCCGACTACAGTCGAAAAGTCGAATATTCGAAAAAGGGCGATATCCGACTACAGCCGAAAAGTCGAATATTCGAAAAAGTGCAATATCCGACTACAGTCGAAAAGTCGAATATTCGAAAGGGTTATATCCGACTACAGTCGAAACGTCGGATATTCGAATAGTTCAAAATCCGAACATTGTCGCAAAGACGGATCTCACACCTTCACTACAAAAAACCTGCTTGTCAATCACACTCCACGAAAATAATTACGCTCATCCGGTAATCTGTATTTGTATTTAGTTATTATTTAAAGGCTGTGGTCACGATGAAAAACGTTATAGAAAAAACTACAAAAATCAGCTTAGATCAAAAACAGCTCAAAAACTATGAAGGTAGAGCGGTGAAAAACGGGCTAGAATTAGAGTTTCTAGGGCCCAAAGAAGCTGTTTCGTGCACACGTGCACAGCGATGACGAAAAAGATCGCCGTCTCATGCCGAGCAGTCAAAAATCATCGACATTCAGAGGACGAAATAAATGCAAATTTAACGAATAAAAACAGTTGAACAATGAAAGCATCACTTCAGTCAATGTTTTTGACTAGATCTGTACATAAATCCGTAGGTTCATTGATTGAAATTCAATTTCAAGCCAGCTGATGTTCTTGATAAAGAGGTCACCGATGCCGATGATGTGGAGTGGGCTCGTCCACCATCAAAAGACAAGAAAGTTCAGGCTTCAAATTTGGCCCAAAACAGTGGTTTTTTCGCGATTTTTTCTTATAGGTCCTACTACTCGAGACCCACAAAAGGGTTTAGAGAAAAAAAGACCACAAGCATATTTGATCGCGACCACTGCCTTTAAACACAATTTTTATTTATATTTGCTTTTGGAAGAAACTTTGTGGGTGTAGGTCAGATGGGAGCGTTTTTTTAAGAAACCTTATTGATGTTGCTGACAGACTTCTGCTATTTGTTGGACGACTACGGTGCGTGTTCAAACTATAGAGGCACCATACACATTTTCGTGCGACCGATGGATCGTTGTGGGCACCCTTCTATGCGTCTGTCAAGTTTTCCTTTCGTATTCAACAGCTCAAAACTCTGCCCGTGGGTAGCAAAGTGCCTTCAAGGGAGAGGCCTGTTACGCTCTCTAATTCCGTAGTGCAGGAATTTTCGGGTCCTCGCGACGCTCGCTAAAGCCCGCATATACTGCATCAAAGGTGTAAGGGTGCAAGCCCTAAGCATACTCCACGCAAAAACAAAGGCGAAATTCTCTATTTTAATCTCGCTGTCGCTAAGCCCTTGAATTCTCGCCTTAATTGTTGCGAGAATTTATGGGCCAGTGTAGGGCAGGCTTGCGAGAGGTCGCAACGGGGAGGTCGTAGAAATTCCGGTAATTTTTGAAGAAAAATGAAAATTTGAGGGGGGGAGTGGGCTCGTAAAATTTTCGGAAAAAATGGCGTTTAGCTTCCAACCACTTGGAAAGGTAGAATGAGGTAGGAGTAGTAAGTCGCGTAGTTAGTAAGTGGTAAGTAAATTCATTTTTCCCCATTTTTATCCTTGAAAAATAACCGTTGCGTCTTGTGACCCCGGGGTTGTATCTATGGCTCAACGCCGGTCCCAACGAGGATTGGCTTAAAAAAGGAATAATTCTGCGAAGGTTGCGAGTTATGTGAACTTCAAGATGTCAAATTAAAGAGATTTAGTAGTAATTATAGGGGCCACGATTTTGGTCGTAAAATTTTTTCATCCCAAGAAGGGGGCTGTAAAATTTTGGTCCACAGAGGGGTCGTAAAATTTTGGTCACCGGCCGCAACGGCCTGCTCAACCATGTTATGGGATTAGCGACAGCTTGTGTTGAACAGCGATCTCATCCCGCGTTGGCTACGCTGAACGCATGCATGCCGGTCGAAGTGCTGGTCTAGTCCTCTCGCGAATCGATTACTCGATAGTCTGTGGCTGATCGTGGAGGATGACCCGAACCGCTCTCTGGAAGACCGTGCCAACGATACATTTGACCGCGGGGACGCTGCAGGCCGTGGAAGAAACGGCAGTGCGGTCGATCGCAGCGGAGATCGCCCTATAGTACTTATCAGGACAGGGTGGATCGATCAAGGCGAGAATCTTCCACCCTTTTTCCCGCATTCTCGGCAAGAATTTCCTTAGTTCTTGAAGTTGACGTAGCTAAAATTCCACCAACTGGGGCTGATATGTCCGTAGTTTATGTAAATTCTCGCGACAAAATTAGATGAGATACCTCCAAAGCCCCGGGAATCTAATGTACTCGTGTGAGGCATTTCGCGACCCGTCGGCAGAGAGCAGATTCTCCCGGGAAGAATTATTTCTAGCAACTTTTGAAACTTCTATGTTTTTACGTTTTTCCCAAATTGTAGAGGCTCTTTTCTCTACGGTAGTAGAACTCTGAATATGTGACATTTCATAGGAAATCAAAATGTGATAGGCTCTCTACCGCAATAATCAACTTTAAAAACAAGGTTAGGTATAGAATCAACCTAATTTCTTTACAAGAAAATCGGACAGCTCTGAGGCCCCGTCATAGTCGGTGGATCTACTGAGTCCCACCGGGTCGATACGCATCGAATTCGTGGAAGACGGGTGCAAAAAATCAACCCAGTGAGTCCGACTGCGACCGTCTGATGCCCACCGCAATCCCCCCGGTCGATACTGATATTTCTCATGCGTACAAGGGCGGGGCCAATGCACCGACTGAGTCCCACTGAGTCCCGCCGAAATCATCCTCACCCCACCCGGTCGATATAGGTGTTTTTCACGTGATTTGGGTGCATTTTTTTCGGCCGACTGCGACCTGCCGAGTCCCGCCGCATCTCGACTCTCGCCGTCTGCGCTCTGCCCCACGTACTGCTGATACGGAAATCAGATTCAGACATGTTGAAAACAAGAAAGATCAGCCACCAAACACGTTTCGATTCACAGCTGAAGTGATAATCGTCACTATCAATTGCGTGTTTCACAGAGGAGTTGGTTGGCGCTGGGAGCAACCGGACTCAGTGGGACTCAGCAGGTTTTTCCACCCCGGACTCATTCGAACTCAGTCGGACTCAGCAGGTTTTTCGACGAATTCTGACCGGGGCCTCACTGATCGGCGAACGTAAGGTGCGTCCGAATGAGATTGGCGGCCCATGCGGCCGGCGTGCTTGGCAGGCGGCCGTCGCGTTTGTCGCTCTCGGACGGGCATGCGAAAAGTCCCCACCGCCATCGACTAAGACCGGGGCCGGCACCGCCTGGCAGCAAGCACTGCGCCGATCAATCTGCTCTGCAGACGGGGGGGAGAAGGGATGGCCGTCGTTGAAATCCAACACTCGTCCGAGAACGGCACATGCGACGGCCCCCTGCCCAGCACGCCGGCCACGTGGGCCGCCATTTCCATTTGGGCACACATTATTCATTGCGAAGTGCCTTTTTCACATCTAAATGGAAGAATATAGCACGCTAGCAGCATATAGCAACGGAAACTCCGCCAGATATAACCTCTTCCCACGAAACCTGTGGCAAATACTATAAGGCACGCCTAAACAACCACCAAGCAGTCATACTTAGGCATGGGAGCGGTTATTCCGCGGGGAATGTCGGTTGCCCTCCCTGGTCATCCAGCGTGTAACCGATATTGTTCCTCCGTACAACCGCACAGACTCATGGGCGGTTACTCGGCGGGGGAACGTCGGTTGATCGGCTGGGGCATCTGCTGGACAATCTTCCACCGCCATTCAACCGATATCACACCGCGGTACAACCGAACCAGATTTACGGTCACGCGCTTTCCAATACATCCTGGGTATTCCCGGGTCCGCAGAGGGGACCCAGGGGAAATCCCTATTGGCGTCCCCACAAAAGAGGTGATCCCACGGTCCACGGTGGGGGGCACTTACTGCGGACCATGGGGAGATGACCTAAAGTTGGGTACCACCCCCCGAGCCCTGGGGAGCCCTCCCTCGGCGACAAAAATTATCCTCCGGTATCGGGTGGATCTTGCGGACGGTGACTCGAGGTCACCTTCGAGGTCCAGCCCCGAAAAGCTGACTGAGGCTCACGGTGAGATGGGGAGCCTTTATACCCCTATCAATGTTAATACTTTTGTCTAAACATGTTGATGCCGGCGCACCCATCTTTTTGGTCCGAGTTGCGGAACGTGTCACATATTTGACGGTAGAGCACGTCCCCGCCGTTGCACCGTCAACCCCTTTTCCACCGCCAAATAACCGTCTCCGTGAATTGAATTTCTCTCTATCTGCGCTACAACCGGCAATTCGACTCCTCCCATTTTGGCTCCCGCCGTCGCACCGACAAGCCTTTTTACCCCGCTGAACAACCGTCAGCGTGTCTGAGTATCGGTCTGATTTTGGTTTGAAAAGTGATGCTTTAATCTGTCAGAACGCCCGCGAGTGGATGAGTGAGAAATCGACGTTTCTTGTAAAAAAAAGTTACTTGCACTTCAATTTTTTTCATAGTCGGATAAAAAAGTCGACTTTTTTATCCGAGAAAGCCGAATATTCGAAAAAGTCTCATATCCGACTACTGTCGAAAAGTCGAATATTCGAAAAAGGGCGATATCCGACTACAGTCGAAAAGTCGAATATTCGAAAAAGTGCGATATCCGACTATAGTCGAAAAGTCGAATATTCGAAAAAGTGCGATATCCGACTACAGTCGAAAAGTCGAATATTCGATAAAGTGCGATATCCGACTATAGTCGAAAAGTCGAATATTCGAAAAAGTACGATATCCGACTATAGTCGAAAAGTCGAATATTCGAAAAAGGGCGATATCCGACTACAGTCGAAAAGTCGAATATTCGAAAAAGTACGATATCCGACTATAGTCGAAAAGTCGAATATTCGAAAAAGGGCGATATCCGACTATAGTCGAAAAGTCGAATATTCGAAATGAATTTCATTTGGAACAAGTATAGTGAACAGTGCCTTTAATTAATCGAGAATCAGCAGATGATTATCACATTCCCATTCAGCACCCCGATTAACCACCGCATACAAATGTTGATTCAAATCAGAGACTTCGACCGAACTATCGCTTACCAATCGTAATCCACCATACCCTGTCAAAAATCGATAAACGACCATCAGGTGCGCGTTAAACACTCCAAATAACCCCCAGAAAAACATATTGGGCCATATCTATCGTAGCGCTCCGGAACTCTCGAAAAGCGAGTTTTGTATTTCGAATTTTTCCCGGCTGGGGTGCTTTGAACGAATTTTATCGAAATCTCTGGAAAATCGACAAGTTAACTTCAGATTCGTGATTTATGCTTACATTAATAAAAAACTCAAAAGTCGAACATGCATAGGAACAATTATATATAAAGATACCGTTTTCTCTAACAGATTTTGTGAGGTTTTTCAAAATGACAAAGGAGTCTGTCATGAATATATGCCTACAGTCAGAAAGTCTGGAAGTGCCTTTCCATGGTTCGGTGAAATAACGCTATATGACTTACTCACCAAGTGGACTTCGTCTGGGGCTACCACCCCTTCTTTCATCCCATCAACGTTTGTCAAAAACATTGCTCATGTGTTGGCGAACTCCCTCTCTTACATTTTCAATCTGTTCATGATGCACTTGAAGATTCCTCAGCGATGGAAACATTCTCTTGTCACACCGATACTAAAGAAGGGTCCCTCATATGATGCCAAAAACTATCGGCCTGTAAGTATAACATCACTATTCTGTCGCATCTTTGAAAAGGTACTAAAAGAACATATCACAAATCATCTAGAGGAAAACAAAATCATTCCTGATTGTCAACATGGGTTCTTGAAGGGCAAATTAGTGGAGTCAAATCTGTTGGAGTCCATTGAAGACTAGACCAAATCCATGGAAGAAAAGAAAGCCTGCGACGTGATTTACTTTGACTTTTCAAAAGCTTTTGATAAGGTTGAGCATAGCAAACTTCTGCATAAGGTCGAGAAACGGAAATTCCACCCCAATATTTTCACCTGGATTTTTAACTATCTTAAACAAAGAGTATTTCAAGTGATACAACACAGAGGATAAAAAATGGCATATGAATGTGCTAAATACGAGAAAACGTCAGGAGGTCCACTTATAACAAAACCTAAACGCCAGCCCCATTTGGACACGAGCGACATTGGATGGCTACCGTAACCCAAAATCTTCCACTGAGTTCCATTTTGAAAATTTATACAGTCAGTAGATCGCATTTTTATGCTGATTCCGAATTTGGCTTTCATTTTACGATTGGACCACTTTGAAGCGAGTTATTCAAAAACGGCGCCAAATGGCGCGCCCAATGACTAAAAGATAGGGGCGGTATTGTAGTTGGTTCGTCAGTTTCTTCCATCAGAGTAGTAAAAAGCGGCGTACCTCAAGTGGCCTCAGGGCGTACGTATTATTATTGCCAATACTGTGCAACATTTATACAGTTGATTTACAAGGCTTTGTTGAAAACCCTGTTGTAAAAGCACAACAGCTCGAGGATGACATAAAACTATGCTGTGAGATCAGTGAACCGGGGCAAAGGGAGGCGATACGTAGTGCGATAGACAAAGTTGCGGAGTGATCAAATCGGTGGAGTTTACCCATAGCAGCCGAAATTTCTGCGCATATCGCACCCCCCGAATTCCTACGCTGTAGGAGATATTGAAATTCCCACAGTGACTCAGGTGAGAGATCTGGGTTTTTGTTACGATGACAAACTAGACTTCCCATATCAGATTTTCAAAGGTTTATTCACGAAAAACAGAAGTGTTCTAAGGAAGGCATAGAATATATATGTCAGACCTATAGTTGAAAGTGGAGTCACGGCCTTGAATCCATATAAAAGGAGGGATAACGATGTTTTAGAAAGGGTTCTCAACAACTACGCTAGGAAACTCTTTATTCGGACAGAAGGATTCAATTATTCATTGATACCGTGTGCTAAGATGAGAAACACAGTTCTCAATCTAAGCTCGTTATAATCTCGTCGAAAGCTAAGAGACGCGTGTATGGTATTCAAACTACTATCTGGGCAGCTTGGTGTTAGAGTGTCCCGCTTCTACAGTTTGACACAATCGGGAACCAGGGGAGAACAGGTCAAGATCTCATTTTCAATGCCTAGAACCAATTTGAGGAGGCTTATGTTTACATGCAGGGCAGGCTTAGTCTATTTGAAGCTGAAGTATACCGCCTTACCAAATATGCTTACATACGGTCCATTCAAACGTATGACTGCTACGAAGTTATTGAGTATTTAGATATGTATTAGGGTTGTTTTTTTACAACTACTGTAGCGTTTTATCTCACGCTTGTCTTATACAGCGCAATAAATGAAATAAAACTGGTACATTTTCCTTAAGCGCTTTTAGAACCTCCTTATTGTTATAATTAAACGTTCAACCACAAATCCGTGCAAGTGGAAAAGGCTATCAGTTTGTACAAAGTTCGGTAAATGTGCTTTCATCCAAACTTTGCTCAAGGGAATGTTTTATTCGCTGATGAACACGGTAATGGGGTCGGCTTCCAAAATTCGGAAGGAATTGTGCACATTCTGAAATGTAGAAAAGTACCAAAAACGACAGTCTTGAGCTTATAACTTCTCAAAACCAGAAGCTCCGGGCTGGGCACTGCTCATTTTCATTTTAGAATCCACAGAGATACGAACAATGCAATTCGTTTACACAGATGCAACCTACGCTTTGTGTACTCCCCTTGTGAAGTTCAGCATATCAGACTTCCTTCATGAGAGAATGCTGATCAGCCCTCGTTTCTCGCTCAGAAAAACGGCCTGTGACCCGACGACTGGGACATGTTGTCCTCTTTTTGATATGCCAAGAGGGCAATAGACGGAGAAGAGTCGACGGGGCCATCCGTCGTCGTTGGCGATAAATGAATCTGCGTTACGTAGCCGGAGCTTGTGCTGACTGGCTGTGGCCGACAGCTGACAATGTCGTTAAAAACACATTCTCACACAAATGAGCTCATGAAGCTCAGTGGAAACGTTTATCTATGAGCAAAGCTGTCGGGAGAGGGACTACCTACGTACCTGATTTACTCATCAAGAATATAAGTTCAAATTGTTAGAAAATAAATAGAATAGTGAATTTTTCAAATTTGACGGTGAGATATCTCTTAAAGGCAGTGTTCACAAAGAAAAAGTTCCACGTTTTTTTTTTGGCTAAAGCGTAAGCTTTGGGTCCCTCTAAGAAGACAAACAACGGCAATGCGACGAAAAACGACCGGTGAGTGGGTGAAAATCCCGTGGGCCAGCCAACCCATTGGGCCACTCCGCCCACGTCCTATAACAGTTGCCCTGAGTTTGTGGTTAGATGAGCGATGTTTCCCGATCAAAATCCCCGTTCTTCCCTTCATTCTCAACTTTTCTCTTTACTCAGGTCATCTCGCACACATCGGCTGCAAAAAACGGGAGTTAGAAGCCTCGGACAACTCGTCCACAATGCTTCCCTTGCTGAATTCCGAGGGGCCATAACTCCGTTTCCAGGGGGTCTTGTACGATTCCAAGGACATCATTGAAATCAGCATGGGACCCCTCTCAAGATAGGTGGAAAAACAGAAAAACGACTTTTATCGTGAACACTGCCTTTGAGGGTTATCTGTGGGTGCTAGTCACGATCTCAAGGCCTACTGGTTGGTTTTAGGAAGTCTTTGACATAAACTTTCCAAAGTTTGTTTTATTAGCGGGGGAGTATATAGGGCTAAAGGTGGCTTTAGGAAGCACTATTCACGATGAACTTCGTCTTGGATCCTTCAATGAAGAACATTTGTAGTAGCCCTCAGAAGGAGATCGGCGTTGAAAAAACGACCTAAGCTCATTCCCAGAGGCAAAAAACGGTTTTGGAGATTGCCAAGTGGGCAAGGCCGGCCTTCTTGGGTCTAGTTGTTGGTATCGACACCGACACGGCTCCATCACTGCCAATCCGTGACCTTCGAGTATCAGCAGAGGTTTTATCGAATTGCTCTGAGAGAAATCGCCGCTGCGGCTCCGCGATAGTGCCGCTTTGGAGCCTACAGGCACTGAAGCGGCACTATCGCTGAGCCGCGCAGGCATTTTACCGGAGCCGTGGCGGAACTACCGCGGAGCCGTAGCGGTGATGCGGAAATGCCGCTTCGGCTCCACGATAGTGCCGCAGCGGCTCCGGGAGAGTGTCTGATATGAAGTTATTTATGAATGATAATACAACTAGGGGGACCCAAGAACAAAAATACGCACCTGCGGTCATTACGTCATCTGCCTGATAGTGACAGAGGCTACCGCCGCTTTTGCGCCTAAGGGAAATACGGAATGTACCTTAAACTTGGGTAATTGAACCGGCGAAAGCTTCGTTTCACCACACAGGATAGTGCATCGTTCTTCACGCGAGTTCACTGCTGCATCCTCGCGGAGCCGGCGCGGATCTAACTCGGAGCCGCTGCGGTACTATCGTGGAACTATCGCGGTACAGTTGAGGGTCGCGGTACTTTTTCGGCACTGACGCGGCCAATTTTCTCAGAGTAGGCTGTGGATTGCAAAGATTTTCGCCTGAAGAAGATTTCCGGAAGTTTTCGACAACTGATTCTGAAATCTAATCTTCCTTTCAATGAAAAACCACTGCGTTTGATGGCAGGTCAAAGCTTGGCAGTGATAGAGGCGTGTCGGTGTTGACGACAACAACTAGACCCAAGAAGGCCGACCTTGAACACTGGGGTAATCTTCGAAATCGTTTTTTGCTTCTGGGAAGGCTTTCGGACCCGTTTTTTCAACACTGTTCTGCTTCTGAGGGCTACCACCATTGTTTTTCAAAGTAACTCCAGGACGGAGTTTGTCGTGAACAGTGCACTTAAAGGCACTGGTCAAGATGAAAAACATTATCAAAAAAAACTACAAAAATTAGTTGAAATAAAAAACAGCTGAAAAACTATGAAGGTAGCGCGGTGAAAAGCGGGCTAGAATCAGGGTCTCTAAGACCCGAAGATGCCAGTTTGTGCACACGTGCACAGCGCCGCCCAAAAAGATCGCAGTCTCATGCCTAGCAGTCAAAAATCATCGACATTTAGGGTAAGAAATGATTGCAAATTTATCTAATAAAAGCAGAGAAACAATGAAAGCAAGCACTTCAGCCAATGTTTTTGACTAGATGAGTACATAAATATTCGAGCAGGTCAGTTCGAAGGTTAATGTTCATTGATTGAAATTCAATTTCAAGCCAGCTGATGTTCTGAGAGATCATCGATGCTGATGATGTGAAGTGAGCTCGTCCGCCATCAAAAGACAAGAAAGTTCAGGCTTCAAATTTGGCCCGAAACAGCGGTTTTTTCGCGATTTTCTCGTATAGGTCCAATTCCCTCTGAAGCCAAAAATGGGTTTGGAGAGAAAAAGAAGACGAGCATAATTGATCGCGACCACTGTCTTTACCTATTTCCAAGACGTTTTAAAAACTGAGCTCACTATGTGTCTCTGGGGGTATTTGGAGCGCCTAAAAACCGTGTTCACGACAAACACAGTCTTCGCGCTCTCATCTGAAACTGAGAGGACCAGGACCTTTTGCACCCGAAATATTTTGCTTAAAGGATGCTGAAAGGATCCATTAGTAGCCCAATACGACTCAAGGTCCCGTCAAGCCTACTTTTTTAACGCCGATCGAGAAAATGAGCGTGTCGTGCATGCCACATTCAAATTTGCGGTGGCAGAGGTCCACACGTGGCTCGCTTTTAGCCGTTTTTCGCCATTAAGGTTGCAATGAGCTCCAGACCTTCCAAGTTGCGGTGAAAATTGAGGACTGTGTACATCGAAAACACTGCCTTAAAGGTACAGCCCAACACTCGCAATCGTTTCCCAGGTTTTTTACTTATCTTACAGAGAATTTTGAGCTGATCACAATGGTGTGTGCCAAAATGGCTCAGACTACAGACTGTGAACGGAGTTATGGTCCCTCAAAATTGTGATGTCAAACGGCGAGAAATTCTTGGACGAGCTGTCTCGAACTTGTTTTCCCTCGTCATTCGCAGCCGTCGCACCGGGGCAGATCACAATGTGAAGCTGGACCGATAACAGATAGAAGAACGTAGATTTGCATCAAAATCTATAGCGCGTCTCGTTCCTGTACAGGTTGAAAATCTTGTAGTGAGTGGGGGGAATGGGTGCCGATTAAAAGGCACAGTACACCCTCAGACATGAATTTTGTGATTTTCATTTGTTTGTGTAGTAGACTCCTCCTGTATAACACGTGCCAAGTGCGAGATCCCAATTCCTCCAAATAAGCAAGATATAAGCGACCGCCACAGGCCCAAACCCTTTCCTGATTTTCGACCTCGATATGGGCTGGATGGATGGATGAATTTGAACCGAGTCTACTTCCTTCAGTCCATTACCGGTCCTTGTCCTTACCTTGGCTCGTTCTCGCACAACGGCTGCTAATGTGAAGAAATACAAGCTTAAGACAACTCGTCCAACATTTTTCCGCCCTCAAATAATAGACTTTTTTTAGGAGTCATAACTCCTGTCGTAGGGGTTTTAGAACGATTTCAAGGATGCCACTGTTATCAGCGTGTGATTTTCTCTAATAAAAGCATAAAAACAGAAAAATAACTTTCTGGGTGATCTGTGCCTTTGAGGAGCAGAGCGAACAGTGCTCGATTTTTCTCGCTTATTCTGAGGATTTGAGATTCCGCGTCTGGCAAGATCGCTACACGCAGCGGCCGGAATAGAATATCAAACTTTACCCACGAGCTTGGACTGTCCTTGCACGCTGAGGTTCGTTTGTTGAGCTTCCATAGATTCCGGTAGGCTACGGTGGCTCACCGTAGTTCGGTCAAAGTCTCACATTTTGGCTCAAAAACCCTCTGTTGGGATCGGGTTGTTTGGAATGGGTGGCGTACACAGATCTAACCCAATTTTACTAGAGCTGAATGGCAATATGCTTACTGCAAACTTCTATTTTTCTCAGAATTTCCATAATAGTTGCGCCCCGCCTTCAGGGCCGCTTCCATCCATTCCAAGCGCTTTTCAGCGATCTATGCAACTTCCTTAAACTCTGAATGAGGCTCTCGAAACTTTATAGCGTACCACTGCCACGTTAACAGCAGAGGAAACCTGGCAGACCCTTGTGAATGGTGGTTACCTTCATGCGCGCCTACATTATTCTGACATGGAACACAACACGGCTATCTCTCCGGTTGTCTGGTTATCGATAGATGATTTCACTAGAGTTTTTTTTTCCAGGGGCGGCATGCATGAACGCTGCAAAGGAGGTCAGGGAGCCGCTCCGCGTCCTCCGTGCGAAGCGTCGAGCCAGAGGTGACACGGAAATCATGCCGTCTGCTTAACTTTGGGACGCAAACTCACTACGCATAGCAAAACCCACGCCTAACAGCTGTTTTTTGATTTGGCCCTTATCTAAAACGGCTTCATTGCTGTGAAACTGCAGAGCCTAATGGGGAAAATATTCAAAAAACAATTATCTATGAAGAAGAAATCAAAAAAGACCGAAGTTAAGCACGATTAAAATTCAAAACAAAAACAGTTAGGCGGGGAATTCACCGTGCGTAGTGAGGTAGCGTCTTTACACAAAAGGGACGGCATGATTTTCGGGTCACCTCTGGCTCGACGCTTTGCACGGAGGACGCGTAGCAGCTCCCTGACCCCTTCGCAGCGTTCATGCATGCCGCTCCAGAAGCAGAAGTTCGTCAGTGTTACTATCGAAGAGTTCTCTTGCTCCTCATAATGCCAAAATGTTAGGAGTGCATGAGCCAACTTGTAGTGCGGTGTCATTAAACTCATCTTTCCTAGCCTTGAAAATGGTTTGTTTTACCGTTTCGGTATGAGCTTGAGCATGACAGACGAAGGAAACCGCCATAGCGTGTTTATGAAAGTGATGAAAGAGATAGAGAAAGAAGTTTCGAGAGGTTGTGAACATGCCGAGATGGATGCGCTGTCCCAGCTCATGGGACAGAACTGTTCCGTGTTCCATAGTCTGTGGATGGATACACCAATGTGAATATTGCCGATAAAAACTGTTATTCTCATATTGTCAATTAACTCCTTCCTGCCTTAACACAAAGTGCAACTGCCCTAACGCTGCTCCATACAGGAACCAAAATGGGAGTATTGTTTTGATCCAGAATATAAGGAGAGCTCCATAGCGTCATCATCATAGCCATGCTAACGGTTCCTCACTCTTCCTCCATCATCATCCTCCTCATAGCTACTCTTCGCTTGTTCATTCCTTAGACGATCAGCATCACTAAGGCACCCGTGATAGTTGGGTACAGTCCGACGTAGTTCTTCCTGTAGTTCCGCCTGGGTCGTCCATAACCCAGCGTAGGCCGCGTTCGACGGGATGCCGCAATGGTGTTCGGGATATGGTATACTTTGTCGCTGTCATTAGCGACAGGCATGCAATCTAGCACAGATCGCGGCGGGAACCGCATCGGAGCAACGGCATCGGTCGTCGTAGGTATAGCTATGGCACGTCTTTCGCAGCGACGTGTCGCGGAAGGCTGACAAACTGCAAATGTGCCGAAGACTTTCGCTGCCACTTTCGCTGTAAAACGTATTGCGACAGCGACAGGTTTAGATCGGGATTATACTTCCAGCGACGAGCGACGCGACGCAATGTTTACCATCAGTATCGACCGAAAATCGATACGCCTGACATGCATTGTCGCCGTCGTCGGTCGCAAGAAGTATGATTTCAGCCTCAAAGGTCGTGTGCTCCTCGACAAGCGGTCGCTGTCGCTGTGCAGCCGCGATGCGACCGTGTACTTCACAAATAAACCATGCCCATTCATGGCTTTACTAATCCAACTTCGATGGGGTTAAGGCGTTGAGGAACTACGGACGACCTAGAAGTGACTATCGAAGGGCAAACTTTTGTCTGCGTTCTGCATGCTTAACTTGCATATCGACCGGGTGGGCCGACGAGCCATTGTGTATTGTGCAACTACGATGAGGGCCGAAGTGAGATAGGCTTACGACCGAGCTCTATTTTCAAGGAAGTCTTGAAGTCCTGGAATAGAACCGTCTTCTGGGAGGAGTTGAAGAGACCTGGAATAGAACCGTCTTCTGGGAGGAGTTGAAGAGAGGGACGTAGCCTCAAACTCAAAGTAGTCAATACAAGGATTGTGTCGGCAGGCCATTTTCGTAGCGGAACAAGGTGGCAGAAACTAAGACACCGCTCCTACTCTGGTAACTGAGCTGATGCACCAAGAGAAAACCTGACGAATTTATGACAAAATATTGGCTGACAGACCATCCCTTCAGCACTTCCTCACAACTTTGACTACGTGTTCTATATTTGGTCTTCTGATACATTATTATTACGCTCGAAAAAGTTAAAGTTATATCTGTGGCTTGTTTCCTCAAGAAAAAATATTCAATCCTCAAGCGCGTCGTGGGCGGGCGGTTCATATCTCACAGACGGCTGGCGGTACGGTGAGCTGATCAGCTGCGCTCTTCTCTTGGCCTGAATCAATTAGCGGGCAGGTGCACATGACCGCCGCGCCAGCCGTGGGTGAAATTCAAATTTTTTTGAGGAAACAAGCCACGGGCGTAACTATAAATTGTTCCAATTCCGATTTGACACATTTCAGTGCTGATGAATCGTCTTGCGTTCTGCCTTGCCGTGCTCGTGTGTTTCGACGTCGCCATTGGGCAACGTCCGCCTTCATACGTCCAGACTAACTGGGTGTGCGCCAACGTTGGCAACGTTGTTCTTGCCCCCATAATAAGAAGCCTCTGCAACAGTAGCTGCTTCTTTGATGTGAGTGTTCACCAAAAATAGTGTATGAGCCGGGAAAGGCGCCGCTTCGGGTCTCATTGGCCGGGGCTGTAGAATGGGGGGGGGGTCTCAGGTAAATGTTGTACCCTCACATTTTTCATTGAGACCCGGCTTGAGGCGCATGCATACTTTCTGGCCCTGGGTTCAGGCTGGAAATTAAGTTCGGAATGTGGTTATAAGTCACGCCAATCGTCTTGTCGCCTCACCAACGCACGACGGTCCAGATCCCATGTGATATCGAGAACTGAGTCTCATCCACGTAATGAGGGTGGAGTCGTTCGGCTCATGGACGGTTTCGAAGTCAGACTAAACGTTGATTTTTTGTTTGTTTTTTATGTCAGAATGTTTTATTTATTTATTTATTATTTATTTATTAAGACTCTCGATCGCAACAGTACAATTGTTGAACTTTCTTTGCGAAGAGCTCAGCCGTCTTCTTAGCGTCTCCCGTTACAAGTGTGATCCAATTCGATGCGACTTCCTTTGTTTTTCTTCCACGGAAGCTCGCAATTTCATCAAGCCATCTGGTTCGCGGTCTGCCTGGGTGACGTCGTCCAACAGGGATCCAATCTGTTGATAAACGGACCCACGATACTTGGGTTTTCTTCGACAAAGATGCTGCGTATGTCCACTTGCGTTTAAGAGCTAATCTTGCCCAGTCGTTCAGGCCGGTTCTGCGCGGTATGACTTTCGCGGGGACTTTGTCGATTAGGCGTATTCCGAGTATCGCTCTCTCCAGTCGACGTTGCGCTGTTCGAAGCGCTACCGCAACTTCCTTGGTCCAAGTCCAGGTCTCACAAGCGTACAGGATAGCTGGTAGAATGCAAGAATTGATAAGTTTTCTCTTCAGTCCAATCCTTATGCAGGGAGAAAGTAGAAACTGAATGAAAGGCAGAATGTTGAGAACCAAAAATATTGTTTCCGTTTTCATTTTAGTCTGACGCATGGACCAGGCGGCTGGCCGTGCGGGGTTGGCGGCCTCAATGGAGAATGGGGTTTCGATTCGCGCGGGGTGATCTACCGTCGCAGACCCGTTCATTCATCAGACTAAAATGATTGCGCGAACTCTATATCCCTCCAACATCTCCTTGAACGACTGCGAAGTTGCATTAGCCTATTTATACTTTGATGGCTTCGTTGAACTGAAATACAAATATATGGCTTCCGTTTTCGATATGGTCTGTCGCATTGACCAAGCGGCTGGCCGTACGCTAACTTTACAGCTCAATACTGTTAAGGTGTGGTTAGAGAGGGTAAGAAATATTGCCAAAGAAGAGGAGACCCATGTTGTTCGACCTTTGTGCTCCTCTTCTTTTATGATATGGAAGGATAGTGTTTGATGGTTCACGATTATTCTGTTTTCTAGCAATGCAATTCTGGCACATGCATTGTGGACAAAGGAGAGAACAGATGCCGCTGTGATGGATGTGCTCCGTATCCTTACGAACCTGGACCGATCTAAAGCAGTTATGGAGTTATTTCATTTCACACACTCACGCAAAATAATAAATCTTTTTGATGCATTCAAAAAAAAGACGTTAGAAAGTTTACAAGGTGTTATCCCTGCGGAAATTTCGTCGCCGCTACATCTCGAGATTGCAAACGGGTTGTTGTTTTGCTAGATAAGCCAGAGTATATCGTAAGATAATGTCTATATGGAACACCAGCCTGTGCGATGTGTCCTCTGCAAAAGTTGAGCCACCTGTGTGCGCCCAGTAGCTTGGCTAGTGTCTTCATCCACTGTAATAATGAAGGTACGTCCGAATGAGAATGGCGGCCCATGCGGCCGGCGTGCTTGGCAGGCGGCCGTTGCGTTCGCCGCTCTCGGACGAGCATGCGAAAAGTCCTCACCGCCATTGATTACGAACGGGGCCGGTAGCGGCTGGCAGCAAGCACTGCGCCGATCAATCAGCTCAGCAGACGGGGGGGGGGGAGAGGGGTAGGCCGTCGCTGAAATCCAACACTCGTCCAAGGGCGGCACATGCGACGGCCGCCTGCCAAGCACGCCGGCCGCGTGGGCCGCCATTCTCATTCGTGCACACTTTAAGCATCAGGGTTGCAAGAAAGTAGTGAGAACTGCTGGAATCTGAATTTTTCCAAAGCTTCCAGGGCTGTAATGAAGCTGTAGAGGGTAGCAGAAAAGTGTTCGTGCCTGGAGAAAACTTGCCTATCAAGATTCCTCTTGGATCTATTACATACTTTTCCCTTTGGTAAAATAACGAAGTGGACAAGAAAAGTGTAGGAGCTGTTTTGGATTGCCCCTTTTCCCTGAACCTCACAGAAAATGAAACCATCTTGTCATAGAACGCATACAGCGACGCTGGTAGTTGACACCGAAGTCGTTCCAGGTCTTTTCTGGCCAACCTAGAAAGTCAACCGTGATAGCATTTTTTGGTTCCTTATTGTCTTCTCTAATAAGTAACCCTGAACGGGGATAGAGACAGGTCTCGGGGGATACAGACTCGGATGATTGTGGGCCATGAACTCTTGTGATCTTGCAAACTTCAGCGTCATGGCCTTCGCGAACTCTTGACCCCACCCCCCACAATGTGAGCCACCGGTTTGTCGGCGCAAAGACCCTTCAAAGCGTAGGCCGGAGGAGTAACAAAACTTTGAAAGAGTTCAAAAGTGCCTTTGAAACTCCTCAACAGGATTGACGCGATAGTGTTCGGTAACTCTGACCGCGTATGCGGACACTCTCATTCCGACAGACTCCAGTTCAGTTTTCTAACCTTATTAGTATTACCGTGCAAGCATTGAAATCCTAGTCAAAGATCAGATACGGCATCCTCGTCATGGTCCACAGCAAGGGTGAACCCCGCTGCAGGGTCCAGACTGGAATTCTCTATTGTGAATAGCTTGCAAACAAGTGGTGAGTGGGTCGTAAAAATTTTCGTGGAAAAACGAAAAGTTGGAGGGGTATCATAAAATTTTGGAACGAAAAAAATTATAAAGCATTGAAAAAAAGAAACAAAATCGTTGTAGAAATTGTAGAAGGTAAATTTTGGATAGGCTGTAATTGTTTGGGGGGGGGCCACTCGAGAAAATGAAATGATTCATCCATAAAATGAAAATTTGGGCTGATACAATATGCCTGATAATGTTATAAGTCTTTGTTTTCGTGGAGACTCCATGAAAATACTTCGACTTCTGAAAGCGGTATCATCCCTTCTCCAACTGAATCCTGAGTGCCCCCCCCCCAAAATGGTTTCATACCTATTGGCGATTTAAAAAGAAAACTGTCACTGTTTACAACCTGAGTTGAACCAAAGCTAAGTCCATTCAGTATCCCTTGTGGGTGGGAATTCGCTGTACTTCGCCTTGAAAACACTATAAGGTGGCCGACCCCTCACCAATATCAAAAATTTCAACTTAAAAAAACGCTGAGTTCCACATGGAAATCCGAAAAACTGCCACAGGTTACCTTCCCAACCCGACTAGTGTACTAGAGTTCAAACGAGGTAAGGTGGTGGATGTTGGTTAGCCACGTTGGCAGACCACGGGTTTCGCCCTCTCTACCCAATGAGTGTAATCAACCCAGCAATAGAATTTCGGACCACCAAGGGTCGAGACTTTGAGGTTATTGAAGATGCGTTTTAATCGAATCAGGCAGTGCCCATAGCTAGCTCTGAATTTCAAGTGACGCTGGAGAATTGCATTTATCGTTAACATTTTTTATTGAATTCAGTCCCTGGCAACCACTGTATCCGCCCTGCCGCTGATGTTGGCGTCATCGTAGCTGTAGAGGCTGTCACTAATATTATCAATACACGCTGCATGCGCCAGCGATTTTGCGTTGTACGCCTGCGTTCAGCCGTTGCGTTTCAAAGACGTAACACTTGCCGTTGATCGTTAACTATGGGCGAAACCTCAGGCGGAACTCAGTCGAGTAAGTCAAGTAGGTCAGGCAGTTAATTCGCAATACTGGCTTGAAAAGACACTGGAGCTCATCTGTTACAATGGGTGAAGATACTCGCAAAATTACGGGACGAACACAGGCTGCTCAAATAATACAGAGGACACATCTCATGGTGTACTGCACAGACTGGTGATCCGTACGAACATCGTCTTACAGTTTTAATTTGGCGTTTCTAGACGCACACTCGCTTGTGAACTCGTGATGTAGTGACATCAAAGTTTCAGCGGCAAATTCTCCAGGAATGCCATCTTAGAACATAAACCGTTTTTCTGCGAAAAACAAACACACAAAAATAATGCTTCGAGAAGATTTATTATAATGCGTGGGTGTTGGAAATTGAATAAATACATGACTGCTTCAGAGCGGTCCAGGCTCGTAAGGATACGCCTTACATCCATCACAGCGGCATCTGTTCTGTCCATTGTGCTTGATGCATTTACCGGAATTGCATTGCTGAGAAGGGGATTAATCGTGAACCATTGAACACTATTCATTCACTACTTTCGGTGAACACTCACTTCAAAGAAGCAACTACTGTTGCAGAGGCTTCTTATGATTGGAGCGAGAACAGCGTTGCCTACGTTGGCGCACACCCAGTTTTGCTGGACGTAGGAAGGTGGACGTTGTCCAATGGCGACGTTGACAAACATGAGCACCGCAAGGCAGAAAGCAAGACGATTCATTGGCACTGAAAAAGGTCAAATCAGAGGTTAAGAAATTCAGCTTTATCAATAACATTATCAGAAAAACATGCATGTTACGCTTGAAATACCTTTGTAAGGGTGAGTAAGGGCTGAAAATATGTCGCTCACTCACAATGGAATCAGAATAGATTTCGATTTGGAGGTGAAACGGCGAGCATGGGTGGGTATTGGCTACCAAGGCGTCTGACGGCCAAGATTTCGTCGTTACTCCGTCGTACTTCATCTTGGAGAGACACGTTATCGTCTTCAGATCCTATGTATGTGGATCTTCTAATTGAGATGCCGAGGCTAACCTGGCAGCGGTGTGTTCTTCCTACCCTTGCTACCCTTACTGAGTATGTACCCTTTATGATAAGAGTAACCTCCGAAAAGTTGCGAAGATACAGTGATATTAAACATAATAGGGTACATTCCAAGAACGAGTCACCCATTTCGCGTGGAAAACTAGAATATCGACCGAGAGAGATGCAGAAGGCTGCGGACGTTAGCGGATGGGACGCAACGGGACCCAATGGGTGCGTGTATTGAGCCTAGTATCGATTGGGCGGACAGCGGACGCACGCAGACGGTCTCTTCGAGTCCGTTTTCCGCACTCGTCTGCCACGATTTCGGTGCGTGTCCACCGGGTGGGATTCAGCCGATCGGCCAACTCTGACTGGGTCTTAATAGTCAACTTAGAGGATTTCTACGATGGGATTCCTATAGTAGTCACCCGTATTTACGATTTCTGCCAGAAACACTGCATCAATTGTTATCGTAAACAGTAACTTCAAATGTTTTGCTAGGAGATTCCAAATTCGAACTGTTTCATTGCCTCACTTTCCAGAGTAAGATTGTTGTCTAAGTTGCCGTCACCTTGCGCCGCTATGAAGATGGTGTACCGACACAGCCCTTTTTGTGCTCAGTTTGATTCAAGTTGGTCTGCCTTTCTTTTAACTTCTCCCAAGAGATGGTTGCAAAGAATCTCAGGACTTCATTGAAAATATTACTCGGCCGTATTCTTACCCACCTAGGTCCCCAATATAGCTGCGCAATAGTCCGTAGTCCCACCCGGTCTAAATTCATGTAATGCACGCAGAGTGAGGTGAAAAGTTTGTGCTTTGATAGTCCCTCCTTGGTCGTCCGTAGTCACTCGCTGTCCCACCCCGATCAGAGTTGGTACATTTATACTATTCAGACCTCAGTCATAAAAGACCGAACGGCTGGAGCCAGCCTGGCCGATAACCATCAGCATTATGCTAATCGGATGTTAGAAATCCACCTTTTGTGGCCGGGCTGAGCCGGCTACAGTGCGTTCGAAAGCGCCTGCATAATCGATCGAGCGGACACATCATGAGCGGCGCAGGATCACTAGGGAGGGGAGCTTCAGCACGTCCTTCGGTCAGTTATGGCGGGGGCCTTAGAGCCATTGCGGCACCCCGTCAAGCGCGACCTACGCTGGATTATGAACGACTAGGGTGGGACTACGGACGACCTAGGAGGGCAATGAGTGGCCTTGTAGGGGCAAGGACGACCGAGGAGAGCCATGGACGACCTAGGAGAGCTATGGACGGCCTAGGGTGGACTACGTCAGACTACAGTCCAATTATGATTGGAACCTTGTTGATGATGACGCTCGTCTAAGGAATGAGCATGCGAAAAGCAGCAAAAAGGAGGATAAGGCTTGAGGTAAAATGAGGAACCGTTAGCTTGGCTATGATAATGACGCTCTAGACCCCTCCTTATATTCTGAATTCAAACAATGCTCCCAAATTTAGTTCCCGCATGGGGTAGCGCGAGACCACTTGCACTTTGCCTAGACAGGGAAGAGATGATTGGCATGATGGTTGTTCACAGTTTTTTTATCGGCGATATGAACAATGCTGTATTCATCCACAGGCTATGGAACACATGAGCTGGGACAGCGCACATGCCTCACCATATTCATGAGCTCTCGAAACTTCCATATCTGTCCTCCACATCAGTTTCATGAAAATGCTGTGGCGGTTTCCTTCGTCTATCATGCTCAAGCTCATACCGGAACGGTGAACTAAATTACTTTCAAGACTAGGAACAAGGAGTTAAATGGCATCTCACTAGAGGTACGCGCTTACATTCCTAAACATTACGGCATTCTGTGCACCAGGGCCACTAGCAATTCCCCTTCTCAGTCATGAGACCATCCAAGAAGGTGTTTGCTCATGCAGACAAAAAGCTGCTTTTTTTGGATTCGAACCCCCGTCGCGTTGATTCAAAGTGAGACACATACCACTGAGCCACCAATGGTCGCTCTTGAATCACTCCACTGGCATTCACACATATTGTCATTTCATGCCTAGCTCAAAACTCCTCGTATATGGGACGGGTTCGCAAACGCTGTTCAACATTACCTTTTTCTACAGCACGATCTTCATTGATTATCTTAGATGCGGTGCAGAAACTAAGGCTTGCCGGCGATTCGAACCCAAACCCTCCGCGCCATAGTCCTCTGCGCATACCACTCTGCCATGCTATGCACTTGCATTGCTGCACAATGGCTTCTCTGATAACCTCTACGGCCAAACGACAACTCAGAAAACGAGTCCTTAATAGCCAAAATGCTAAAATCCATGTATTTCTCGGAAAACGAAAGAGTTTGGCCAGAACTACGAAATATAGCTGGCGTTTGGATTTGCCGGCTCACATTGGCCCTCAACTAGGATTGATTGTTTAGATCCTGCGCGTACCTTCACTGAAAGTGGTACTTCGGGTCACCATCGACCTTCAAGTAACTTGAGACTGCCGGATTACCCGCAGGCCTCAAGAGATTTGGATCTCCCGGATCGTACGCGACCTCTAACGAAATCGGGCCTTTCGGAACATCCGCGGCATTTGACGAAATTGGGCTTCCCTGACTAAATGCGGCCTTTAACTAATTCGGACCTACCGGACCACCCGCCGCATTTGGCGAAATTGGGCTTTCCTGATCATATGCGGCCTTTAACTAAATCGGGCTTACCGGACCACCCGCGGCTTTTGACGAAATTGAGATTTCCGGACCGTTCACGGCCTTCACCAAAATTGGGCTTTCCCTGACCATCGGCGGCCTTTAGCAGAATTGGGATTTCCGGACCGTGTAGCAAATTTGGAAAGGGTAGTGGTGGGCCACGAGTGAATTTATATTTTATGCTCTTAGTAATTTCTTGCCTCTTTTCTGCTTTGGTAATTTCTTCTATTTTCCATAGTTTCATACTATTTTATTTTATTTGCTATATTTTCCCATTCGGATCTTACTTGCATCTCAAAAGCATTCAGGAAAAATGAGAATGCAATGCATATGAAATGAAACAGCAGAGACAAAACCCACTCATTCATCAGCGCAATTAAACAAACGAAACTCAGAATTCAAAAAGGACATGGAAAGAATTGGAAATCGGAAGTTTCTACAGAATACCTAAAAAAATATATCTACCAAAACGGAAATCCTTATAAGTAGTCGGACTCACTACTAAGTGGAGCTACCCTCCTTACTGAAGAGTTCCGGGGTAGTTCCACTAACATTTTGAAATATCTTAACATTTCTTTTAACTTACTAACATTATTTATATGTAGGTCGTTTACACTGGTCTAAGGGTAGGAACGAAACCAATGTAAACTCGTTGCTCTTAACTTAAAAATCCTTTGGAACTTTCCAGACCGAGATCGTGTTTTTAAGATTCTCTGAAGCCGTTCGAGTAGTTTTTTTCTTTTTTCTTAACTTCAGAAAAAGAACTCTAAAGAGTTCTTTTTCTGAAGTTTTTTTTCTGATTTATTTATGTGATTATTGAAGATGTGGGATGGTTTTGTGTGTATGTATGCTAAAGGATATGTGGAATACGAGAAGTTGTCGACGATGATTTCATAGCGGTTTTTCTCCGAGCCAGCACTGTTTGGCGACTAAAATGGTGAATTGTTGAGGAGTGAAGGGGCTGAGAGAGAAAAACCAAACTTTTGGTATCTCCTTGGGTATTTCGGATTGCGTTTTACTCTATTCGGTCCAATTCTTTTCGGAACTACTGTGACTATCGTATGTGTATGGCAGATAAGGTCTAAGTCAGTTGTCTCCGTTGACTCAGTGGTATGTCTCGCAGGTTAGATCAGATTGACGAAGGTTCAAGTCCGGAAAAAGGAAAGTTTTTGCTGCTAGAATGTAGTTGTTCTAGTGGTCATGTGGTCGGGAAGGGTTATCAGGGCGGTGAGTGTCGCATCAACGATGTGGGCAGTGTGGCACAGTGCGATGACTGTGGCGCTCTGACATGACGGTCTGGGGTTCAAATCCCGTGCATGATCCTTGTTTTGCAATTCATGAAAGATAACGAATGACGACCATGAGATATCAGCGAGCAATTTTCGGGCACTTCATATGTCCTGTATAGCGTAGTGGTACATGGATCGGACTTTGACGTTGAGGTCAGAGGTTCGATTCTTGGGCACGTCAGTAGTTTTGCAGTGTTCAAAGATAACGAATGGCGACGATTCCATAGGAAGGCAGGCTAATGCTAAACAGCAATCGCAAACCCGTCCCGCATACGGGGACTTGTTGAGTTAGTCATGCAAGGATAATGTTCGCGTACGCCAGTCGAGCGTTCGTGGATCGTGTGCAGGTGGCTCAGTTGTATGAGTCTCGCTTTGAGTCCAAGCGATTGGGGTTTGATTCCGAATACCAAGTGGATTGGACTTTGCCATAAATTCATAGGTTCAAATCCTGGGCATGCCAGTAGTTTTGCATCGTTTAAAGATGACTAATGGCGACAATTCGATATGAGGACAGGCTAATGTTTAACAGCATTCGCGAACCCGTCCCACATACGATGGCTGCTTGAGTTATAAAGTAATGTTGACTAAGAATGCATGCCCGCGTGATGTACGAAGACTGCCAGAGTTAGGCTTTGGATAATTCGGACGGAGGGTGGGTGGGAAAGGTAAAGAAAAAAACCCCAGTGAAGAACCAGGGGTCAACGGGCCCGCCGGACAACCCAGGGTTCGGGAAACTTGGCACGGAGGGCAGAGACCAGCTCACCCATCCACCACAGGCTGGTGGTCTCCATGTGGCAGCCAGAGCCTTGGACGAAACTATGCTCAAATTTCAAGAGTTCCTACACACCAGTTACATCAGGGATGCGTTCCAAGAACACTCTAATTGCAAATAGCAGTAGTATTGAGAACTAATGTGCTCGCGGGAGCCACCCCACCGTGTCTGTGGAGCCCACTGGAGCCACAGCCACCCGGCAAGGTTTTCGTCGTGTCCCCCCTTTCACAATGTTTTGGTGAAATTTCAAGCTTTCGAAGGTATATTCTGAGTCATAATTCGTCTATAATTGGCGAAACTGGTCAAATTTCAGGATCAACTCTATGGCTTTTGGGCTGAAATTGAGAAAAGAACTGTTTTGAGCTAAGTTCGCACTATGAGGCAGAGGAAAAAAAGGTTTTTATGTGATTGGCAGCAAGAACCAGACTCTACTTCTGACTGGCGATTCGCTGCCAAACTGGCATTATTTGGCAAAAAAGTGGCGAAAATACGGCCCAAATCGGCGAAAGTGAACCCGACCTCTAAGCAGAATCGACGTCGTCCAACATGGAAAACGGATGGAAACTACACGAAAATTATGGGATCTGGTCCATGATTGTCTGGATTTTTCAGATAATCAGCGAATCGCAACCAAAAAGCAGCCTGTGTTAACTCAAAACTCTGAACATCTACTCATTGTTCCCGAAAATCAACCTATTACCCATGAAAGCAGACCTTTATTTGACGACTCTCTGTTCGGAATCGATGATATTCAACTAGAAGTAAATGAGGTTTGACACACAATGAGCGAAATCAGACCGATATGGTGAAAACGGATTCAAAACAGGTCTCGCTGATCTCGGATTGAACTTATCCTACTCGAAAATTATCTAGTTTAATCAAACCCGGCCGGAAGTCGGCCGATTTTAGCGAAACTGACACAAAAAATGACGAACTTTTGACTAAACTAGGATAAACACAAGGCGAAAACCTTGCCAGGAATGATCCCTCAACACAGAGGTAAGACTCCTGTGAGTAAATTCGCTTCCCATGGCTAGGCGTTATAGCTGCTAATTGCCACTGAAGTGTTCTTGGAACGCATCCCTGATGTAATTGGTAGGTAGGAACTCTTGAAATTTGAGCATAGCTTCGTCCAAGGCTCTGGCTGCCACATGGAGACCACCGGCTTGTGGTGGATGGGTGAGCTGGTCACTGCCCTCTGCGCCATGTTTCCCGGACCCTGGGTTGTCCGGCGGGTCTGTTGACCCCTGGTTCTTCACTGGGGTTTTTTTCTTTACCTTTCCCACCCACCCTCCGTCCGAATTATCCAAAGCCTAACTCTGGCAGTCTTCGTACATCACGCGGGCATGCATTCCTAGTCAACATTACTTCATTACTCAAGCAGCCATCGTATGAGGTACGGGTTTGCAATTGCTGTTAAACATTAGCTTGCCTTCCTATCAAATGGTCGCCATTAGTCATCTTTAAACGATGCAAAACTACTAACATGCCCAGGATTTGAACCTGTGAATTTATGGCACAGTCCAATCCACTTACCACTCTGCTATACCACTAATGTTAAATATGCGACAATCGCTCCATGATATCCCTTCTCGGACAAGAGACCAGTGAAGAAACTTCTCTCCTGTGACAAAAGTCGATACTGCTCGGAATCGAACCCCCGTCGTTTGGACCCGAAGCGTGACTCACACCACTGAGCTACCTATAGCTGCTACACAAACGCTCTACTGGCGTACACGAACATTATCATTACATGACTAGCTCAACAAGTCCTCGTATGTGAGACGGGTTTGCGATTGCTGTTTAGCATCAGCCCTTCGACCGTACTATTGTCCCTCGTTATTTCTCAAAGCAGTGCAAAACTTGCAATTTGCCCAGGATTCGAACCTCAGACGTTTGTGCCACAGTCCATTGCATATACCACTCTGCCATGCTGTGTTCATCCATCGGACCACAATGGCTTCCCTGCTAACCCATCACGGGTAAGCCACCATTTAGGAGACCACTGAGACACCCAAGACGGATGCATGGAAACTCTTCTGACATACACATAAAATGGCTCAGTAATTACGAAGCAATTTAGTCCATGACCTTATGAATAGTGCCCGAAATCCAAAGCACGAACACAAGCTTCTGAAATTTAAAAATAAATTAGTTAAAATTGACTGAAAACTAACAAAGTTGAACCCAAACTACGACATATAGCTAGCATTTTGCAGTATTCCATAAACACAACTCAGAATTCACAACACGCTCATCCAAAAAAACTCTGTATTCAGGAAATGTGGTCGGGAGCTACACCTAGGTTCACCCTGAGAATCCGTAGCTTTGCCCTGAATCCCTTACACAAGCCACAAAGTGCACCAAGTATTTTACGTTTCCTGAATGGTGGCTTGGCCGCGATGGGTTAATAGGGGAGCCATTGTGAGGCGATGACTGTTCACAGCATGGCAGAGTGGCATGCGCAGTGGACTCTGACGCAAACGTCTGGGGTTCGAATCCTAGACATCTTCAAAGTTTTGCAACTCCCGGAAAGTGACAAAGAACGACCATGCGGTGGAAAGGCTAGTGTTTAACAGCAATCGCGAACCCGTCCCACATACGATGGCTGCTTGAGTAATGAAGTAATGTTGACTATGAATGCATGCCCGCGTGATGTACGAAGACTGCCAGAGTTAGGCTTTGGACGATTCGGACGGAGGGTGGGTGGGAAAGGTAAAGAAAAAACCCCCAGTGAAGAACCAGGGGCCAACGGACCCGCCGGACAACCCAGGGTTCGGGAAACTTGGCACGGAGGGCAGAGACCAGCTCACCCATCCACCACAGGCTGGTGGTCTCCATGTGGCAGCCAGAGCCTTGGACGAAACTATGCTCAAATTTCAAGAGTTCCTACCTACCAGTTACATCAGGGATGCGTTCCAAGGACACTTCAATAGCAATTAGCAGCTATAACGCCTAGCCATGGGAAGCGAATTTACTCACAGGAGTCCTACCTCTGTGTTGAGGGATCATTCCTGGCAAGGTTTTCGCCTTGTGTTTATCCTAGTTTAGTCAAAAGTTCGTAATTTTTTGTGTCAGTTTCGCTAAAACCGGCCGACTTCCAGCCGGGTTTGATTAAACTAGATAATTTTCGTGTAGGATAAGTTCAATCCGAGATCAGCGAGACCTATTTTGAATCCGTTTTCGCCATGTCGGTCTGATTTCGCTCATTGTGTGCCAAACCTCATTAACTTCTAGTTGAAAATCATCGATTCCGAACAGAGATTCGTCAAATAAAGGTCTGCTTTCATGGGTAATAGGTTGATTTTCGGAAATAATAAGTAAATGTTCAGAGTTTTGAGTTACCACAGGTTGCTTTTTGGTTGCGATTCGCTGATTATCTGCCTAATCCCGACAATCATGGACCAGATCCCATAATTTTCGTGTGGTTTCCATCCGTTTTCCACGTTGGATAACGTTGATTCTGCTTAGAGGTCGGGTTCACTTTCGCCGATTTGGGCCGTATTTTCGCTACTTTTAAGCAAAATAATGCCAGTTTGGCAGCAAATCGCCAATCAGAACTAGAGTCTGGTTCTTGCTGCCAATCACATAAAAACCTTTTTTTCCTCTGCATCATAGTGCGAACTTAGCTCAAAACAGTTCTTTTCTCAATTTCAGCCCAAAAGCTATAGAGTTGATCCTGAAATTTTACCAGTTTCACCAAATATAGACGAAATATGACTCTAAATATACCTTAGAAAGCTTGAAATTTCACCAAAACATTGCGAAAAGGGGGGGGCGGCACGACGAAAACCTTCCCGGTAATGGTCCCTCGGCACAGTGGGAGGGCTTCTGTTAGCAAAATCGCTTCTCATGGCTAGGCGTTATAGCTGCTAATTGCCACTGAAGTGTTCTTGGAACGCATCCCTGATGTAACTGGTAGGTAGGAACTCTTGAAATTTGAGCATAGTTTCGTCCAAGGCTCTGGCTGCCACATGGAGACCACCAGCCTGTAGTGGATGGGTGAGCTGGTCACTGCCCTCTGCCCCATGTTTCCCGAACCCTGGGTTGTCCGGCCAGCCCGTTGACCCCTGGTTCTTCACTGGGGTTTCTTTCTTTACCTTTCCCACCCACCCTCCGTCCGAATTATCCAAAGCCTAACTCTGGCAGTCTTCGTACATCACGCGGGCATGCATTCTTAGTCAACATTACTTTATAACTCAAGCAGCCATCGTATGTGGGACTGGTTCGCGAATGCTGTTCAACATTAACCTGTCCTCATATCGAATTGTCGCCATTAGTCATCTTTAAACGATGCAAAACTAACGACATGCCCAGGATTTGAACCTGTGAATTTATGGCACAGTCCAATGAACTTGGTCTTCGGAATCGAACCCCCGTCGCTTGGACTCAAAGGGAGACTCATACCACTGAGCCACCTGTACACGATCCACGAACGCTCGACTGGCCTACACGAACATTATCCTTACATGACCAGCTCAACAAGTCCTCGTATGTGAGACGGGTTTGCGATTGCTGTTTAGCATCAGCCCTTCGACCGTACTATTGTCCCTCGTTATTTCTCAAAGCAGTGCAAAACTTGCGCCTTGCCAAGGATTCGAACCTCAGACGTTTGTGCCATAGTCCACTGCATATACCACTCTGCCATGCTGCGTGCATCCATCCAACCACAATGGCTTCCCTGCTAACCCATCACGGCTAAGCCACCATTTAGAAGACCACTGAGCCACCCAAGATGGATGCATGAGAGCTCTTCTGTCATACACATAAAAAACAAACCACAAAGTGCACCAAATATTTTACGTTTCCTGAATTTTGGCTTGGCCGCGATGGGTTAAAAGGGGAGCCATTGTGAGACGATGCCTGTCCACAGCATGGCAGAGTGGCATACGCATTGGAATCTGACGCAAACGTCTGGGGTTCGAATCCTAGACATCTTGTAAGTTCTGCAACTCCCGAAAAGTAACAAATGACGATCATGCGGTGGAAAGGCTAGTGTTTAACAGCAATCGCGAACCCGTCCCACATACGATGGCTGCTTGAGTTATGAAGTAATGCTGAATAAGAATGCGCACCCGCGTGATGTACGAAGACTGCCAGGGTTATGCTTTGGATAATTCGGACGGATGTTGGGTGGGAAACCCAAGTGAAGAGCCAGGGGTCAACGGGCTCGCCGTACAACCCAATGTCCGGGAAACCTGACACGGACGTCAGTGACCAGGGGTGCGTTCCAAGAACGTTTCCAAGACGCTGTGGGAGGCAAAACAACCTCCCCATGGACAAATTTGCTTTCCATGGATGCGAATTATAACTCAAAATTGCTCCCACGTGGCCGTGGCCACGACTCCATGGACGCGTTTTGCCATGGGAATGTTCTTGAAACGCACCCCAGCTGGCCCAACCACCACAGGCTGGTGGTCTCCAGGTGGCAGCCGGAGCCTATGCTCAAATTTGAAGAGTTTTTACATGCCAGTTACATCATGGATGCGTTCCAAGAACACTTCAGTGGCATAATTCTTAGACATGAGGAGCTAATGTGCTCGCAGGAACCTTCCGTTTGTGTCGAGGGATCAATCTCGGCAGAAGGTAAAAAAGGGTAAACTAGGTTGATTTCTGGTTGCACTTCCCTGATTATCTGCTTACTCCGACAATCATGGACTGGATCCCTTAACTTCCGGCTGTATTCCATCTATTTTACAGGCTCGATACCGTCGATTTGGTTAGAGGTCAGGTCCACTTTTGCTGATTTCGGCAGTGTTTTCCCTATTTTTCCAGCCAAATAACATCAGTCTGGCCGCAAATCGCCAGTGAAAAACTGAGTCTAGTTCTAGCTGCCTTCAGGTAAGGCCGGCAATCACGTAGAAAAACTGTATTTTCTCTCTGCCTTGTAGGCGGGACTCAAAACCACAGAGAGGATATTGCTGTGTTATTTGAGAGAAGGCAAAACGATTTGGAGGTATGGGGAATTGAACCCTCGTCTTCTCGCATGCGAAGCGAGCGCTCTACCCCTGAGCTATACCACCGCACTTCACATCCCGCTCTCGCCCTGCAATAACATCGCTGCACTGAACAACCAACGTCGAGTCCGTGACCCTTCTAACTCCAGAATGAATCGAATCCTGAGTGCCCCCACCCCCAAATGGTTTCATACCTATTGGCGATTCAAAAAGGTAACTGTCACTGTTTACAACCTGAGTTGAACCAAAGCTAAGTCCATTCAGTATCCCTTGTGGGTGGGAATTCGCTGTACTTCGCCTTGAAAACACTATAAGGTGGACGACCCCTCACCAATATTAAAGTTTTCAACTTAAAAAAAAACGCTGAGTTCCACATGGAAATCCGAAAAACTGCCACAGTTTACTTTATCAACCCGACTAGTGTACTAGAGTTTAGACGAGGTAAGGTGGTGGATGTTGGTTAGCCACGTTGGCAGACCACGGGTTTCGCCCTCTCTACCCAATGAGTGTAATCAACTCAGCAATAGAATTTCGGACCACCAAGGGTCGAGACTTTGAGGTGATTGAAGATGCGTTTTAATTGAATCAGGCAGTGCCCGTAACTAGCTCCGAACTTCAAGTGACGCTGGAGAATTACATATATCGTTAACATTTGTTATTGAATTCAGTCCCTGGATACCACTGTATTCGCCCTGCCGCTGATGTTGGCGTCATCGTAGCTGTAGAGGCTGTCACTAATATTATCAATACACGCTGCATGCGCCAGTGATTGAGCGTTGTACGCCTGCGTTCAGCCGTTGCGCTTCAGAGACGTAATACTTGCCGTTGATCGTTAACTATGGGCGAAACCTCAGGCGGAACTCAGTCGAGTAAGTCAAGTAGGTCAGGCAGTTGGTTCGCAATTTTGGTATGAAAAGACAATTGAGCTCATCTGTTACAATGGGTAAAGATACCCGCAAAATCACGAGACGAACACAGGCTGCTCAAACTATACAGAGAACACATCTCACGGTGCACTGCACAGACTGGTGATCCGTACGAACATCGTCTTACAGTTTTAATCTGGTGTTTCTATACGCATACTCGTTTGCGAACTCGTGATGTAGTGACATCAAAATTTCAGCGGCAAATTCTCCAGGAATGCCATCTTAGAACATAAACCGTTTTTCTGCGAAAAACAAACACACAAAAATAATGCTTCGAGAAGATTTACTATAATGCGTGGGTGTTGGAAATTGAATAAATCAATGATTGCTTCAGAGCGGTCCAGGCTCGTAAGGATACGGAACACATCCATCACAGCGGCATTTGTTCTGCCCGTTGTGCTTGATGCATGTACCAGATTTGCATTGCTACAAAACGGATTAATCGTGAACCGTTGAACACTATTCATTTACTACATCTCGTGAACACTCACATCGAAGAAGCAGCTGCTGTTGCAGAGGCTTCTTATTATGGGGGCAAGGACATTGTTGCCAATATTGGCGCACACCCAGTTAGTCTGGACGTAGGAAGGTGGACGTTGTCCTATGGCGACGTCGAAACACACGAGCACCGCAAGGCAGAACGCAAGACGATTCATTGGCACTGAAATGGGTCAAATCAGAATTTAAAAATTTCAACTTTATCAATAATATTATCAGAAGAACACGCATGTCACGCTTGAAATGCCTTCAAAGGGCGAGGAAGGGCTGAAAATGTGTCGCTCATTCACAACGAGATCAGAAAAGCCTTCTGTTGGTGGTAAGCGGTGAAACGGCGAACATGGGTCGGCACAGACGTCTGACGGCCAAGATTTCGTCATAACTCCGTCGTGCTTTATCTTGAAAAGCCACGTTATCGTTTTTATATCCTATGTATGTGGATCTTCTCATTGAGATGCCGAAGCTAACCTGGCAGCGGTGTGTTCTTCCACTGCACATTCTTCCACTTCTTCCACTGACTTGGACATCCACTGGGTGCGACCCCAGCTCGAAGGGGGTCCATGCCCGGATTTCTGTCGGGTCGGACCCTTTAGCAATGTTCCTTCAGGTGGTCCCAAGTGAGGAGAGATGGGGTAAGACTATATTTACTTCTCTCAGTTAGAAGAAGTGAGGGCGAAAACGCAGAGAGGTTCGACCCGACAAAAATCTGCGGTCAAGCCCGTTGATTTTCTGAAGAGTATTTACCCTTTATACCAGATGACGATGATCAGAGTAACCTGCGAGAAGTTGCGGGCACATAGTGATATGAAACATAGGGTAGATTCTAGTAACGAGTCACTCATTTCACGTGGAAAACTAGCATATCGACCGGGAGAGATGGAGACGACTGCGGACGTTAGCGGATGGGACGCAACGGGACTCAATGGGTGCGTGTATTGACCCTAGTATCGATTGGGCGGACAGCGGACGCACATAAGCTGACGCAGGCGGTCTCTTCGAGTTCATTTTTTGCACCCGTATACCACGATCTCGATGAGCATCGACCGGGTGGGACTCAGCCGATCGGCAAACTCGGAAGGGGTAATAACAGTCATCCTAATGGCCGCTATCGAAATGGTCTACCGACACAACCCTTAGGGTGATTATTTCAAGTGTGACCCACCTTTTTTTAGCACCTCCTAGAAGATGGTGGTACAGGATCTCACAATTTTTTTGCAATATTACTTGGCACTATTCTCACCCAGCTAGGTCCCCAATGTAACAGCATGATAGTCCGTAGTCCCTCCCTGTCCCACCTGGATTGGACTTGGTATAGTAATACTATTGAGGCCCCCGTCATAGACGGCTGAACGGCATGAGCCAGCTCGGTCGATAACCATCTACATCATGCGAATCGGGTGAGAATAATCCACCCTTTGTGACCGGACTGAGCCGGCCGCACTGCGCTCGAGTACGACTGCATAATCGATCGGTATGCAGCCGACACACCAGGAGAGGCGCAGGACCACTATGGACGGGGGGCTCTGTACACACCGAGGAAGTAGTTGTCCCGTTTTTGCAGTTTGAAACGTTACGCCGCTCAACGCAAGCGAAGTGGTCCCGAGTGGAATTAGAGCCGCGATAGGCGGGACAACTCCTCCGTCGGTGTGTAGAGAGCCCCTGTCCCGGGGGAGACAGTCCGGTCCGGCCATCGGCCGACTATGGCTGAGGCCTTATCAGCATTGCGCCATTCGAGCGCGGCCTACCCTGGCTTATGAACAGACTACGTCGGACTATAGTCCAATTTTGACGGTGACCTTTTTAGTAAGGACGTTCGTCTAAAGGATGAGCATGCGGAGAGCAGGTATAAGGAGGATAGTGCTTGAGGAAGATTGAACAACCGTTAGCTTGGCTATGATAATGACGCTCTAGACCCCTCCTTATATTCCGAATCCAAACAATGCTCCCAAATTTAGTTCCTGCCTGGAGTAGCGCGAGACCACTTGCACTTTGCCTAGACAGGGAAGAAATTATTGGCATGATGGTTATTCACAGTTTTTATCGGCAGTATGAACAATGCTGTATTCATCCACAGGCTATGGAATACATGAGGTGGGACAGCGCACATATCTCGCCATGTTCATGAGCTCTCGAAACTTCCCTATCTGTCCTCTGCACCAGTTTCATGAGAACGCTGTGGCGGTTTCCTTTGTCCATCGTGCTCATGCTCATACCGAAACGGTAAACTAAATTACTTTCACGACTAGGAAAGAGGAGTTAAATGGCATCTCACTAGATTCTGAGCACCAGAACTGTCACGCCTCTTCAGTTAGACGGAACTCATCATCACTACTACTGAGTGAGCTTTTGTAGTGTTCACTACGAAAAGTATGCCCGTTTTTTAGCTAAAACGTGAGCTTTTGATCCCTGGGTCTTTAAACGAATAGGGTTTTCCGGGCCATCCGCGGCCCATAGCGAAATTGGACTTCCCGAACCGTCCGCGGCTTTCAACAATATTGGGATTTCCGGATCATATGCGGCCTTTAACAAATTGGGATTTGCGGACCATCCGCGGCCTTTACCAAAATCGGGCTTCCCAGGCCATAGGCGGTCTTCAACTAAATTGGGATTTCCGGACCATCCGCGGCCTTCGGCTGATACCTCTTCTCAATCATGAGACCATCCAAGAAAAGATCATCCGCGTCCAAATTGAGCTTCCCAGACCATGCGCGGGCTTGAACAAAATAGTCATCACACCTTTGTCATGACCTGCGTTATCCCGGTCCGCTTCCGATTTTCGGCCTTTGTTTTTTTATTTGGAGTTTTCGAAATTTTTTGACACGGTAGACCACCAGAAACTCTATGCGAAACTAAGAAAATATGAAATTTCATTCATTGGTTCTTTTCCTTTCCCACCCACCCTTCGTCCGAATTATCCAAAGTCTAACTCAGGCTGTCTTGGTATATAGGACGGGTATGCATTCTTAGTCAACCTTAGTTGGTAACTCATGAAGCCATCGTATGTGGGACGGGTTTGCGATTGCTGTTTAGCATTAGCCTGCTTTCCGATCAAATAGTCGCCATTAGTTATCTTTTTAACATTGCAAAAATACTGACATGCACAGGTATCGAACACCTCACATCCACGACACATTCCAATACGCATACCACTATGCCATAATGCACGCATTAGGATGCCATCAATCACTTGCTGATACCCCTTCTCATTGTCATTCATGAGGCCATCTAAGAAACTTTGCTCATGTGGACAAAAAAGCTGCACTCTTCGGATTCGAACCTCTGTCGCGTTGATTCAAAGTGAGACGCATACCGCTGAGCCACCAATAATCACTACACTGGTAATCACACATATTGTCATCTCGTGCCTAGCTCAAAACTCCTCGTGTTTGGGACGGGTTCGCGAACGCTGTTCAACATAACCTTTTTCTGCAGCACGATCTTCATTGATTATCTCAGATGCGGTGCAGAAACTGAGGCTTGCCGGTGATTCGAACCCAAACCCTCCGCGCCATAGTCCTCTGCGCATACCACTCTGCCATGCAATGCACTTGCATTGCTGCACAATGGCTCCTCTGATAACCATTACGGCCAAACAACAACTAAGAAAACGTGTTCTTAATATCCAAAATGCTAAACTCCCTGCATTTCCCAAAGACCGAAAGAGTTCAGCCAGAACTACGAAATATAGCTGGCGTTTGGATTTGCCGGCTCACATTGGCCCTCAACTAAAATTGATTGTTTAGATCCTGCGCGTACCTTCACTGGAAGCGGTATTTTGGGTCACCATCCACCTTCAAGTAACTTGAGACTGCTGGGTTACCCGCAGGCTTCAAGAGACTTGTATCTCCCGGACCGTCCGCGACCTCTAACGAAATCGGGGTTCTCGGAACAACCGCGTGCTTTAGCGAAATTGGGCTTTCCAGACCATTCGCAGACTTTAGCAGAATGGGGCTACGCGTACCACCCGCGGTCTTGAACGAAATCGGGCTTACCTGGAAATCCGCGACTTCTACCCAAAATCAATATTCGTGAAACATCCGCGGCATTTAACGAAATTGGGCTTCCCTGACCATATGCGGTCTTTAACTAATTCGGGCTTACCGGAACACACGCGACTTTTGTCGAAATTGAGATTTCCGGATCATCTACGGCCTTTAACCAAATTAGGCTTTCCGGACCATCCGCGGCCTTTAGCAGAATTGGGATTTCCGGACCGTCCGCGACTTTTAACAAAATAGGGTTTTCCGCGCCATCCGCGGCGCACAGCGAAATTGGGCTTCCCGAACCATCCGCGACCTTTAACAATTAGGGATTTCCGGATCATCCGCAGCATTTGAAAAAATTGGGATATATAGAGCATTCGGACGGAGACTTTAGCATAATCGGGCTACGCGTACCACCTGCGGTCTTAAACAAAATCGGGATTCCCTGGAAATCCGCGACCTCAACCCAAAATCAATATTCTTGAAACATCCGCGCGATTGGGAAACAAAAACGTGACGAAATCGGGCTTCCCTGACCATATGTGGCCTTTAACTAATCCGGGTTTACCGGACCACATGCGGCATTTGACGAGATTGGGCTTCCCTGATCATATGCGGCCTTTGACTAATTTGGGCTTACCGGACAACCTGCGGCTTCTGCCGAAATTGAGATTTCCGGACCTTCCACGGCTTTCAACGAAATTGGGCTTTACGGACCATCCGCGGCCTTTAACAAAATTGGGATTTCCGGACCATACGCGGCCTTTATCAAAATAAGGCTTGCCAGACCATCCGCGGCCTTTAACAAAATTGGAATTTCCGGACCATCCGCGGCCTTTAACGAATTGGGATTTCCGGACCATCCGCGACCTTTGACGAAATCGGACTTCCCAGACCATATGCGGCCTTAAGCAGATTTGGGATTTCTGGAAAGTCCGCGGCTTTTAACAAAATTGGATTTTTCGGACCACCTGCGGCTTTGGCGAAATTGAGATTTCCGGACCATCCACGGCCTAAAGCAAAATATGCTTACCGAACCATCCGCGGCCTTTAACAGAATTGGGATTTCCGGACCATCCGCGGCCTTTATCAAAATAAGGCTCCCCAGACCATATGCGGCCTTAAGCAGATTTGGGATTACCGAAAAGTCCGCGGCTTTTAACGAAATTGGGTTTTCCGGACCACCTGCGGCTTTGGCGAAATTGAGATTTCCGGACTATCCACGGCCTAAAGCAAAATATGCTTACCGAACCATCCGCGGCCTTTAACAGAATTGGGATTTCCGGACCATCCGCGGCCTTTGACGAAATCGGGCTTCCCAGACCATATGCGGCCTTAAGCAGATTTGGGATTACCGGAAAGTCCGCGGCTTTTAACAAAATTGGGTTTTCCGGACCACCTGCGGCTTTGGCGAAATTGAGATTCCCGGACTATCCACGGCCTAAAGCAAAATATGCTTACCGAACCATCCGCGGCCTTTAACAGAATTGGGATTTCCGGACCATCCGCGGCCTTTAATTCGTGTCGAGCAGAATGAACTCAGAAGAATACCAAAGAGTCTTGACTTCCCATCTATTGCCTTCCCTGCGTGCTCGACGACGTGAAAGGTTCCGTTGCACCCAGGACAACGCCACGATCCACGTCAGCCGGTCTTCTCTGGACTGGTTCCGCACTAATAGTGTCGAACTCCTGCTTTGGCAGGCCGTCAGCCCCGATCTGAATCCCACTGAGAATCTGTGAGGGATCATTGTGCGTAAGATCTACAAGGACGGAAGGCAATACGAAAACGTCAGTGCTCTCAAGAAAGCCATCCTGGGCGCATGGAGCATCATTGACAAGAATGTTCTCAAGCGGCTCAGCGACAGCCTACCAGACAGGTTGCTCGAACTTATAACACCTAGCGGAGCTGCCGCTTCGTACTGTCACTGTTTTGTTTTTCTTCATGTCCTATTGATTGATGAACTACAGTATATCCTAAGTGTTCGTATAGTTTTGTGGCGTGTAAAAACCAAACTATTCCCTATAAACAAGGGTCAAGCAGAGAAGCTGTGGCCACACGATGTATTTAATGGTTCGTGGCCTTGCAGAAAACGTAGAAACGCGTTCCGACATCTAAAACCTATATCCATAGCTGTTTAGTGTAGCTGTGCCATTCGAATAGATATATTCGAATAGTTGCTATTCGAATACGTATTCATTATCGGAATTTCTAGAATCGCACTATTCGAATACTATTCAAATATCGGACCTCGAAAAAGGGGAGTATTCGAATCTATTCAATAATCGGACCCCTAAAAAGGGGGGTATTCGAATCTCCTCAATTATCGAAGCCCACTATTCGATTATTTATTCGAATAGTTATATTTTGGAAAGGTTCCGAATAGATTTGCTTTTTTTCTCCTACCATAGTGCCTGTTCTGGTCCTGACACGTTGAGGGATAGTTCGCGAAACCTGTCGCTGCAGCTAAGAGGAAGTCTACTAATGCCCCTAACATCCTGTCTTCTAAGAATAGCGAAGGAACTAGGCACCAGTAGCCTTTTGCTGAACACTCCAACCCCCCTCGGATTGTGAAAAAAAATACGCTTTATTATCCGAGTGCGAGGCCGAGGGAAGCTGAGTTTGAACCACTGTTCTCTAGTGTTAGATCGTCTCAAGGTGAAGAATTCAGATAGTTTGAGTCCCACTAAACCGTTCATCATAAATCAAAAATGAATCATTTCTTCTCCTACGGAGAGCAAGTGTGTCCAGTTGTAGTCTTCTATTTCAGAGAAAACTCCTAGGAATGTTAGACGATTATAAATTGCCACCGGCGCAAAATTCTCACGATAAACAAATTGATGATAACCAGTTGATAAAGGGTAGGGTATAAAAGAAATTGAGAGCGGTGTGTTTTCATTCACACACCATCTTTCTCCGGAAGCGGGCGGCTGAAGCTGAACACATTAGGGATTAGGGAAACAACCTCACCGGTGATAGAGATAACTCAATATTAGGGCCCACTCATGGAAAACTCTGGTAAGAAAAACTACTTCACTTCCGTGAGAATTTTGTGCCGGTGGCAAATTATAATCCTGTGGGAATGTTCGCATACGTGAATCCAAGTGCCCGAATAGAGACTTTCCGCGTGAAAACTATCTAGCACCCTTTTCAAAATATCTACAATCTGCCGTTTGCAGAGCGCAAAAGCGCAGGTACCACACTCCAACACCTAGCGAACGTAAATTTTATAGGTCTCGATCAGCAACTGTGGATCTTTTGATCTTAAAGGCAGAATTTTGCTTTCGAGGTTTCACGCTGAATCGGAGCGTATGGTACAGGAGGAGCGGACATTGCTCACCCGTGTTCTGCGTCGCGGTCGGTGAGCGTCGCGCACGACGGATAGGGCGGCGACGCGACATCTCAGCTTTTATGTAAACTGGCATGTCCTGAAGCATTATTTACTTTGCTGCGTTCATTTCATGTCACTAACGATGACCGTTTCGCCGTATATGGTGCTGATAACTCTTCTAAACGATGGCGGCTTTTCCGCGTTCGCAACGCGCGTAACGCGTGCGCACGCAGTTTAGCTCGGAGTATGAGATCCACTGACAGCTCACTTGGCCTGTTTTCAGTTTGTCGTTTGTTGAAATTATTCGAATCGATTTTATTCGAATCTATTCAAAAATCGGACCTCGAAAAAAGAGGGTCATTCGAATATATTCAAAAATCGAACGTCAGAAAAAGGGGTCATCCGAATCTATTCGATGTTGGGTCTTTTCGTCCAGGACACAACTATACTGTTTAGCTCATTTTCGAGGTGTTCGTATACTTGTGTGGCGCACTGAAGTATACTTTCCACTGAATGCATGACATTTACTGTTTTCATTTTTCTGAGTTCACAGGCGACAATTTGAATCCCAAGTTTTGATTACTGTGAAAGGAACACCGGTGTCAAATAGATAAAACATTTATCGTTAATAAACATCATTGTCATCCGGAATCTACAATCTTCTCACCGACTCCATACACACACGTAACGCGCACAGAGTCAGGAAATCAGAGGCAAGACGGGTGCAACGGGGATGTACAAACGAAGAATGCACGATTTCACAATAGTCAAAATGCATAATACATCTGTATAGAACGAGTCTCATATTGTTGGAGGGAATAGAAAAACGAATAACACAAGTAACATTGGAATAATAATGAAAAAAATAAGAAGAAAAACTCATAACCGGCATCGGAAGTCGAGGATTTCTCGTAGTAATACGCAGTAAGTATGAACAATTCTAGCATGCTACACACACTAGATCAATCAATCCGCTATATCTGTAATAATTTACACGCTGCGAAAGGAAAACAAGTATGAAACACAATACAATTATCATCAGTGAAAAGACCCATGTGTCGAAAAACACGAACTAGTAAATTGCAAAATCATTCTTGAAAACTCCATTTAAAATGCATCACCATAATAATTGCCAACATTGTCATGGGTTCAAGATCTTTCATGGATGTACATATTTATTTAACTACTCAGACAATAACGCCGGACGGACGGATGGCGCTCACAACCTCACCGGGCGAGTAGCGGGCGCATGACGGGTGGTGCGCGGCTCTAGGCCCAGCACACAAAAACGAACAGTCGCGGATGAGTTTTCCGTAGGCTCACGCTATCGCTAGACCGTGTTTTACACTGGTCTCTAAACAGTCCAACAGAGGATTTCCGTCACACGCGTCGCTTCTGGGCGGCTAACTCGTCTGCGGCTCTCCCTTTCCGTGTACTGGGTCCGCAAGCCGAAAAGCTCTAATCGATGGAGTTGGCAGCTATATTTTCACTATCCGCTAGTACATAACCGGTCATAATTTTTTCGCTAAAGACAAAAAAGACGCAAAAAACCCCTCTTGTGCCCTTGCCTCACAACTCTTTTCGAAGAGGTCTACTTGAAAATCTGAAGAGATATTTGGAATCATCATTGAGAGCTCTCTCCTTCGAGCCCCACATGTCTTCCTTTGCAACAAAGGATATAGGCGTGACACAATCAATCGGGGGCGCAAACCCCGAAGGCGTAGCTGGGGTCGTAGGATCGAATGTGTTCATATCACCATTGTAAATATTCTAGTGAGACATTCTGAAGGGATTTAACATGAATTGATTAGACTAAAAATTAGACCGAAATATGGAAACCTGAATTGGGGGAAATCTAAATTTAAGTCTCACTAATATGCGAAATCCATTCAAAATGTCTCACTAGAATACCCACAATGGTAATATAAACACATTCGATTCTTTAACACTGGCTTCGCCTCTCTCGCACTCGATTGATTGTGTCATGCCTATATGCTTTGTTGCAGAGTAAGACATGTGAGGGCTCAGAGGAAAGAGCTCTCAAAACTGATCCCAAATAACTCTTCAGATCCTTAAACAGGCCGCCTTGAACAGAGTTATGAGAGAAGGGCACAAAAAACGCATTCCTGCGTTTTTCTCGCCCAAAACGCAAAAAAATTATGGCCGGTATTGCACAAATTACGAGCTATCAAGTCTCCCTGGATCAACCAGAGAACGTCTCCACGACGGGCTGATCCCGGGCCGATGATGGTCAAGGTGTTGCCTGTTCGCAAAGGCCATCGGTTCACCCGGCGCAATTGTCTAGGTGTGCACTGTTTTGGCGAACGCAACACAGTGTCGCCTTATCAAAGCGACATTGTGGTAGGTTCTCCAAACTAGTGATATTTATTTATATTGCAGAAAGGAGTGTAAAGTACGCATCTAGCATCGCCTCTGTTTGATAGTGCGTCCAATTATCTATAAAAGTTTTCAAGCAGTAATCTTAAGGTATTCTGCAGCCAATAATAAGGACACGAAAGCAATCAAACTGGTCCCTATACCGCCACCACCTCGGGTTTAGAGGGATTCGCCCAGTTGAACTCGCTCCGCTGCGACTAACAACGTTTAGCGTGCAATATCGATTACAATGGGCGACGCTACGTAAAAGACGACAAGTGAGAGAGCCCGAAGTGTTTTGACGCCGAGACGGCCCTGAGTCACAGCCAGCGAATGGCGAGTGACGCCATCACAAAAAATTTTGAAAACATTTACTTCGCCGCGTCAAGCTTGACGCTCGGCGTCAACTCGCTAGTCGACACAACTCTGCAGGCAGCGGAAATCGCGACTTTTTTCCCAAAAAGAAAAGTTTTGAGGGATGCTAAAGCGACTGCGGCAGGCGTCAGTGGCAACGAAGAGAAATCTGACGCCGCACGGCTCGACTAGAAGTGCTGGCGTCAAAATTAGGCCAGGTCCACATAATGACGCTTGGCGTCACGTCGCCTATCACTTCAATTCTACAGATTCTCACAGTATGTCCTGAACTTGCATTCCTTTAATGATCATGAAAATAACTGAAGTCTGTCCAAATGACTGTCCGCCCACGCGGTCGGCATGGGTGTCGAACGGTCGTCGCGAATACATTCTAGGATCTGTGAATCGATATATCGATTAGCAGGATTTATTTGAACGATTACGGAACGATATCCCAGACAGCTGATGGCAGCCGTAGAACAGCTCGCCCGAAAAAAATGCCTTCGCGACGGCCGCTCGGCACGCACGCTGACCGCATGGGCGGACGGTCTCATTCAGACATACTTTACTATCTGAGTGACCTGGACATCTATAATGGGGGAAGGGGGCTTCAACGAAGAGGATGAGTTACGCAAAACGTTCTTGCTGGGACAATAGCGGTTACACGAACGTCTGGTTCTGCCAGATACGTCCTCCGTTCCACCCGAAACACCTTGTTTTCATCCCGAGACAAAGGCAGACGATGGCACTATGGCAGAACACAACTACGAACGCATGAGCCCTAAACTGGAGCGACTTCAGCGAACTGCGCTGTTATGTACAGGCAGTAGCCTACGAACTCACATTGTGGTAGACATGTTGCGCCAGAAAGATTGTCCAAAGATGAAAGCAAGATTTTTCGGGAGAAACGGAGGGTGGTTAGGACAAACCCAGGCGCTTAATTCACTTTCAAGAACGATGTCCCGGAATCAACCGCGGACGTCTCGGGGCAACGACAACCGTCCGGCGGAACACGACTACGAGTGTGTGAGTTCTTAATGGCAGCGTCCCAACAGTCACGAAAGTGGGCGTGGCAATCGTGACGCATTACTGCAAACAGAGCGCCGCATCGCAAGGAGGGCATCATAGGAGTGAAAGGAGGATCAATAAAAACATACAGAAAGGAGATTATCGACTGAGAAGAGGATGAGCGATCGATCGGGAATGCACTATCTACTGCACACTACATACTAATCGATCCCTCCAAATGAAATATATCACGGGCAAGGTACAACCATCTGATGAGGACAAGCTCATTCCGCATTTCCCAACTTTCGCAGGTACGCGTCATGCCGCTTGTATTCCTCTAACGCCTTCTCTGTTTGAATGTCCGGAGGCAGCTCGCTACGCTTCTGCGTGAAACCAGCCTCCCGCTGGTTCACCTGCTCCACATTCACCTGAAATTCGGGAATTCACCTCGACATGTGATAGTTCTCCTGGCCTTGATTCAACGTAACTACCACAACGCATAACAGAATCCATTCATCTTTGCTTATCAGAGCGCAGCGTTCTCCTAACTGCACGCGCACTGCGTCGTGGTAGTTTTTCCGAACCAGTGCCAGATAACCGCTTGAGGCCAGAAATTTCACACTCACCCTATTCAACGTGTTTCGCATGATCTCCTCCTTACTCAACTGTATATTAGTGTCATCATCGTTGACCGTACTGGACTTCAACGATAGAGCTTCCATACCACACGTGATACCATTCATATCGCCAAATACAGATCTGACCTCGCCATACTGAAATAGCATTTTCAAACGTTCTTTCCCTCACGGATTCCTTCTCTGATACACACCACGGCAACGGAAAAAGGCGGTTGCGTATTTTCGATGAGCATACCGTAGTGATGGCTGACTCAGTTCCAAGTCTTCCAATAATCGATGAGGAAACAGCTGATATTTTTCTGGGTTTTTTCTTTCTTTCCACCTTCCTTCCTTCCTTCCTTCCTTCCTTCCTTCCCTCCCTCCTTCCTCCCTCCCTCCTCCCTCCCCTCCCTCCCTCCCTCCCTCCCTCCCTCCCTCCCTCCCTCCCTCCCTCCCTCTCCCTCCCTCCCTCTCCTCCCTCCTCCCTCCCTCCCTCCCTCCCTCCCTCCCTCCCTCCCTCCCTCCCTCCCTCCCTCCTACTTTCCTACACTCCTACATTCCTACATTCCTACTTTCCTACTTTCCTTCTTTCATTCATTCCTTCATTCCGTCTTGCCCTCTCTTTCATTCCTTCAATATATCCCTCTTACCTTCTATTCTTCCATGTTTATATCCTTTGATCCTTCTATTCTTTCATCCTTCTATCCTTCCATCTTTCTATCCTTCCATCTTTCTATCCCGCCATCTTTCTATCCTTCCATCTTTCTATCCTTCCATCTTTCTATCCTTCCATCTTTCTATCCTTCCATCTTTCTATCCTTCCAGCTTCCTATCCTTCCATCTTCTTATCCTTCCATCTTCCTATCCTTCCATCTTTCTGTCCTTCAATTGTCTATCCTTCCATCTTCCTATCCTTCCATCTTCCTATCCTTCCATCTTCCTATCCATCCATCTTCCTATCCATCCATCTCCCTATCCGTCCATCGTTCTATCCGTCCACCTTTCTATCCTTCCATCTTTCTTTCCTTCCTTGTTTCTATTGTTCTATTCTTCCATATTTCCATCCTTCCATCCATCCATCCTTCCATTCTATCTTCCTATCTATTTTTCTACCCTTCTCTCTTCCTTTTTTTCTGCCTTTTTATCTTTTGTTCTCTATTCATTCATTCATTCATTCATTCATTCATTCATTCATTCACTCGTTCTTTTCTTTCTATGTCTATTCATTTTTATACGCCTTTGCGCACGTGCCAGCAAACACAGACATGGGTTATGGCTTTTCTGCTTCATTCAATTTTTGTCTTATTGCTGTGTATACCCCGATTAAAGACTTTAGGTGTATTGATATGGTAAAAGGGGAAAATTTCTCGTTTTTAACCTCTCCAGTAGCTCCAAAACTTGGGAAAATTTTACAGATTTGTCGTCGATTATAGCGGGACGTCCGCAGGGGAGCAATCAAGTACACAAGTCGACGGCAACTACTCAATTTTTTCAAATATTGGAAAAATATCACCGGTAGACGCAGGAATAACAAGGAAAATCGTAAACAAGAGAAAAACCCAGCCCAGAGAAAAAAATCAGCTGTTTTCTCATCGATCGATGTCGAACTTGGAAACAAGTCAGCTATGGCTACAGTACGCTTAAGGGAAATACGCAAGCGCGCAACCGCTTTTTACCACTGCGTGGAATGCAAAAACCGGCGCTTGCACTCACATAGGGATTCTTCCGAGCATTTTCCTCTATCAACTCCCATTTTCGTTCCTTCTCTTCTTGCCGGACCTTTTCCATCGCGCGTTCCTTGAAAAGGTGTGATTAAGATCTTGAAAACATGAGAACAAGTGATACCTCTGATTTGGAAATTACTTCCAAATTCCCGAGCGATTTTTGTAAAACTAACTAAGGCAGTAGTATTGGCTGATTCGTCCGTTTTCAATTAGATACATCATAACGTTTGGTTCTAAGACTGTTCCTAAGTCTAGGTTTGTAGCTGCTAGGAAGATCTCCGAGTCAGATTACGGAGGGGTTTTCTGATTTAGGTCCGGCAATTTACTAGGGATTAAGGAGCATATAGGGCGCACATTGAAAAAAAAACTTCGGATCTGGCTCGAGACTTTTTCCTTGGGGAATGGTAGATATTCGGAATCTTTCGTGAGGTTAAGGTCAATTTGTCGGTTTTTGTGGAGCTTTAGCATATTTCGTTCAAGGCCTACCACAAGAGTCAAAATTCCAGGGCAAAATGCGACTTCCGATGGTTTCCAAAAGGTTAAGGCAGATTTGCATCGAAATTTTTCTGTTGAGGTTATTTGGAGAGCCTAACCAAAATCTGACATAGAATTACGCTAGTTTGCGGTGGGTATACGGTATATTGGTCGAAGTCTCTGATCTAGTTGAGACCTTCTCAGTGGGAGTTATTTTTGGTGCTTAACTCGAATTTGAGGCCCAATCATCAATTTTCAAAATATTAATGTTGGTTGAGCCAGATAAGCGACACTTTATCGAAACCTAAAGTAAGTACAAAAATATCGAAAAAAAGACTCCAGATTTGTATTCAAGACACCGCGAATTGACCCCAGAAAAAAGCTTGTTTGGCTGCAAATCCGACACAATTTTTCTAAAGACCATAAAAACTGCCTAAGAGTACCTTACCCTTTCCATCCAATGAAGAAAACCCAGCCGTAGCCTGGCTCAAAGATTTCATTTCGCTCAACTCAAACTACGCTGAAACGGTCTCCCTTGTTAGCAACTTCACGTACCTTGGCATAATTTTGCGAGCACTCGTCAAACAGCTTCTGATTGATCTCCATCAACAACTTCAACGCGTTATATATCAATCCATGAATTGTCCTAAAGCACACAACCTAATGAACTATGACTCAGGTAAATCCCCAAAAAGCCTGAAATCACTCACTTATTCCAATGAGATTTACTATTTTTGTACAACGCCGGAAACATAATCGGCAAAATCACTGCAGCATTCTCCCCTATCAATGACATCACATATTCGTTGTTCCAGTAGTACAACGCCCTTTCGGCCACCTGAAAACAGGCAAAGCCTTAGCAAAATGGCGACAACCACTTTCTAAGGTCTCACCTGGAAGTGTGGACTGCTGACACAGCGCGCCAATTGCGTGAACAGTGGCACCATCACCTTCTGGAACTCCACCGGCTCGATCACATCCAGAACCTCCTCGAGCTCGTTCAGGAACATCACCTAGAAAACGTTACAGTGACTGGACTGTCCGCAACCCCACAAACGAAGACACGGGAGAACCCTGACCTCCTTCGGGCTATGAATCTTCGGCCAGAACTTCAACAAGCCAATGATGACAGGCTCGGTGAGGGATGGATCCTTCTCGAGGAACTGCACAACGCAATACGCCAACTGAGGATGATACGTTGACAGCGATTTCACCTGAAATCCACTGTTGTCAAGACCATTCAACTAATTTCCTCGAACTGTCGGAAAATTTCCCATGAAGGTCATACTCGAGGCCAGGTGGGGTCTAACCGGGCGCTGTGACCCATCCCCCCCTCCTTTAAAGGCACCATACACGATGAAAACCATACGTGGGTTTTTGACGTCTTCGTGTTGTTATATCCCTGTAGTGACTAAAGGTTGTGAGAAGCCCCACAAAAACGTCAACTTTTCAAGAAAAACCCATTAAAAAAAAGCTCAAGACAAATTTGATGTTCCCGCCGACATCAACTAGGGATAGCTAGGCGGAGAACGGAAGGAACAGTTCTACGATCCGTTCCTTGGCGCAGCGTTGGAAGTCTTTGATTTCCTACCTAAAACACAACCACTTGAACGAAACTAAAGAGGGTTACCAACCTGCTGCGTCCACTGCTGTCAACTGCTTCCGATCGATGACAATTGTGAAATCGACTGACGTGTGCTTTGCGCCCTACGACGCGTCAACGCACGATCGCCGGCAGCGACCACGGAGTTTTGTTCCTTGTAACAACGGATCGACCCCAAGGTCGGCCCACCAAACCCAGGAAGCCTTTTGAGGCAAGCAAATCTTCCTTCAGAGATGATTTTCAAACTCCATCCGCTCTGAGTGACATTGTTATGGTCCACTACTCCGACTGAACACAAAAGCTGAAATTCGGGATTCATCGTGCACGATGCTTTTAAAGTCCAAAATTTTCGAAACAGCTCCAAAACTGTGGCGAACTTCCCCTCCTGAGTAAAAACTTAGAGTAGAGTTTTTACGATCCCCATCCCCAATTCTCGAATTTTTTTCCTGAGCCACCATTTTTACGACCCCCAACCACCCCCGTTATGCTCGGTCGCAACCCCGCTTGATCATGACCCTACATGTACCAAGGGTAAACGGCTGCTACACCCCCCCCCCGTGATCAGACCGCCATCCGTCGGGCATCAGCCAGTTCAGAAACCTGGAGGCGGGCGTACTTTCGAATTCCTGCCGTGCCCATGACCTGGGAACGTCGAATCTCGCTTACAAGGAAAGCGTCTAGAGCGTTAAACGACCTGCGTGAACGAATTACATGGTTAGTATTTCTTGGACCTCAACAGTGAAACTGCGTATGATCCCGTCCCGATTTGCTGGTTCCACACAGCTATTATTTTTTCAGGCATGGCGTAAAGATACAAATACGTCACGATAAAATCAATGGCGAATTTGTAATTTTCTCCATAATTCTGAAGAAAAAACATCAGAAACGAAAAAAAACTGTGAGTTTTCCCCAACACAAAGTCATTATCAATATAACATAAGCCTTTACACGCAGGATTATCAAGAAAAATGAATCTTTCTCTGTTATTTCCCATTCTTTTTGTAGCTTTACCATTTTCTTTGCTCATCCTGCGTGTACACGTGGGAAAGACTTTAGGACAGCCGGAATGGATCCATGTGATACTTTGCGTTCCACAGCTGAAGGTTGGCGCAAACTAGGTGCACTTATACTATAGCATATGGCACCGCATTTGCGTCAACCTTCAATAGGGAACGCAAAGTATGACTAGGATCCCTGCCTACTATATATTGATAATGTTTGTGTGTGTGTGAGAGAGAACTCACACTTTTTCGACGTTTCCGATGTATTTTCACAGAACTCATACAGAAAATTACATATTTTCACAGAACTCATACAGAAAATTACAAAGTCACCGACGATTATCGTGTGCCGTCCGCAACCTACAGTATGCTTAGCGCAAATACGCAGCCGAACCTTTTTCCGTTCCGAGAACTGTAGAAAATTTAAAGCGTTTTCCGTGGGTGGAGTTTGAAATTGGTTCTTGCAGCACCAATAATGAGTCGTTTACGCTCCCGCCGCCCAGCGGCGCGGCGAAGTGCAATCTTAGGGTCGTTCATACTCCCGCCGCCGAGCGGCGCGGCACAATCGACATTGCAGGGTTGCACTTCGCCGCGCCGCTCGGCGGCGTAAGTACAAACGACCCTTTACAAGGAGCAGCTAAGAGTCCCGCCGTTGAAATGCGCGGCACCATGCAATGGAGGAGTATCGACCAAGCTGCGTCGCAGGATCGATTCCCTCCATTGCATGATGCCGTCGGCGGCGGGAGTCTATTCGGGCCATAATAATGATCGTGCCGCGCCGCTTGATCAATGTTATAGCACTGCACTACACCTCGCCGCTCGGCGGCGGAAGTATAAACGACGTCTAAGCCAGCCTAAGTCAACAGAGAAAATTCCACCCCGCGCGGCTTGGCTGCGGTAGTACGCCCTTATAACATGCAGGTGCCTACCGTAGCCGCAGCTCGGTGGACTAGAACTTTCGTTTCGTCTGTAGCTAATATTTAAAAAAACAACCAACCTTGTGCAGCGGTAACAACACACGCAGCAAAAACGTCCTATGCTCTTCTTTTAGGGGAAGCGCGAAGCCATTTATAATACTTCCTAAAAGAGTAAATAGCTTTTTTAGGAATTAAAGAATTTGAAAAAATAAGAAGGTGCTCTACCTAATATTTCCAACAACTCTGCAATACCATTGTGTCGCTCTGTTTCATAAATAAAGCAATAAAATATATTATTTATTTGTTTCCTGAAAATATAAATTAGTAGTAAATATGTATGTATACAATAAGATATTTCGGGTATATTTGATACTAAATTTCAACTCACCGAATATATGCCCTCATGCCTAAAAATTTCCCGTATATCCGATGCAACGTCGTTTTGAGGAAATCCCTCTCACGCGGATCTTCTGAGTCCATGATCATCAACAACTAAACGACACACACATCACTATGCGTTACGCTTCGTTTATACTCCTGCCGCCGCACGTCGCGGCGTGGTGCGATCCTATAATATCGCTGGCGCCACACAGCCGGACCAATATCATAGAATTGCACTTTGTTGCGCCACTGGGCGGCGGAAGTATAAACGACGCATTAGCCCGGTTACCCTCTGATTCCGGGCCTGATTTAGTGTGTGCAATTGCGGCCTTGCGTCGTGGGGGCGCCACGCATCGCTTTCGTACGATCAAAGAACTAGGAAAAACCTTGAAAATGTAGAAAAACACGCACACGATCAGCTGATGAGAGGCGGGCGCGCAAGCTCGTACGAAAGTGATGCGTAGCGCCCCTACGACGCAAGTCCGCAATTGCACACACTAAATCAGGCCGGGAACCAGAGGATACGTAATACTGACATCCAAAAATGTATCCTAAATGAACAGAGCTCACCCGTAACAGGAACTTATGGTCAATGTACTTCTTCGCCACACTGGACTGGAAATCGGGAGATTCCAGAAACCGTAGAAAAAATTCATATACAAGCTGAAAGAGAATTTTTCTCTATTTGAATAACATGAAAACGTTATACAATGTGTTGCAAAATTATACGAAACGCCCCAGCTTTCAAGGTTCTGGACTTCGTCTGGACCTAGCGAACAAATGATGAATGTCAATCGTCGTAACACCCTCCAAAACCCCAGGATACAATTTTCCAGAGAAATAGGTCAACTGTCAGGAAACTGGCACCAAAAAATGTCGAAAATGGTCGTTGCAAAGCTATACGACATAGCTGACGTTCTCACGAAAATCTCCAATTTGCACCCTTTCTGTCAAATCGTTCATGGTTAGAACCACCAGAAACATCAAGCTTACAGTCCAAAAAATTGTCTTGGGGAAGGGCAACGACCCATAACTCTGTTTGGCATTTTTCAACCCGACTTCTCAAAGCCGACGTCTTCAATCTGCGCCCATTTGCTGAAAACGTATAAATTCAGCTAAACCACTGCTGTGAGCGCCGTCCGACGCCATATAATGCCCTTCAAACTCTCCATCGATTTGAAGTCCGTCAGACAGGTGGGTCATCGAAGCGAAGCAACATGGTTGGCCTGTAACCAAGCCTTCGTCGTCCACCTGACAAAAAGAAGGCGAATACGCTCTAGAAAATGACAGGAGTGATATTACCACACTTCCAGCTGATCTGTGGTGTTCATGCTTGTCGCATCATCTGAACACCGAACACATGAGACTTCAACCTCCAAAGTTCTTGTCCGAGTACAAGCACAGGTCCTTGCATACATAGATCTTCCAAAATACTTTTTTGGGGTCGGAAAACAGTCTGATCCAGGTAGACATTCTGGGTATACCAAACGATGGAAAGATCTAAACAATGACCCGCACTTGTCCTCGAATAGAAACTTTGTAGATTGAAGTCTTATGAGTTCAGTCTGATTCAGATGATATGACAAGCTGAACCACGTGTCAGCACCATGTGGTATGAAGAACACAGATCACCTGTGGAAGTGTAAGAAGATCACTGCTGTCATTTCTATAGCATATTCGTTTCTTCTTGTCAGGAGGACGACGCGGGCTTGGCTACAGCTCAATCATGTCGTTTTGCTTCAATGACCTACCTGTTCCCCGGATTTCAAACCGATAGAAAACTTTCAGGGTATTATTGGGCGTCAGCCAAAACTCAAAGCAGTGATCCACCTCAATTCATACATTCTCTGCGAATGGACGCAGATCGAAGACGTCGGCTTTGAGAAGTCGTGTTGAAACATGCCAAACAGAGTTATCGGCAGTGGCCCTGGGCCAATGCAATTTTTCGGACTATAAGCTTGATGTTTCTGATGTTTCTAACCATGAACAATTTGATACAAAGGCTGCAGGATTGAAATTTTCGTGAGAGCGTCAGCTATGTCGTATAATCTTGCAGCGGCCCTTTTCGACAGTTTTTGGTGCCCGTTTCCTCAATATTGCTCCAGTTTTCTGAAAAATCGTGCCCGGGTGTTTTCCGGGCTGCTGCGCCGACTGGTAGTCATCATTTGTTTGCTAGATTCGGACGACTTCCAAACGCCCTAACTCCGAGAATGTCGTATATTTTTGCAACGCACTGTAGAGTTAAAGGCGGACTAACTTGCAAATGTGGCCACGCCGCCTCGAGCGTTGGCTCATCTTCATCGGGATCAAACTCAGCACCTACTGGATTTGTCGGAGGTGACAACGGTCGGAAAAGATTGAGGGCAAACTGGAAGGATGTTCACTATTCGATCGACCATAAGTGTAAATTTATTGATTTTTTTTTGTTAATATCTCACCATATTGATCGCTTCCGGATAAACATTGTCGGTAATGGCATCGCGACACGTCGATACATAGTCGATCAGCTCATTCAACGCCGATCGTTTCACCTAAACCCCAAAATCATGCAAGGATGCCTTTAAACCTATTTGTAGGAAGACTATCCCAAAAATGTTTTCATTAAGCACCTCTTTATATTTCATATCGCTTAACGGATCCTGAGCAAACTCGAACACCACGCAGCACTGCCGCAACTTCTGGATGAACAGGTCTTCACGCTCCGATGGATCAGAATCTATAAAAGTTGAAATTCACACTTTAACTCATATCGACTTTTCTTCATTTCAGTCATTCAACCAGCTATCCATAATACACATTCTGCCCAATGTTTCCCTTCACCATTAAAGAAAATGGACGAGGAAAACTAATACGCGCGCACTTATGGAATTACATGCTCAATCAGCCATACATTTTCTTTACCCAGCACTGCACAAAAACAAACTCTATTAATGAGAACAATTTGTATAAGTACACGTTCACTTTTCAGAATGGTTTACAATTTCTCATACTTAAATGTAGAGGGTATCTGACGTCAGCTAGAGGCAGCATACATGCTCCCAACGTGAAGATAGCTGACTGGTCGCAAACGCCGTTTCAAACGAAATTCATACCAGTTGATGTACTTCAAACGACGTTTTTGAATCTTTTTTTATTGTAACTGCTGCAGAACTCTCTGAACCGAGTTATGGCGTCCTTCCTCAGCTGGGCGCTATGGTAAGGGTACACCCACCAGGAAATTTTCAGGGTGTTCAGCGAAATTGCTCCAAATTTGGCTCAAAACTCATTTCTGAGGAGGGGGATAATTCGTGGTCCTGAAGACGAGACAGAGGTCCAGTTGCCGAATCTCGGGAAATTTCAACGAACTCGGCACAACGGCTCTCACCGGGGAGTTTTTTTGTTGTGGCAAAATGCTATTTTTGATGATTTCCACAACGCAATGACAGATTAGCCTCAAAGCTTCTCTGTGGAGGTTATATGGAGACCTCAACTCGAATCTGAGGCCCGTTTATCGAGTTTCGATAGAATTGACCGCAGAAGCGCGCGATGGCAAATTCACACAACATCCATCTACGAAGTGAACATGTTGAATTCGCCTCAATACAGCCTTTCGATATCTCATCCTTTCTCCTCGATTGTTCACCTCGATTGATGGCTGTTGTGTAAACTTCACCTTGTGCTCTCGTGCAGTGAACTTGAAGTCAGTATAGGGCCCATTGGGGTTCTTTCGACGTGGTTGTTGCACTGGCCGCAGTCCCTTCGATTCCAGGTGGAAACTAGAAGATAGCCATTATCATAAACCTGCCTCTGAAATTTTTCATAGGCCAAGCTATGGTCCGTAGAGAGAGAATCCGAGAACCCGGTTCCAAACCAGATCAAGCTTTTGGCTTCAGCTTTTATGGGAAGAACACCGCTGCTAATCCTTCCGCTGCACAAGGAAGAGAAAATCGCGAATCTAATTATCTCCAGAGCACAGAATTAATGACGTCATTTGACCGCTCAAAGATGCAACACGAAGATCTTTCGGGATCTTTTTGATAGGTAGATGAATCTTGTGCAGGGTCGAATATGCTCCTGGGTCAAACATACCCTGTGATTTCCAATGGGCTATTATATGAACGGATCACGATGTTTGGGTTTTCACAGTGCCCTTTTCCGACACCATAACAACATGTCTTAATTAAAATTCGTATCGAAACCCCTCCATCCACAATTTTATTCCAAGTTCCTGATTTCCGCAGATGCGAAGATGTTTTCAACATATTATGTTCACATGAGCAATTAGTCAATGTATAATCTGTTTAATGTCACCATAAGACATCTCTGTAATGCATCATCTCAATCCCGTTGCTTTTCATTGATATTTGCTCATCACTGACGCCCGATGCAATATCACACGTGCAGCGACGCACATCTGCCGACGGGTTCATTAAATTCCGTCCAGATGCGGCATCTCGTTCACAAACCCGACAACATTAAAAGATTCGGTAACCCTTTCGCTCATCCATAAATCACACGTCATTCCAACTAGAATCCGCTCAACCTTCTATGACTAGGAGGTAGAATAAGCGCCCCACATAGTGATTATGAGATTATGATCGCGCACATCACTCAAAAAGACGAGAGCGACGAAGTCGCAAGCGCGGCTAATATCATCGAGAAGTCTGGTGCAAGCCAGGGGAAGCCTTTGTGGTCACAGCCGTTCTGCTGCGAGCACCTCAGCAGACATTTGGCTGAAAAAGTAAATCAAAGTACTCGGCGCTCAATCGTCTTCGGAAACCACCAGGGGTTGGGTTAATTGTTCGTAGCAAGGCGTCGTCAGATGCCTCCGGATATTTTGATTGAGAAGCCGCGTATGGAGCGGATTTTGTGAGGGTTTGATTCAACAGATGGTTGAGTTCTTCGGGTTTGGTGTTTGGTAAGATACAAAGCCGCATTCGTAGATCGACAGTGCTCAATTAGGTTATCTCAGGGCATTCGAGGAGACACGTTAGCGCTCATTCTTGCTCTTCAAATTCACAATCTTGAAGGTGCCATAACTACGTTCGTAGTGGATTTTGAGCAATTCTGGAGGTGTCTTTGTCATCAGCGGGTGATTCTCTCCAAGATGGGCAGGAAAACAAAAAACTATTCTGAGGTGGGGCTGTGCCTTTAAGCGTTCTAGTGCTTGACGTATGAGTCCACTGCTTCGCTGTGTCAACCACATCAAGACTAGCTTCTCTTCCTCCTTTAAGCACGTTCAAATCCGATACAAAAACCACCCGTTACTTCTTCATTCACTTCGGGTTTTCTTTTCGGTTTTTTTTTTCTTCGTCAGTTCTCAATACTAGAAGCTCCATAAATTCGATTTATGCTATGAAATTCGTAGCATTTTTCGCCACGTGTGATGCCTTTAACCGGTGTATACCTTGCAGGTACACTGCTACAAAGCAACAGACCACCCACAAAGAGATAGAGCTCTCAGTTCGCCTGACGCAGGCACCGGACTCAGCGAAAATGCTAGCGGCTCCTTCTGTCATGGCGCCCCAAGGGATCAGGGGATGTTCAAAAAGAGCCAGTCAAAAATAGCGTGGCTGCTAGCAACTGCATTTGCTCCAACGTTTATGGCTTCAGATTTCGGCGTGAAATAATATGGGCAGGCTCATATTCGCGTGGAATTCGTAATTCCCATATCTGCCCGTTGGGAAGGGTTGCGTAGGTTTTCCGATAAGGGAACCTGATGAGCACACCAGAGGGCTCTCGTACTTGTTAGGTAATCAAGTTTGAAAGGGGAATGACCACATCCCAATGGAATTCTTCAATTTCAACTCTGCAGAGCCACTTTCTGGCTGCTAACTCTTCCACATGTTCATCCCCAAACATCCACTTCTCGGCACCTCGCAATCCTGAGCCGTCCAAACCAGGCGGCCATCCCGCTAATCCGCATCACTCAAGTTGGCTAGTGAGTGTGGCACACGATCAAAACAACCAATCCTTCCTTTCCACAACAAGTAGGATAGGCATACCAAGCAGAAACTCAGCCAATGCTCTTTCATCAGATGGCCAACTTCGGCCCATCACCCCTGTGACCTTATGGTTCACACCTTTGTCCTGTGAACGCTGACAGCCTGTCGCTCCAACAAGGGATGCGAGGCATTCGCTGTTTTCCGGATGCCAATTATCGTTTTCCGGCTGCTTACGGACGACTTTTGTCGTCTGCCATTTGCCGCTCTTCCTCCCACTTCTCGATGAAATATAAAACCTCTGTAAGAGGTTTTTATTTTGCTGTTTGTCGATAGCCGATCTTCGTTTACCGGCAAATTTCAGATGAATTTCAACGGTTTCCGTTCGCCGATTTTTCAAAATCGTTTGCCGCATGTCCCTGGGCGCACCCCAGTGCCCTGAAGAGTCCCTGAAGATCAAGAAGAACGTACCCTTTATCGAAGGCAGCTTCACAAGTTCCCTGTTCGACGAGACATTGAACAGACTGCTTGACTGTCGACGATCCCGACGCGGGATTACTGGACCTGAAGCCAAATAGTATAATCTGCTTCAAGGAATCAATATAACTACGGCAATGGCTACGTTATCTATGATGCATGAGTAGCTACAGGACAGTTAACAGGAACACATGTTGTCCCTTCGAACGAAATCACAACATACCAAAATCCAATCTTCCAAGTGGAAAACCTGACATACAGAGCAGTTAGTCACTAACTGATCACACTATCTTAACCTCTCGTTACGAAACTGAGACTGCCCAATGTTGCGCTACATAACGCACCTACTTTTAGAAAGCCCAGTCCACAAAGTCTATACACATTGAGAAACTAACGTCGCTTCACGAATACTTACACTCTCATAGTGTAGGCTACTTATTAGTGACAAGAATGAAGAAAAAATTTGCATCCAAAATTTTGAACAACCAAGGCATTCCTTTGATAAATAAAAGTAATTATTAAGAATAAAACGAAACTAACCTCCACCATAATTGCTCTTCTTAAGAGATGTGGGAGGTGGAGCGTCCGGAAGAGCACCGTTGTCATTTGCTAAAAGCAAAACAAAATCATGGTCAGAACAAGGCATGAAAGAACAAATCCAAGGCACTGTTAACCTTGAACAATCGCTGTGCTTCTCTGGGCCAAATTTCGGTCCGCAACTGCGTCTCGATACGCTTGGCGGCCACACGCGCTGGAGTCGGTCGAGTTTCCAGCGCCGTACTCAGACAGTAGGTGCGCGCGGATCGCTGGCTTTTGGCGGGCGGATCGACATCCCCCCGCCATCCGCCCGCCATTAGCCACTGATTCGCCCTCGATGCCACATAAGGGTTATTCCGATAGTTCCCACCACGGTCTCCGTGTGCGGGACCACCCCCCTAGCCGTGGGGACCATCCCCTCAGCCTCCGGCTTCTGTGTGATCCTTCAAAGGTGACTTGAAGTCACCTTCCAGGATCGGCCTCGAAATGCCGAGTGAGCCTTCAGTGCGATGGAGCGCCTTTCATACCCTCAATTCTCATCAATGGGTGACAAGTTTTACCATGTAAAATTTGAGCGGGAGGATTGCTGGCTATTCAAGCTGTGGCGGGCGGATTGCTGGCTATCAAAGCCCTGGCGGGCGGATCGCCGGCAGGTTGCGGGCGGATCGCTGCATCACATAACTCAGCGGGCGAATCGCTGGCTATCAAAGCCCTTGCGGACGGACCGCTGGCAGGTTGCGGGCGGAACGCCGCTTTAGAGCCTGCCGGTGATCCACCCGCTAGCGTGATCAACTTTCCCAGGCGCCGCTATCCGCCCGCCAAAACGCAGCGATCCGCCCGCGGAAACAACGAGAGTCAGCGATCCGCCCGGCGAGGCCACGATGGGCAGCGATCCGCCCGCAACTTGCCGGCGTACCGCCCGCAGAGGCCTTGATTGCCAGCGGTCAGACCGCACCTATTGTCTGAGTAGCCGACTCGGTGTGGGATTTTCATACAGTTTTCTCCAATTCTTTTTTAGTTTCCAGTCTCCCAAACCCACCGATAGTCAACAGATTGGCGGCTGCGGCGCTGGAAACTAATCCGACTCGACAGCGTGCGGCCGCAACGCGTGTCGAGGCGCAATTGCGGACCGAAATTTGACCTAGAGAAGCACACTAAAGTAGCGCGCAAAAATCTACTGATATTCGCAATTTTTCAATTATCGGAAGTCCCCTTGGGGCAATCAGTCTCATCTCCTGATTAGATATTTAGAATCATAATACTAATGTTTGAATTAAACTTCAGGGCAATAAATGGTGCGTCGACTGGCAAGATAATTTGCCAATACTCGCCGTATGAGATTTTTTTCTCTCCTTTTGAATCCGCTCACTTTTGTTCATTTCGGTACTTCCTTTGTAATTTCTGTGTTTCATAGAATGAGTGGTTCCCTTGGAAGTAGAAATTCGTCACATAGGGATGGGAGGGATATCATCTAAGATTTTGGATTGGCATCTCAGGAGCTCTTCTTGCAGTACGGCTCGCAATCACAAGACAAACCATTTCGAGGATTCCACAGGATGGCTTTCGACATGTTTTGTGACCATGATCTCGAAGAAGGCTCCTTCAGACGAAGGCAGCACTAGATCGCATCATAACTGATACCTCACTCAGCAATCCGAGGCTCAATGCCCAGGGCACCAGAAGACAACTTGAGAAATTTTATGAGGCACAGAAGATTTTGTTACTTTATCATTCAGGGAAACTCATTCAGAAGTTTCTCAGATATTGATCAATGCTGTAGAGCGTCGACTATGTGATTATGTGTTTTTCAGACATCGTCCCGTCAAAAAACCCTGGAGAGCGTGAGCAAGAGGGAGGCATGTCTAGCAAGGACAACGGAGCATCTTCACTCTACTCAACAGCAATAAACAAAATTTCTCAGACGAATCCGAATGTTTCAAGTTAGTAATAATGTATTCTTCTCAAAAAGCAACATTTTTCTATTGCTGTTGGTCCCAGTGAATATGCTTCTCCGCCCGTGCTACTCACGCCTCCCTCTTGCTCTCGCACATCAGTGTTTTTTTCCCAACAGGACGACGTCCGAAGAGTCCAGAACCGCTTAGTCGACGTTTTATAGCATTGGTCAATACCTGAGAAGCTTCTGAATGAGTTCTCCAAGATGATAAAGAAGCAAAATCTTCTCTACTTCAAGAATTCCTCAAATTGTCTTCTGATGCCCTGAGCATCGAGCCTCGGATTGTTGGCTTATGTATTTGTTATTATACGATCTAGCATTGCACTAGTTTAAAAATTCTCCCTAAAGATTCCGGTCACAAAAGATGTCGAAAGCTATCCTTCAGAATCTTCGAAATGGCCTGTCTTGTGATTACGAGCCGTACTGAAAAATGGAATCCTGAGATGTCATTTCAAAGTCTTAGATGGTACAGCTCCCATCCTTATGTGACAAACTCCTTCTTTCAAGGTAACGACTCATCCTACAAAACACAAAAATTACCAGGGATGCACCGAAATCAACAAAAAAAAATGAGCGAAATCGAAAAGATGAATATTGGCAAATAATCTTGCCCACCGGGTCGAGTGTGGGGCAGTGGCAAGAGGCGCCGGTGTCACGCACACGGTCGAGTGATCGATCCTCGCCCAAGGTTAACCAAGCCTTCAATCCCTCCGGGGTCGATAAATTGGTACCAGACTTGTCTAGGAGGATAAAAAAACTGACTTGAACATCGGCTGGCCCCCGCGAGTCATTGTATAGGCTCTATACACATTAAAGAAGCCTCTACGATTATGAATGGAAGTCGAATGTGTTGCGCATCCCCAGTGGATTGATATACACTTTATCCTTTACCCTTTTAATCTTGCCTATCGATGCACCCTTCCTGTTCACGATGAAAAAGTTGCCCGTTTTTGGCTAAAACGCTAGTTTTGGGTCCCTCTAAAAGAAAAAAAAACGGAAGTGCGACGAAAAACGGTCGGGAAATGGGTGATAATGTGGTGAGCCAGCCAACCCATTTTTCTCCTATTAACCTCTTCTTGATGAACCTACCCACCCAAAAACATCGAAAACTATCACACAGTGTTTTTTTATCACAAACACTGCCTTTAATTATTGCCCTAAAGTACAATTGAATACATTGGTATTATGAACCAAATTATCATATTCAATGACGAATATAATTGCCCCGTGAGGAGCAATATATGAAAGAGAGCAGCTATTGATAGATTTTTGCACGCTACTGTATCTTCGAAGGCAATGTTCACGATAAATCTCGTTTTCGAGAATTCGGTATGGAACACTACGCTCGCAGATGGTAGAGGGAATAGGGTCGAAGAAAGCAGCGAAAACGAGCCAGAAATCCAGAAAAACAGCCGCGTAGCGAATATTTTGTTAGCCCAGAACGCCTGCTTAGCCCGTCCCGCCCCCGTTCTGACGAGCCCGGCGGACGCTTTCGATGGCAAATTGTCACGCGAAAATGGGCGCCATACCCAGCAAATTGCATGAAGCCTTTAAACTACTGGCGTTAAATTCGCGGGCAACTTGTTCTAAATTTCCAGAGTGCTAAGAAACTTTGGAACAAGCTCCTTGAAGGCTTCATGCAACTGTCATGGAAAAAGCAAGCAAGAAGAACTCAGTAAGTTGCGTGAAGCCTTCCAGTGAATTAGGCAGAACTTCTGCCTAATTACTGGATCGGGCTGCTGTAGTGTTTATTCTAAAAGAGGACCACTGAAAACAGCTGTAGGCCGAGTCCCAAGTCGATCCGACCATTTTTTTGCCGAATACGGCCGGTTAGACGTGACCCATAACATCCGTTTTCGCTGGAAAACCGTTTGGAAGCATTGTTCGGAAGAGACCATTCAAATTGGTTCACACAAAGGGTTGAAGTCATAACCTCGATGAGAGGGGGGCCGCACCGGATCCAAATCTGGAAGAGGGGGGGGGGGCGCACCACCCACGGGCCGATAACACCGCTACGCCTTACCTTGGGCAGAAGTGGCAGATAAATTCTTCAAAGTTTCCTCAATAAACGGATATGGAGGCGTGGGGTCAGCCGCGCAGCAGTGATCGACTAGTGAATGCCATCGCGGTCAGTGCTACCACTTTACTAGAAAAAAACATCTGGAAAGACTAACCAACTTCCTCCGTCTGTATGATCGGGATCTCCTTCGGTTGCTGCTGTTGTTGCTGCTGCTGCTGCTCTTTTTCCTCCTTCTTCTTGTCCTTTTTGCTCTCCTTATCTTTGTCTTTATCCTTCTCTGCCTTCAAAAACAAAAAGTAATCCTTCTGCTATATCTGACTGTAGCAGTACTAGAAAAATAACAATAGAATTAGGAAATCCATGCCTCACCTTATCTTTTCCCTCTTTGTCCTTCTTCTTGCCCTTGAGCATTGTCGACGAAGCGACTACCTAAAATATCAAATTAGGCAAAATTCTGTAATTCAGTTATGCAAAACTTCAGAAAAACATGTTTCAAAAAACAATATTATCAATATATGAACGATCGCTTTAAAAAAATAATAACAAAGAAAGGGTAATTTGCGAGGCTTTTCATATACAAAGGGTTGCGGAAAAGGAGAAATCCACTCCCGGGATAAGATATTCTTTCGAAGTCGCCGTAGCAGACAGCCTGCCGCAGTTTTCTCGATTTAATTAATTTAGATTTCCGGATAATACTCGAAAACGCATGTTTGAAAAAAATATTCGAATTTTCGGCCTTAACCAAATCCTAAAAAAATTATATGAAGCAACGAAAACATTGAACAGCAACTAATTTCAAACCGTGAAGGAAGCGATGACTTCATAACTGCAATCCCCAAATAAGCACACTACACGAAGAAAAATGATAAATCTAATGAGTTGCTGAACAAGTTGCTTGTAGCCAATCTGCCGCCTGCTGTATTTTTGTCTCGCGAGTAACTTGTTTTTACAATTTTTTTTGTGTTATAAGTAATTTCACACTATGCGATATCCTATTGCAAACAAGATTGGAGCTCGTACGCAGCATAAAACAAAGAGAAACGGCAGTTAATTGGGAGATTAACGTAACAAGTTTCACGAAGACTTCGAATAAGTTGCGCTAAAGCCGCAGGTAACTTGTTCAGAAAATTATAGAATAAAAATCGAATAATTTAAGTCCCCTACTAAACATAAAAGACTAAAGGGGCGAATGCCATAAAATTTTTTATGCCTTCTAAGGTGAAGAAAAAGTTGAATCCCAGAATAACTCGAAACATCCAACAAAAAAATACAACGAAAAGTCTCAAATAATTCAAATACTCAAAAACCTAAATAATGCAAATTTCGCAATGGACCCAAAACACCGAAAAACCGACAAAAATCGAAACCGCGGAAGAATCTATGATAAAAAAAAACAAAAATGAAAGTTCCCGAATAAGTCAGATATTTGAAAAATGGATAACTCAATCTCAGGAATGAATCCACTATTGAAAAGCCAAATTAATTCAAATTCCCTAGTGAACCACAAACTTTGACAAGGTTAATAGTTAAAATCGCTGAGGAATCAATAATTTGAATCCTAATGCACCCAAAACATCGGAAAACCTATAAAGCTGAAATCACCTAGGAATTGATGATTAAAAAAAACCTAGAAAATGCAATTATAGACTGAATCAAATAGTCAAATAATAGTCGAAAATTCCTAGTGTACAGAAAACAAGAAAAAAATGAATGGATCGAAATGACGAGAGAATCGATTAATTAAAAAATAATAATAAAAGCTGAAATTACCGAATAAATCAAATATTTGAAACAAAAAAAGTTTGCTCTATGTCCGGAATGAATCCACTATTCGAAATCCCAACTAATTCAAGTCCCTAATAAACCACAAACATTGACAAGCCTTCAAAATTGCGGAGGAATCGTTAATTTGAAAAAAAGAAAAAGATGAAATTCCGGAAAAAAAAATAAAATGTTCAAAAAATAATTAACCCAAAGTCCCGACTGACTAGAATGCTCGAAAACCCAAGAAATGCCTCCCGCAATCTCTGATGCACCCAAAACATCGGAAAACATAATAATCTAAAATCGCGAAAAAATTGATGATTCAAAAACCCTAGAAAATGTAATTAACGACTTAATCAAACAATAAAATAAAATAAATAGTCAACAATTTCTACTATACAAAAACCAATAAAAATTAATTTTTTTTTTAATATTCGAAAATTTTGGTGAACAAAAAACAATAAACAATATGTTTGTGACGGTTTTAATGTGTGTGATAGCAAAAAAAATTCAGACTAGCCTTTATCAATGATGATTTTTGTGTTATAACAGTTTATTTTACTTTCTTATACTTTTCATTCTCAAAAACGTAAGATTTTTTTCACGTTTTCCAATAAAAAAAACACATGGATCATAATGGTGAAGATTCGATATGGAAAAAAAAAACTAATAAAAGCCGAAATTACCGAAGAAATCAATTAAAAAATCAAAAAACTGAAAAAAAAAATAATTTAATGTCGCTTTCGTTAAGATGCCTGCATATTAAAACACTCAAATAAGCTGGATACCCAAGTGAGCACAAAAAAAATTAAACACCAAATAATTTAAGACCTCAAAATAAGTGAATAAATTGAAAAAATATTTCAAACGTTCAAAAAAAAAAGGAATAAAATAAGGTCCTTCATGAATCAAGGCCTCGAGAAACTGACAATCTTCAATCCTTCTGAATCGTCCATTAAGAAAAAATCAGGAACGATTCCCATTTTAAATTCCGCAAGAATCAAAAATTTAAAAAAAAACGAAAAAAAAAACAAAACAGTCTAAAACTCAAATACTCGAATATTCGAGTTACTATGGCAAATTTCAAAGAGAAATCGATTAAAAAAATGAGAAATTAATTTAAACCGTCTATATCTAGAGAGAGGAAACTCGAAAGACTAGATTCAAGTCCTGACCGAACTAGCCAATTGAAAAGTCCAACGCCCACCCATGACAATGTCAGCTGCAATCTATTACAATTGTTATCTTACTTAAGCACAGCCCTGTTTATGACGCAGGACACGTCAATAAATAACACACAAACACATTAAATGGCCCCCCAGCAGCCGTCGTCAGCCCGATAAAAAGCCGCAGATTTTGAAGGCAGGGAACAAACTGCTGTGACAGACGAGCTGCCCTTTCTGGAGCTTCGTTTCTGTCAGTTCAAACGTCCGCTCCCGTCGAACAACATTGAAAAGCCACAAGAAGCACATGTTGAATTCAATACAAAAATATGTAATAGGGATTAATTCACAATGTTGAAATGACAATTAGAAATATCAAAGTTTCGGAAGCAATTGAAAATCTCGGGTAGCGAAAGAATATCTCTAAAGTCTGTCCGCCCACGCGGTCGGCGTACGTGTCGAGCGGACGTCGCCAAGTCATTTATAGAAACTCTGAATCGATTATCAGAGATCTGGAATGCCGCTTTGTCGATTTGGATTGGCTTTTGAAACAAGCACAGTCACATTAAATCCCGAGCTGAACCCAACCCAAATCGAGAAACCCGAAACCCAGGGTTAGGCAATGATGATCGCACTCAAATTTATCATCACTCCTTACGGCGGCTTGCCTCATTTATACAAAAGCTCTCAAAGATGCTCAGTACTCAAGGTTTCCTTCGAAATTCTTCCGAATAGATGAAATTTGAAGGCAGCGTTCACGATAAAAGTCGCTTTTATGTTTTTCCGCCTATCTTGAAAACGGTCCCATGCTGATTTCAATGATGTCCCTGGAATCGTACAAGACCCCCTGGACACGGAGTTATGGCCCCTCGAAATTCAGCTAGGGAAGCATTGTGGACGAGTTGTCCGAGGCTTGTAACTCCTGTTTTTTGCAGCCGATGTGTACGAGCTGACCAGAGTAAACAGAGACGTTGAGAATGAAGGGAAGAACGAGGCTTCTGATCGGAAACCATCGCTCATCTTACCACGATTTTAGGGAAACTATTATAGGACGTGGGCGGAGTGGCCCAATGGGTTGGCTGGCCCACGAGATTTTCACCCACCTGCCTGCCGTTTTTCGTCGCACTTCCGTTCCTAATCTTCTAAGAAGGACTTAAAGCTTACGTTTTATCCAAAAAAAAAACGTGCAACTTTTTCTTCGTGAACACTGCCTTTAAGAAGAGCCACCCTGGCGTGCCCACAGCAAAAAGTCACTTTACCAGGCCACCTTAAATGATGGTTTTCGATCGATAACCCTGTTATTCCCTTCATTACCAGTCTCTCCCTTTATTCAGGACCGCTTCCACACATTGGTTGTGAATGACGTAAATTACAAATCTCGGAAAACTCGTCCACCACGCTTTCGTCGCTCAATTTTGAACAATTTTTGAGAGGGCCCCCGTTTGTAGAAGGTTTTTGCGATTCCAGAGGTATCATGGGAGTCACCGTGGAACCGTCTTCAAGACAAACAGAAAAGCCCGAGACATTCTGAGAATGTACTGTGCCTACTAAAGCACAATCCAACCTCAAAGTCATTCTTATGCCTTTCTGCTCATCTTGAAGACGTTTCCACGGTGATTCCCATGATACCCCAGGGATTGAACAGAGCCCTCAGCGGACGGAGTTACGACCCCCTCAAAATTTGCCCAAAATTGAGCGACGAAAGCCTGGTGTACGAGTTGTCCGAGACTTGTAATTTACGTCATTTACAACCGATGTGTGGGAGCGAACCTGAACGAAGAGAGGGGCTGATAATAGAGGAACGGGGCTATAGATCGAAAACCATCGTTTAAGGGGGCTTGGCAAAGTGGCTTCTTGCTGCGGGCGTGCCAGGGTGGCTCTTCCTAAATTTCACTTATTCGGGGGAATTGGGAGCTCGCACTTGGCAAGTGTTACATAGGGTGGGTCTACTTCACAAACATGTGTGCAAATCACAGATTTCATCCCTGAGGTAAGGCTGTCTTTAAGAAGCTGATAATTACGCTTTCGATCTGTGTATACCACCTGGCCAACATATCCACGCTACAAGTCGCTGAAAACTCTAAAAACTAGACAAAGCCGGTTAGCGGGAACATTCCACTAAACAAATAGAGTACATTTCGAGAAGAAAATTCTGCAGAACCAGCAGTTATTTAGAGCTTTTCAGTGAAAACACCATAGGAAAGATGATGATACAGATGAAATTTCTCCCAGTCTTAGCAGGAATTTGAACCCAATTTCCGCGTCTTCAGAAACGTTATCAAAAAACATTCCGTCACTCCGACGTGCATACATACTTTCATATCTCAGTCATTCATGACTAACTTTCGCTGCGAAAATCATCACAACATTAATACGGTCAAAAGTGCTGCTGCAGAAACTCCTACAGAGTGACGTCACGGTACGAACGTTGTGCTCTTCGGTTCATTCACACGCAGTGATTCCTCGCGGGATTAATTAACACGCCGTGTGTGGAGGAGAGCTGCTGCTCTGCCATGCACATATTAAGTTGATGCAAAAGTTTCCGGACTTTTCACGACTTCGAATAAGAAAAATTTATTTCAAAAAAAAAAAAGCAAGGCTCACCCAACAAAATACTTTCCATCACATTTAAAGATCCTTCGCCACCGACTGGGCAGATCATTAATTCCCGACGCTTAGAACTCTGGCTGTTTTGAGTCGAAGTATTCTTCTAACAAGGGAAGTATAAAAAGCGTAGGTCGGATCTGCCAAAACGACTAGTATGGTTAGCATCTCTTCTGGCTCAATAGTGAAAATACGCAGTATACCGCCCCGATCCGTAGGTTCAAAAAAGTTATGAACATTTTTCAAGACTCGCGAAAAGGCAAGGGTCATCAGGCAATCTTTCTAGAGTTTCAAAAAATTTTCTCGGATTTAGCTCAAAAGTTGTATGTAAGGGGTAATTTAGGGTACTGAACACGAATCTGGAGTCCATTTGTCGAAATTTTGAGGTTTACTGTAGGTTACGGTAGGTCACATGTCATCTAGGGGTCAAAACCCACCTTAGTATTTTGAAAATCGACAAACGAACGTTAAATTCGTAATCTCCTACCCGCATAACCCCCGTTTACAAATTTTGAGTAAAATCTGAGATTTTGACTAAACTACCGTACACCCACCGTAATCTGCAAAAAAACCGATAAACGGACTCCAGATTCGTGTTAAGCACTCCAAATAACCCTCATCAAATGATTCTGAGACATACCTATCGTAGAAAACCAGAAATCTCGAAAGTGGCGTATTTCCCTCGAAATTTTCCCCGGTTGGGGAGCTTCAAACGAAATTAGCCGAAAACTTTGAAAAATCGACTAATAAACCAGAGAATCGTGATCAGCACGCCAAAAAACCCACCTGGGAGAATTTTAAGTCGAATCTGGAACATTTTTCTGAAACGCTTCCAGAGCCCTCAATTGGTAGAAATAAACGCCCAACCGAAAATCCGTCAAGTCCAAAACGCTGTCAGTCTGGACAAAGTACGGAAAATGTGCCTTCACCCAAACTTTGCTCAGGGAGGAGGGGAGTTTTTGGCGCTGAACGAATTTGTAGGTCCGCTTCCGGATTTTCCGAAGACTAACGCGCTTTTTGGAAGGTACAAAAAGCACAAAAAATGAGCTTTTTAAGCTTGTAACTTCTTGGAACCTGCGGCTCGGGGCGGAATACTGCGCAGTTTTACTAATGAGCCACAAGAGATACTAACGACACTAGTCGCTTGGACAGATCCGACCTACGCTTTGTATACTTCCCTTGCAAGGCCATTTCGACTTGGCCATCGTTAGTGAACTGTTTTCCATCCAGAAAAAGCTGCATCGAGCGGAACAGATGGTAGTCGGAAGGGGCAAGATCTGGGATATATGGAGGGTGTTTAATAACTTCGGATCCCAGGTCCGACAGTTTCTGTTCGCCTCCTTCACGACAATGCTCGGCCACACGTATCTTGGATAACCCGACAGAAACTGCTGGACCTGGGCTGGGAGGTTCTTCCTTACCCTCCATATAGCCCAGATCTTGCCCCTTCCGACTACCATCTGTTCCGCTCAATGCGGCGCTTCCTGGATTTGAAACAAGCCACTAACGATGACAAAGTCAAAATGGCCTTAAAGAATACTTCGACTCGAAACAGCCAGAGTTCTACGCGTCGGGAATTCATGATCTGCCCTATCGGTAGCGAAGGATCCTTGAATGTGATGGAAATTATTGTGTTGTGTGAGCCTTGTTTGTTTTTGAAATGAATGTTTCTCATTCGAAGTCGTGAAACGTCCGGAAACTTTTACATCAAGCCTAGTTTTGACTGCAGGTGGTCGCTGCGGCCATGCGAGGGACAACTGTTCCTTTTCCATCGCGCGTAATCAAAAGCCGCTCCAATTGTGATCGCTGGGTGGCAAACGTTCCACATCGCTGGGTCGCAGCGACGAAATCTTATGTTTTACTGCATCGCTGCTTGAAGAGCGATTCTCAATGGTCGCTGACCATCGCTCCATCGCGGCCTAAATGGCAGCGATGGAGCGATTGACAACGAATGGCACGTTTTGTCTAATGAACGTTGACCCTTTCACATGACAAGATCAGTGTTTTCGAGTCGAAACGCGCTATTGATGAATACCAGCCATTGATTTCACTGATTGATTGAATTTCTTCGGTCATCCGTGAGGATATGCACTATGAACAGAATCGCTGCCGCTGCTACATCGCTGCAGCAGCGGTTGTGAAATCGCTGCGATGAAGAACAGCAGCGATGCAGTCAAAACTAGGCTTCAGTCTAATAGCTCATCTGCAGCTTTTATGGAAACGAAATGTGCTAGCCACCGCCTTCAGAGACAAAAACGAAGCTAATTGACAAAATTATTCCATATGAAAATAACAAACACGCTCGAGGACACTAATCCCCTACTACTGCACCCCATTCACTGCAGAGGTCTGACAAGGAAAGGTTCTTTAGCACATTGCCCCGTTCAAATAGAAATGTGCTCTCCTAGAAGCTTTTTTGGATGCAGAGTCCGAATACGCCCTCCAGAAGGGTCGAGCGGTTTTTGTCCTGAAGGACAACGAGGGCGGGTGGACGAAAAAATGATAGAAAATCGGAAAATTGAGGGACGCAAAACACGGAAGCCGCGTTTTTTGAGCCGAAATAGGCCCTCTCTTAATTACGTTAATTTTTGAGCGTGGAGGAATTGACCGCTGGAAGGATGATACCTATCAGTGCAATGAAGCGATCAGCTCACTTATCAGCACTTCCTTGACATGATCATTCCTGTAATCTGAGTCTTCATTTGTTGATTCCGAGGGGGCACCAGGCGTGTCTGGGGCACCACTCAGGCGATTGTCGGCCCCGAGCCGCCTGACAGTTCGGATCATGTTCCCAATCTGCGAGTCGGCTTCCGGGCCACTACTGTTGCTTTCCGGGCCACTGCTGTTGCTGTCCGGGCTGCTTCGGTTCGCCCGAACAGCAACAGCAGCGGCCCGGAGATTGGTAGAGCGAGGCGGACCGTCAAGCGGCTCCGATTCCTGTTCGGTGCGGCTCGGGGCCGAGAATCGCCTGAGCAAAACGCTTGTTTGCAGCCGTTATTTTGCCAATCCTGGCTCGTTTTCTACCGTTCTTTCGACACTGGGAGCGTAGGATCGATCACACTTCCAGCGACGAGCGACGCAATGTTTACCATCGATATCGACCGGAAATCGTAATGCCTGATATGCAGTGTACCTGTCGCTGATCGCAAGCAGTATGATCCCGGCCTTACAGTCTCATTACACAAAAATGGAGGGGTCAAAATGTCTTGTACAGTTCGAAGTGCCAAGCGGCTCCATTCAAGCCAACTTGTCCCTAGTAGAATTCAAACTGCAAAAGACAAGACAGCTCCTCAATTTTTGTGTACTGACTAGGGAAGTACATTTCGTCGATATCGCCGTTTCCATGGAAATTGGTTCGTTTTGTTTTTGTTTAAGCATCTTTTCCACACTGAAACAGATTTTTGATCTGATTCCATACAGGCTTACATACAATAATTGGGCATTCTTGATTCCCTCCGGCGTCAAATATCGCATAATATCAAGTGTTTTCACCAAGATTCCGTCAAGAGGCCAAGAGTGGATAGAGGGCCGTTGAGAACGAAAACCGTAGCAGGATTCATGATCAGCCTCCCACCTTACTCCATCATTTGGTCAAATTACAGCCAAATCAGGAACATTGGCGTACTAAGACATCTTCACCATAGCCCCATGGAACTTAAACTTGCCTCTGTTTCTCCAGACGGCTAGCTTGAATCATACATAAAACCGCTTTCGGTTCATGATCCGGCCACTAATAGCGGTTTCAGACATCAAAAACTATAGGCAATTTCCACCCCCTAACCAAATCACACGCTTCGACCAGATATTGCAATGGAAACCCCATGCAAACACGAGATAATAACACCGCTGCAGAATTCTGCCCATTCATCCCGATGTTTTTGATGGCAATTTTCTACGACCAAGGACTAGTTTTTCCTCGATAACATTCCTGATGGATGATACTCGCCCACAAATTCATAAGAAAAATCTAGGAGTCAATAGAGCGAGGTTCAAAATGCTGATGAAAATAGGCCACTTTCATGAATTTAAAAATGAAGGCAATCAAATTGATTTTTGGAAGTTTTTTATCCGTAACTGCTGTCATCCCTCTACCCGCAACACTGATTGCTTCGGTGAAGATTTACCGAGTAGTTGAGTGAGAGCGGTGCTAGGGCTTCGGTGGTGCCGTGCGATAAGGCGCTCCCCCGGAAAGGGAATATGCTGGTTCAATCTCGCCCGGATCCAAGCGTTTTGAGATCAACTCAGCACCTTGTGTGAACAATTAAATTTGCTCTAAACCAAGCACCACATCCCCTCAAAGCCTACCGTGCGGGATCAAACAGGCTTATGTCCCGGACTTTGACGAATCTGAGCTTGGGGCAATTCTAAGAAGTTATCGATTTCGATCATCGCCAGCGGCGGAGCGGTGGACCTTGAAGAGAAGTATAATTGTTGATGATAATGTTCAGACAAAAACTCAGAAAAATCAAAACAAGTTACTTGTAATATAAAAGTAACTTACTTGAATGTCTCAAGTAACTTACATTTGTATTACACTTAACATACATTTATATTACATGTATCTCAAGTTTATGATACATGTAAGTTACACTTATGTTACAAGTAACTTACATTTGAATTTTCACTATCATGTGACGCAGACGACACGCGATGCAGAGAGCGCAAGTTACTTGTAACATCTCGGAGGAGGACCCCGCACAGTGTCCTCTCAGAAATCGAAAACAAGTTACTTCTAACATACCTGAGCTGATGTAGGTTACTTGCGACTTATCTCAGGTCAGTTAAGATACATGTAACACTTAGGAGGCGCACCGTACGTAGTATCCCGCCGATATGTTGCATGTAACTTAAATGACCTGAGATAAGTCGCAAGTAACTTACATCAGCTCAGATATGTTACAAGTAACTTGTTTTCGGCCTTTTATGTTACGATAACTTGTTTTCATTTTTCTGAGAATACGACCGCTCGCTGCTGGTGATTATCGAAATCGAGAGCTCGCCAAAAACGCCCCAGGGCTTATGTCTCCCTCTCCACAAATATTCGAAAAACGACAATTTTACTTTCCGGTAGATCAAAACCTTTTCGATAATTTTCGGATTAAATTCATTTCAAAGAAGAACTAAAAATTTTCGCAATTTCATTCCAAGTCAGCTCTAGACTACTTACCCCTGCAGCACAGTGCATAAATCAAAAACACGCCCAGGAGACTCCCCTATCCATCATTTTTTGCTCCAAAAAAAGCTTTTTGATAAACAAAACCCTTCTCACTGAATCCCCCCTAGCTTCCTCCTCTGAAACCCATCAATTCATGCATTCTCTACAGCCTCTCAAGAGCCTGGAGACATTACCCGATATGGGTCCCGTCAAGAAAATCATCCAAGAGCAGTTTTCTAATAAATGAATAATTCCAAATACCGCCCTTGGACCAATTTTTTTTCCCGAAATGACAACTTTTCCAACCAGCCCCATTCAATACACCTTGTGAGACCAGAATAAGGGCCTCTAGAGTTTCCGGATCAACCCCTTTTTTCAAACACCTCGTTTCTAAAATTGCATGCATTAGCGTTTTTGAATGCACAATGAAGGCATTTTTGAATTGCAGGTCAAGCCTTTTCTCGAAAGCAATGCACACGACGGAAAAGCGGGTTGCTACCCAATTCCATTAAAAGTTAAAAATGAACAAATTGAAAACAAACTCGATTTTCCGAAAACTTCCTTGTTTTTTTTTAATACTAGAAAAATTCTCAAAGACGATTAAACCAAGTTTTGAAATCAGGTACTTGTAAATCGTCAAATAGAAATTCGTAAACCGGAACTACCAGCTCAATCTTGAACTGCAGAAACCGGAACCAATTCGGAAACGGAGCGACCGATTCGATTTTGAAACTCGGAAATCGGCACAGCCAATTTGATTCAATGGACCGAAAGTCGGAAGACAAGTTCAAATTCGAAAATCGAAACAACCGACTCAAATTCGCTACTTGGAGATTCGAACTACCAAATTGAGCCACGAAGTCCGAAATGGGGACTTGTCGGAGATCGAAACGAACAATCCGAATTCGGAAGTCGGGAATAGGAACGAGTACTTCAACTTCGGAAGTCGAATACCGGAATGACAAATTCAATCCCTGCAATCAGAACTACCAAACTAATTTCCAAAGCTAGAACTCGGAACGACCAACCCAATTGCGAAACTCGGAAACCGGAACGATCAAATCAGTGTCAGAATTCGGAAACCGGAACGATACGTTTAATTTGAAAACCAAAAACTTAACTTCGAAATTCGGACTTGACTTACTTACTTTCTGACTTAATCGGTTGGCTTTCGCCTGACGCAATCATTCCGCATCTTCACCGAGGTGTGCCGTCCTAGTAGTCAGCCGTGTCCATTTTTCACGGTCTTCAGCCACAATTTGAACACATTCCATCCAGCTGTCACTATTCCATTTCCTGCGAAACGAAACATCGCGCCTGAACTGTCTTTCGATGCCGAGTGACTTTAAATCCTCTTTAACCACATCCGTCCAGAACTTTCGCCTACGCCCAGGTGGCCGTTTCCAGACAGGATTTGGAAGCATTTTTAAAGCGTGTTGTACGAGGCGATCCGGCGTTCTTCTTAGTATATGCCCGAGCAGTCGAAGTCGACTTTCCATTGCTGCTTGAGATGGCGTTAGGAGATGCTGGCACCTCCCTCGTGTCAAGCGTTGATGTACTGCGTCGATTTCCTTGTAAAGGTCTTCGTTATGGCATACACGCGGCCAGAAATATCCAAGCAAACGCCTAAAAAGCTTCCTCTCCGTGCAATCCAACCTTTCCATCTGCGTTTTTGGTGCTGCCCACGTCTCCGATCCGTACATCATGATAGGGCGAATAGCGGATAGGTAGACGCGCAACTTGACTTCCTTCGCGATGGTGGTAGACCACAAACACTTGGTTAGAGAATTGAATGCAGACGTAGCTTTCGCACATCGTTGTCGAATATCCGCTGCATAACTACCATCGTTCTTCAGCAAACAGCCCAAATAACAGAAATCGTCCACCAGTTCGATACGTTGTCCGTCCACACAAACTCCAGTTGAAGGCCTCTGAGAGACCCACATCTGCTTACATTTGTCGGGACGAAGACGAAGTCCATAGGCTGCGGCATACTTCGAAACGAGGTTCACAATCCTTTGCAGTTTTGCGTTGTTTTCAGCGAATAACACAATGTCGTCGGCGTACTCCAGGTCGACAAGGGAGCGTCCTGATGGTGTTAGGATCACATCCGCAGGAAACTGTTCTGCAACTGTACGCATGATGTCATCAACGGCGAAGTTGAAAAGAAAAGGTCCTGCAACGGTTCCTTGCCTTACTCCTGTTTTCACCTCGAAAGCTGACGAAAATCCGACAGATGTACGAACTGCTGCTGTTGTTCCTCTGTTCATGTCCTCGATTCACCTGACATACTTTCCCGGGACTTCATCTGCTCGCAGAGCACTGAGCAATCGATTACGATAAGGAGAGTCGAACGCGGCTTCAAAGTTCGAAAAAGCAAGCTGTAATGGCTTTGAATACCGCTGCCACGATTCAATTATTCTTCTCACGACGAACACTTGGTCGATGGTCGATCTTCCAGGTCGAAAACCGGCTTGCTCATCTCTGGTCGTTCCTTCACGATGTTTGATAAGTCGCTCGAGAATGATACGTTCTAAAACCTTGTACATGACACGAAGTAGAGAGATTCCTTTGTAGTTCTTAGGATCCGTGACGGATAGCTTCTTGTGAAGAGGTACGATGATCGCATGTCTCCACGAATCGGGTATCCTTTCGCTCATCCATATGGCACGGATGGTGTTGGTCATTTCACGAATCCCAGACGGAGGAAGAGCTTTCAGCATTTCAGCAGTGATGTTGTCATCTCCACCTGCCTTTCCATTCTTCATTTTCCGGACACAATCCAAAACTTCAGCCTCAGTCGGCGGTTCCTCACTGACATCGTAATGTGCTCTCTGAACATGCGGGAGCTCAGGTACTGATGGCGCTGGACGATTCAGTAGTGAACTGAAGTAATCCTTCCATATTGGCAGCGTCGCATCACCAACTGCAACTCCATTGGTAGTGTTCAAGACAGGAGAACATCTCTTCATCTTCCCGCTATACTGTCGCAGCAACGTGTAGGCTTTCTTCGGATTCTTCTCCTCCCAAGCCTTCTCGAACTCCTTAGCTCTACACGTTCACTCGTTCGCGGTCCCTTTGAACCCGCCGACGCAACTTCCTCCTCAGACGCTTCTCCTCCACGAAGTTTCCTGCAGTTCGGAGAGCACATACTCTGTTGTAGGTAGATGTTGTTTCTTCTGAGACGTAGGCGAACTTCTTCTTAGGCTGTACACCCGGGAGTGCCTCTTTCGAAGCGTCCTGGATGCACTTGACAAAAGAATCCGCGTCGCAAAGTTTCTTCTTAGTCCGTACTCCGATGTGAATAGAAACGCGTTGCCGGAAATTCCTTCTGCACTCTTCATCTCTGAGACTTGTCATGTCAATCCTCTGGAGAGGCTGAGCCCCTCGCTTCCTCTTATGAATCCTCGCAGTGAAGTTCAACAGAACAGGACGGTGATCCGAATCGAATGCGACATCCCACACAGCTCTAGATCTTCGAATGTCCGATACTGGAATATTCCTCGTCAGGACATAGTCAAGCTGTAGTTTCAAAGTTGTCATCTTCCGCTTCCGCTGCTCTTCTGGAGATAGCCGGGTTGGTCCCTGCCACGTAAGCTGATGGCGGCGATGATTCCTCTTGAATGTCGATGCAATAATCAGAGCACTGCGTTCACAAAAGTCGACAAGGCGGTAGCCATTGTCCGATGTTTGCTCCACTGGGTAGAACCATTTACCGAGTACTTCGGATTCCTGATCAAGTCCCATCTTCGCATTTGCGTCAATCCCCACGACAACAGCATGTTGACAAGGTATCCTGGCCAGCAACGTATTGAGTTCCTCATAAAACGCATTCTTCGAATTGTCTTCGGCGGTTTCAGTGGGCGCATGAGCACTCACTATCCACAGATTGAATCCTCTGTGATCCCGCAGTCGTACGAATGCATTCCGACACGACGTTGAGCCGAACTCCTTGACCATACCATTGAAATCCTTCCTTACAGCTATTGCACAGCCTCCCACTCTCCTACCGTCGGCGTTACCGCAGTAGATGGTGTACTCTCCGACGCTGATGACGGGTCTATCCTTGAGGCGGGTTTCCTGCAAAGCAGCAAACGGTGCATGGAAATAGCTCAGAAGTCTGGATAGCGCAGTTTTTTGGATATCACTCGACAGCGATCGACAGTTCAGGGTGGCGAAATTGTGGCTTGTGGCCAAAGACTCCATGACTCCCTAGGTACGGATCCTAAGGTGTTATGGACCAGAGGCCTTAGTGTGCCGGACGGCGACACCTTTATGCAATGTGCGGGATACTTTCGCGATATAGTTGTGCACGCTATATCGCTCGAACGTTCCCTGTGTACACTCAAACGTCTGCTGGGTTCAGTAGAAGCAGGGGCACCAACGAGCAGGTACCAACAGACTTGTATACACCCCCCCCCCGAAATTCGGACATGGATGCCAAACCCATCGGAAACCGGAATTCCGCTCGTCCCTGTCCCTATCAGAATTGTGCGAAAACTTTTCGAAACCATAACATCAAAAACGAGAAAATTTTCGTTTCAAAAATTTGCATAATGCTTCGCTATACTATGCTACGTTGCACAAATGTGCATTTCAACTTTGCGTTTTTTTTTGATTTTTTTTTGTTCGAGAAACTGATAAGAACCCGAAAACATTTCGAAAATGGTTGATCTCCAACTGGCCTACCTGCACCAAAACAATTGATCTCGGAAGGAGAATTTTCATTTTCGGATTTCTAGTTTTCGAAAATTTTTCGCACATCACTGGTTCCTATCCAGAAATTGCGACCTTATCACAAAAAAGTCGCGCTTTCGATGCGACACTCTCGTAGGTTGTCTGGACTAGAGCCGAACATTCCTTCATTTCCTGCCTGTCAAATCTTCAATGGAAGCCATATATGCAGCATTGAACATGTGACCATCACTCTGTGCCCAAACCCCCCTTTCCACACCCTCCAAAAACATTCATTAGCGGTCTTTCGTGCCCAACAAAACCCGATACGACCTTCTCACGTGTGGGAACACTCACACGCTACTTGGGCAGCCCAAACACGGAAACCTCACTTTCTCAGAACAAGGAAAGAATTCTTGTCTGACTGGAGTTTATGGGACTCTTTTTGGACGTCACTGAAATAGAATCCAAAACAAGGATAAAAAATGAAGTTCTAGTATAGGCTAATAGGCGATTCTTCTAGTGGGTTTGGAAATTTCTTTCGAAATTTTTGCAATTTTCTCAACATATTATATAAAATGATGGAAGATGTTTTTCTGACTAGCTTCATTTTATCGATTTTGGAATCGATAAAGTTGAGTACCAAAAAGGGCTCTGAATTATCGATTCTAAAATCGATATGAACAAATATTTTTCGAAACGCGTAACCCGGAACAGCGAAATTTGGGGTATGTCGTATAGCTTTGAGGCGCACGGTGGAATAATGAATTATTAAAAGAACGGTTCAATAAAATAAACAAATATTAATAATAAAATAATTGTAACACCATCAGTGATTAAAATATTAACAATATAACAATAATCATATTTTTTTCACTTCCCCAATTGACTCAAAGCTATTTCCGCACTGAAAAAATAAATATTCCAGCTATTTAGTCGAGCCACACCACTCTCAATCGGGAAGAAACTCGCATTCCCTAAGGAAAATCATATATGGGCTGTGGCAAACGGCTCGCGTGGGTGCAAGCGCATAATGTGGTCGTTAGATTTATAGACCAAACAGAGCGCAGAAAAAAGTCCAATACTGACGCTATAGATGGACTCTTCTGCCAACGCCCAGGAAATATGTCTCAGATGCCATAAAAATTGATAGATAACAACACTTTGAGCAGCCATCAAACTGTTTCCCCTTAGTAGATTAGACCGCCAAAGAGTTCAAAAGGAAAACGTTTGAATTTTGCGATTTGAGACTAGCAGAAAACCGGGGATCACAGGAAGAAAATTCTCGAAAATCAGCTTATGTAACGGAATTTTCGACTCGGGAATCGATTTCCGCCCCTAAATACACAATTGGATCCGTGGCTTGTTTCCTCAAGGAAAACATTTCAATCTCACACGTGGCTGGCGTGTGCCGTTTAAATCTCACCGGCGGCTCGCGGTATGGCAAGCTGATCAGCTGCGATTTTAGCGAAACGGCGCACGCGCCCCCCGCTCCAGCCGGGGGTGAGATTTAAAAATTTTTTTCTTGAGGAACCAAGCCGCAGACCCAACTATACAAACAAAGTCCAAGGTTGCTGGAGTATACGAGTCAGCTAAACCGATCACCCCACCCCCCCCCCCAAAGCCGATACCACCGATTGGAGCAAATTTCAAACCGAAATTCACATCCTAACGCATTTCCCGGCAAACCACAAGCAGAAATGTATGGGACTTGTGGGCCTTTTTTCATGTACCTCAGTCAATTGCACTTGTGACTTATCACTAATCCACTACATACGAAGCCACCGAAGCCATTCTCGGAATAGAAGCTAATCTTGGGGGTTGAAAAAACTACTAATATCGTTGCATAAAATTATGCACTATGAGTCGTCTCTCATACATAGCAGCATAATTAAGACGTTTATTTCAAGCATTCCTTCAGTACCCTAAAAGCGTCAAAATTTAACGATTATCACAAAGTAAGCGTAGGTTGATTCGCTCTGACACATAATCAAAACTTGAACATTTTCGTTATAGTTGCGCTACTCAAATAGATTCGAACCGAATTATTCGAATAATTGCCATTCGGATACCTAGTGAAATTCGATTTTTCTAAAATCCCACCATTCGAACACTATTCAAAACCAGCCCCTCGGAAAATGAATGGTGCCATTCGAATATTATTCTAAATTCGAAAATCAAAAAAAAGTCATTCGAAACTATTCGATAGTCGGTCTTTTCGTCCAGAGCGCAACAAAAAATTTCGCTTCACACGTACACGTATCCCAACCTTAAAAATAAATGGAAAGGCAAAAATAGAAAAGTAATGTAAATGATAATTGAAATTAAAACTCTTGATGTAATAGTCGAAGCACTCGAAAACATTATTTATTCGAGTACTCAAATTTAAATTTTCATTTCATTCAAAAAAAGCAATTTATTTAGGTTTAACGGATATACCGTCCATTCTAGGGATTTCGATTGAACGATATTTTTTTCAAAATTCCAGGTCCAAATTGTTTCGAATGAATATGTCCACAGAGGTGTTCTTTATTCGATTCGAATGAATATTCTAGCAAAAATCGAAAGATTATTTCAATTTTTCAAGAAAAATTGCCGCATTTTCCATTGGATTATGAATAATAAATAATGCAACTTGAAAACGACTTGGCATTTTTTCATCGAATAGTCTAATATCGTCACCAAAAACTAGCCCATTACTTAAAAAAAAGAATAATTTAATTTTTTTTGAATAAACCGGATATTCGGAGAACGGAATAATTCAATTTTCCAAAGAGTCAAATACCTGAAAAAAACGAATACCTTAGAAACCTCCTATGAATGGATTATTCAAAAAAGTATATAATTTGAAAACCAGAATAAAACGAGCAATATTGAAATGATTCTTTGATGTCTAGTTTTTTTTTAGTTTTTTTTTATATGTCTAGTTTCAAACCCTCCACAAAAAGGTGGGACGTTTGGCATCTACAAGTATTTTTAAATCTATCGATTTTCAATAAGGCCTTAGGCCGGGATTATACTTCGACGCGACACAATATTTACAATCATCAACGACCGAAAATCCATATAGCTGGTGTTTAATGTCGCTGTCGCGGGGAGTATGATCCCGGCCTTAAATAAGGCCTCGGAACCAGACCAGCGATCAGCAGAATTCTTTCTTCAGAATTTTAAAAATCGCAACTCGGAAAAGGGAACGACCATTTCAATATCCGAAACCGGAAATTGGGAGCCCGATGCTATCGGAAATCGTAAATCCAGGATTTCTGAAAATCACCCATATTCTGGCAAAGCCATCATATTTTTTACGATCCAAAAGCCAGATCTGTACGATTTTCTTCCGCACTTTTGAGGCATTTTCCGAAAATCAAGAGCCTAGGCCAGAAATCATCGGAATTCAAAAATTCGCTCATCTCTGAACTGAGCCGAATGATAATCGAACATTCGAAAATTCGATTCACTCAGAATTGTGAGAATTTACTTTATTATTCGGAAATTTGCCTCAATCGAGATTTTGGAATATTCACTTTTCTAATGATTCATTCGGGACTCGATACCAGCCTTCCTTTCTATTATTTCGCTAAACTTAGAAATTAAACAATTCTATTTTTCGAATATTCGGCTCAATCCACACGTCGATTTTCGGATATTCGATCACAATAATACTGTTGGATCTTTACCGAATATTATTTGGAAAACCCTCTTTTTAATTGAATAAATATCAATTAATTATTCTAATATCCAATCGAACCGCAAAGGGAATATGTTCGAATCAGGGATAGGCGAAATTTTTTTCGAAAATCATAAAAAAATGAGGTTCCTCGTCCCGAAACCGAATTTCCCCCGAAAAAAAGGCCAATTGGAGATCATCCAATTTTCGAGAATTTTTCGGTATTGATTTTTCGAAAAAGCCAAAAAAACGAAAAATTAAAAAAGTGCATTTTTGCCAGGTTAGGGAAGCATTTTACAATTTTTTAGCCAAAAAATTGTTCATTTTTCACTTCCTAGAAATTTTGCGCATCTCTGGTTCACGTATTCATTCGTCAAAAAACTTGCTTCCAACGCAAATGTCCAGTTGGATCACTGGGGTGGACGAGAATTTTACCTGTAATAGCTACTAAACAGATATTTTAAAACGCGCCTCATTTTTTCTTAGCATCGAAATACCTAGATGATAAATGAAGAATAAAAAATCTAAAAAATCTAGTTACAAAAAGGCATGGACCGCTGAACAGGATGGGGGACAGATAAGCAATGACCGCATGTGGAGAGCAAAATCGTCACCCTCCTCAATCAATCGTGGGAGGCGGACAGCGGCGTCTGCGAAATTTTTCCGCATAGTGGTCTCATGCCACACATATCTCATCGGCCCCCCCCCACTGCTGACACACGCGCACATGCTCGCACAAACACATACTGGAACACACTGCTAAGCCACAAAACAGAGCCGGACAGGCGTTCCGCATCACCGTACGGGGGTGCATATTTAACGTTGCAGAGAGGGAAATGGGGGTGCCTAAACGGAGCCACCAAAAAAAAAACGAAGCGTCTGCGTTTTTCAGTTACGGAAAAAACTAGGGACAGGGACCTTTGGCCAATCGGCAACATCCTAAAGGGTGGAGAGGCCTCCGGCAATGGCTCTGAGAGTTCTGGCCGCGTAATGCCAGCTTGCCGCGGAAAAGCCGCAAAATAGCCGCCAAATAGTGCTCTCTTCATGTCTGCATGCAGAGCTTCCCTCTTTACTTGATGTCTTTTCCTTACAAGAATTTGAACGGGATTCCCTCAGAAAACTATCTTTTTTTTCTAGTGAAGTTCGGCTGGAACTTCCACTATTGAACAATTTTTCATCGCGGAATTCGTCTTGCAAGGGAACCACTACAGTGCGTTCGGAAATGATAGGGACACCTCTAAAAAACGAGATTTTCAAAAAATTTCTGGGAATGGTGATGAATACTGTTCATCAATGAATTCAGCGTGATAAAAAACCTCTGTTCGCAACTTCCTTGAAACCGTGCCTAATTTCATAAGATTTTTCCTTTACATTTTGAAAATTTAACCGTTCGGAAATGATAGGGATACCTTGCAAAAAAAATGGAATTTTTCACTTCGAACAAAATTTCCCGTTACAAGTTCACTATGTGAACGCAACACGAGGTCACCCAACACCTTTATTCCAATCATGGGCCTTGGTACATCGCTTACTGTTTCCGAACAAGCCCAAATACGTGCCCTCAACGCTGCCGGGCTGAGCCAACGTCTAATTGCCTCCCTGCTCGGACGTTCCCCCAGCTGCATCAGCCAGTTCCTACGAGATCCAGACTCCTACGGCTTGGCGAAGAGTCCTGGACGTCCAAGAAAGGTCAGCGGCAGGGATGCACGGAGGATAAGCCGACTCTGCTCAAACAGTGGTCTGTATCTCAACCAAGTGAGGGCTCAGTTGCCGCTCAATGTGTCGAAGACTACTGTTTGGAGCGTCGTAAACGCAGACGAAAACATCGTCCGCCAAGTGATGAAGAAGGCTCCATCACTCTCAGAAGCCCACAAAGTAGCTCGACTCCGGTTTGCAAGGAACAACATGGCAACAGACTGGTCAAAGGTATGGGATTCTCTCAAGACCCGATAAAATTTAAAAAGATAAAGGCGACATGTTCCAGGTAATTTTCTCCGACGAAAAGAAGTTTAACCTTGATGGACCTGACGGTGCTCGATGCTACTGGAGAGATCTTCGCAAGAATCCGATGGTATTTAGTCAAAGAAGTTTTGGAGGCGGTTCGCTCATGTGTTGGGGAGCATTTTGCAGCGAAGGTGTTTTGGAAATCGCCTTCACTTCGTGTCGGATGGATTCGGAGGTGTATCAAGAAACATTGCGTGCGCATCTTCTGCCGTTCTTCACTGGAAACAGGCGTCAACGCTACATTTTCCAGCAAGATAACGCTGCGGTCCATGTCTCCAGATCCTTAAAGGCGTGGCTTCAACAAAACCGAGTTCGCGTGATGGAATGGCCCGCGAGTAGTCCTGACTGCAACCCGATAGAGAATATCTGGGGCATAATTGTGCGCCAGATTTACGCGAATAACAAGCAGTATGGGACCGTATACGAGCTAAAGGCCGCTGTACTCGAAGCCTGGAGAAATTTTGACAAAAATGTGATATCCAATTTGATCACTTCTATGCCGAATAGAATTTTTGAATTGATTTCCAACTCTGGAGGTGCGATATCATATTAGATTTCATGTATGTGTTGATCCTTGTTTGATAATTTTTGTTTTTTGATAGTGTCCCTATCATTTCCGAACGACGAATAATGTGATAATTTAAAATAAAATATAACATTACTATGCTATTGTTATAGAAACAAGTGAACATAGGTTATTTACCTTGCTGAATTCATTTATGAGCATTACCGAACGCCGCACGCAATTTAAACATAAAAACTGTGGTTTTCAGGGGTGTCCCTATCATTTCCGAACGCACTGTATAAGTCATAGTAACTATTCCAAATGAAATGTACTTTTCTAGAACCATTCTCGGACGAGAAGGCCGAATATGACCATCGCAGCTGCCTAGACCCACTCTAAAAAAAGTTACAGGCGTTTTTTTTTCTCTGATTTTCGTACCTATTGTACCCTCCAAAATGCGCATTATTTTTACGAGAACTCGAGGTTTTCTTTCCGAATAGACGACCCACTAGAGAATTTTTTTTTGAGAAATGATCATCCCACTAGAGCCGTCGAATGATTTCGTCTTTTTCAAACACACTGAACTGTTTGCTGTGACCAACCGAGCGGTCGGCCAAGCCCAAGCAATTACTAATTTTCTTGTATTCTTAAGTGGCTCGTTTATTCCGAAAGAGCACCAAATTCGGAAACGGACCACATAATTGTGTTCAACGCCCAAAACTACCTCCCTAGGCAAAGCTTGGGTGAAAGAACATTTTCCAAACTTTGGGCAGACTAACAGCGTTTTGGACTTTTAAGGATTTTCGGTTGGGCGTTTATTAATACCAATTGGAGGGCTCTCGAAGCGTTTTAAAAATATTCCAGATTTGATTGGAAATTCGTTCTGGGGGGTTATTTGGGATGCTGATTACGATTTTGAGGTTCATTTGTCGTTTTTCCGAAGTTTTCGACTGAATTTGTTCAAAGCTTCCCACCGGCATAGATATTTGACGGCAAAATCGACTTTTGATGATTTCTGGATAGTGGCGACAGATGTGGCTCAAAACGTTCTTCTGGGTGTTATTTGGATGCACAACACGAATCTGGTGTCAGTTTATCGATTTTTGACAGCTTACGGTAGATTACGGTGGGTATACGGTAGTTTATTCAAAGTCTTAGATTTGTCTAAGAGTTTCTATATGGCGGTTATTAGGGGTGCTGAATACGAGTTCTATGTCCATTTGTCGATTCTCGAATTATCCAGGTAGGTTTTGCCTCCTAAATGGCATGTTACCTACCGTAACCTACAGTAAACCTTACAATTTGGGCAAGCAAACCCCAGATACGTGTTCAGCGCCCCAGATTACCCCTACATACATGTTTTTAGCAAAATCCGAAGAAAATTTTAAAAACACCCTAAAAAATCCATGGGGGGTAGGTAACCTTAACTTGCCGCGAAGCTCTAAAAAACGCCCATAAATTCTTTCAGAGTGGGTCTCGGCAGCTGCGATGGGCATATTCTGACTTTTCGTCCGAAAATGGTTCTACAAAAGCACATTTCCTTTGCAATGGTCACTATGACTTATAATGGTTTTCCCTTGATAGGTTTCACCGATTAAACGCAAGATTCTCGATAAAAACGATCTTTGAGCTCTCTTCCTGAAAATGTAGATTTGATCATCACAAAAGTAAAAAGAAGTGAAAAACCCGGAAATTCGCGGGAAAACGCTCAAAAACAGGGTATAACGCCTAATTCCAGGTGTCGGCCGGCCACCTAAATCAATCGATTTTCATGAAAACTTGTTTATCCGTCTTTTATTTTGCTGTCAAAGTAATCAGTAGTCTCCAGACGTGCTAAAAAATTACTTTAGAATCAAAATAACCTTTGACAAAATGGGCATTCATACAAATCTCGATAATTGTCGGCGGGCGGACACCAAACAATAACTTGCTCCTGAGCGTTATTTTTTCATCTTTGTACTTGATTTCGCTTTTGTGAAGCCCAGATCTACTTTTTCATTAGTTTATCTCAACAAACGTTTTTATCGCGGACCCTGCCTTTCACTATCTTTTCCTTTTTTCAAGGGAATTCGTCCAAAATTTCCCCGATTCCTGTCCTTTTAGACACTTTTAAGTCTGAAAAAAAAACGAAATCACGAAAGCTGTGTTTAACTAATGAGAAAGTAGCCGATTTCGGTTTTCCAAAGATGGTGCCTCGAAAGGTCCCGAGCTAAGAGGGGTGCACATTCAGAATTGCCGCCTCGGGGTGGGCGCCCAACCCTGGCCACCAGGGTTGAGCAGGCCGTTGTGGCGATTTTTGTCGCGGCTACGACCCCCCCCATTTCCCTCTTTTTCAAAAAAAATTCCCAAACCAGAATTTTTTAAAGCTTTACTTAGTGCCTAATTGTCAATTTTGTCAAAAAAGTATAAATTTTCTAAACAGCTTCTCTGTATATAATCTGCTTTGATAATGTTGAAAATGCATACACCTCGCACGCGAGACTATTCCTACCTCATTCTACCTTGGTGCTTTGAAAAAATCCTATTTTTTGCCAAAACAATTACGACCCCTCCCCAAATTTTAGTTTTTTTCCCAAAATTTCCAAAAATTTTACACCCCCCGTTTTGACCAGCCACAACGCTGCTCAACGCTGCTGGCCACAAATAGGCGGACAATTCAGCAGAGCTTCTGCACAAGCGCAAAGACAAAAGATTCAGCGAGCACAACGGCATTTCCTGCAATTTACACCTTCTCGGAATCAATCACCTGCTCCATTAGCCACACGCGTCACAATCGGGGATTTTCGCAATTTTTTCTCTAAACTTCAGCGACATGAATTTTTATTTCTAACAAAATGCACCGATCTCAAGTTCACGATTACAAAAATTATAATAACAAGAAATGGAAAAGAACAGAGCAGTGTTAGAATACCATCTTTTGAAGATTTATACCCTGTCCTGTAAGTATTCACATGCGAAGGAAATACGTTCCCGTGATTTTTCCTGAAATTCACAGAACCAGAGACTTCCTATTCTTTCGGGGAGCGGTCATTGCTCACCCGTGCGTTCTGCGTCGCGCGCGGCGGGAAGGGCGGCGGCGCGACATCCCAGCATTCAAGTCAGATCAAGTAAATTAACATGTTTTGAGACAGTGTTTGAGTTGCTGTGTTCGTTTTATGCAGCTAACGATAACTGTTTTCCCGTATATGGTGCAGATGACTCTCCCACACTATGACGACTTTTCCGCGTTCGCCGCGCGCGCGACACTCACCGAGCCGTGACGCGTACGCACGCGGGTGAGCAATGTCATGGAGCCTTTTCTTTCTAGTGGCTCCATTCAGGCACCCCCCCCACAGAGCTTCGTTGGATGGAACCTTGTACTCCACCAACCTTCACCCCTGGGCAGGTGAGGTGGGGAACCTTCACCATTGGGAAAACCGGTGAAACGCCCCGAAAAAAATGAAAGTGGCCCAACACTCATGCGAGTCATTTTCTCGATTGGGTGGGTGTCACAGCCGGTTTTCCGGCCGTAACTTGTTTATCCTAAAAGATAGCCCTTTGGTGAAGGTTGCTTTCGGAATCCCCATAAAATTCTGCATCAAATACTGTTTTTAGTTTAAAAATGCGCTCCCCTTCTACCAGCCGATTTCAGTTTATAAAGTGCATTTTTTTCGACTGAAGTTACCGGGTTTTTGTCCATAACTTTTTTTGCTTGGAGATAGACCTTCGGTGAAGGTTGTTCTAGGAATCTCCATGGAATTCTGCGTCGACTAAGGTTTCCAGTTTGAAAAAATATTTTCTCGATCCTTCAGCCTAATTCATTTTACGAAACACCGGTTTTTCGCCTATACCTCTTCAACCGTTGCAGATAGGGTTCTGATGAAGGCTGTTTTTGAAATCTACGTGAAATTCTGCGTCGAAAGATATATCGGGTTTCTAACTTTGCGTGCTCCATAAGCCAGTCAGGTCGGTGGAGCCGAACTCCATAGTAATCTCCATAGGGTGCTCTCGCCTCTATGGTTTGAATGAGAGACGCAGAGCTCTGCTGGATCCAACAACGGAGCTCGGCTCCACCGACCTGACTGGCTTATGGAGCATGCAAAGTTAGAAACCCGATATATCTTTCGACGCAGAATTTCACGTAGATTTCAAAAACAACCTTCACCAGAACCCTATCTGCAACGGTTGAAGAGTTATAGGCGAAAAACCGGTGTTTCGTAAAATTAATTAGGCTGAAGGATAGAGAAAATATTTTTTCAAACTGGAAACACTGTCGACGCAGAATTCCATGGAGATTCCGAAAACAACCTTCATCAAAGGCCCATCCCCAAGCAAAAAAAAGTTATGGACGAAAAACCGATAATTTCGGGCGAAAAAAATGCACTTTATAAACTGAAATCGGCTGGTAGAATGGGAACGTATTTTTCAAAACTGAAAACGCTATTCGATGCAGAATTTTATGAGGGTTCCGAAAACCTTCACCAAAGGGCTATCTTTTAGGGTTAAAAAAAGTTATGGACGAAAAACTGATTCCTTTTGGTGGAAAAAACGTTTTTTCACAAATTGAAATCGGCTGAGAGACTAGAAACGTATTTTTCGCAACATGAAAACATTATTCGACGCAAAATTTCATGAAGATTTTGGAAACAGCTCCGTTAAAAGATCCATCTCAAAGGGCAAAAATGTTACGCGCGAAAAACAGATACTTTTTCGAAAATCGCTTGGAGAAATTTTCCGAGAACTTTTGACTCCAAGACAGCTCAAAGGAAATTTCTCATAACCTAGGCAAATCATTTCAATAAGAATAGTGAATTTCTGAAGGAGGTCATCTAACGAAAAAAATGTTTCAAAATTAATAATTAAAAATGAAAATATATTAAACACAAGAAAAAGAGGATTAAGAAAACGTCAAATTTCGAAGTTGCAAGACTATAGGGAACCTTCACCATTCCACTCAGGCATCCTAAACAATCTTCACCTCTCGGACCACCGTCTCCACCCCAGCGAACCTATGCTCCCCCCCCCCTCCTCTCACCTCTTTGCCCTCTATGCAAGTATGCACCCCCTAAAGTTATCCGCTCCAGGTGCCTAGCTCTGGTCCCGGAGGAGCACCTCAGCACGCGCTGCAAGAAGTAGGTGGCAGCATGTGAAGGTCAGTCATGTGCTTCCAACCCCAAAAAAAGTCCATACGGTTTAAATCCTGAAAACATAAACTGCCGATTTGAATCCATTCAGCAGTATTTTGGAGACATCAGAAATGACAAAAAGCATGTCGATAAAGGCAAATTATAGATAACGGCCTGCCATTCACGTAATTTTGTGACACTGATGTCACATTTGTTGCCATATTCTCAAATTTGTTTCCCTTATCAACTACAGAGATGGCAAAAGAGTTTTGACGATATGGTATAACCTTCTTAGGGTTCAGATGCTTTGTAAACCTAAATGGGTCCTGATGGGTCTAAAGAGAAAACCGAGAGGAAACTATAAAGATTTTCGCTACTCAAAACGTACCCTACATTCTGGTGTGAACCCAAAACATGCCGAGCTTTCCTTGTAGCTATAAACGCTATCAGATAGAAGAAAAATGGACAGGAAAAATTTACCACAAATTTGTGCAGAACTTTCCCAACATTCTAAGACATCTACTACGTTAAAGAAAAAACTTCCTGCGATTTCGCTCTGACTATCTTTAAACCTTTCAGCGTTGCTCCTTCGGCCAAGTGCGATATACCGATAGAAAGTACAAAACCTTTTCTGTCTATCGCTGCCTTCCACTTGGGCCAAAGCCAGCTCATTTACGAAACACATGCTATAATCCAGAGGTAGAATCTTCAGTACTGAGCATCTTTGAGAGCTTCTATTCACTTTAAGGCAAGCCACCAAACCTGTCAAAGTTGAAAGGACATTCGAGCCACCTTAAGCCTAGTTTTGACTGCAGGTGGTCGCTGCGGCCATGCGAGGGACAACTGTTCCTTTTTAACCGCGCGTAATGGGAAGCCGCTCCAATTATGATCGCTTCGTGGCAAACGTCCTACATCGCTGGGTCGCGGCGACGAAATCCTATGTTTTGCTGCATCGCTGCTTGAAGAGCGATTCTCAATGGTCGCTGACCATCGCTTCATCGCGGCCAAAATGGCAGCGATGGAGCGATTGCCAGCGAATGACACGTTTCGTTTTGTAAACGTTGACCCTTTCACATGACAAGATGTGTTTTCGAGTCGAAACGCGTTATTAATGACTATCAGCCATTAATTTCACTGATTGATTGCATTTCTTCTACCATCCGTGGGCCTATGCACTATGAACAGAATCGCTGCCGCTGCTACATCGCTGCAGCAGCGGGTGCAAAATCGCTGCGATGAAAAACAGCAGCGATGCAGTCAAAACTAGGCTTTAGAAGTACACGATAGCATTTGCGGAAAAGTTTGACGGGGCGTAATTATTGATTTTTTACGGATTTTGTGATTTTTCAACTTCGGTCTTTTCTGATTTATCCGAGAAGTTTCGGGCTCGAAGCTTCAAAGTTAGGTGTAATGGCCAAGTCTCCACACAATAGCATTTCTTCGTCAATCATCGATCGTTTTTTTGGAAAATTCGATTTTCGGCATTTTCTTCTAATTTTGAAAAAACGATGACAATTGACGAAAAAACTACTTATAAAAAGGTGCTGGGTTGATCGCAAAACACATGGCTCCGAGCGAGAATGAACCAGCATATTCCCTTTCCGGGGTAGCGCCTTAGCGCACTGCACCACCGAAGCCCCCACGCCGCTCTCACTCATTTGCTCGGTAAACCTTCACCGAAGCAATCACTTTTCCACCAACCTGTCACGACGATGCCCTAGTTAAGTCTTACACGATTTTTGGATGTTTTTTTTTGCCGTAACTGAAGTTTAGCGTCGCAGTGCATGTTATGGTATGCTTCACAAGGTGCTGACTTGATCGCAAAACGCATGGCTCCTGGCGAGATTGAACCAGCATATTCCCTTTCCGGGGCAGCGCCTTATCGCACTGCACCACCTCCGCAATTGCAAGAGGGCGCTCCCCCGGAAAGGGAATCACGATCAACCAGGGTTGAGCAGGACTGCGACCGGTTGCAAAGGGGGTCATAAAAATTTCGGGAAATTTTCGAAAAAAAAACTGAAAATTCGGGGAGGGGGTTTCGTTGAATTTTTGGAAAGTTTGAGGTTCACCTCCAAATTGGGAAGGTAGAATGAGGTAGGAGTAGTAAGTCGCGTATGAATTCTGAACAGCATAAATGGAGATTAGTTCCGGAGGCTGAAAACAACGGTAAGGAAGGTGGTTCTATTATTATGTTGAAGTCGACTGTAGAAACATTAAGAATTTTGAGATGCTAATTTTTTAGCTGATGAGAAGCCACGATTTTCGTCGTGAAGATTTTTTCATCCCACGGGGGGATCGTAGAAACTTCGGTCAAGAGGGGGTCGTAAAATTCTGATCACCGGTCGCAACCAGGGTTGAGCAGGGTTGTGGCGCGCCACAACGGGGGGTCGTAAAAAATTCAGAAATTTTTGGAAAATTTTGAAAATTTGGGGGGGGTCTTAAAATTTTTGGAGAAAAATAGGATTTTTCCAAATGACTTGGTAAGGTAAAATGAGGTAGGATTAGTCAGTCGGGGTGAGATGTATGCATTTTCAACTATAAAAAAGCAGATTATTTTCAGAGAAGCTGTTTAAAACGTGAGCCAGTTTTTCTAGCAGCGCAAGAGTGCAACGCGCTGGAGCGTTCTGCAATGTGTCCCCCAAATCCACACAGAAGCACGGTAAATGTGAATAATTAGTCCTGAATGCAGTAGAATAGTGTTGGTGTCGATGTGAATGTGTTAGTGAATGGACATTTTACGATTTCATTGTTCAAAAAAACATTAAAGACTCTAATATAATGTTTAACAACGCTACATCACTTGTAGACACAGTAAAACCTGCGTATACACTATCATCTCGCACTTCGTGTCGCGGAAAAAAAAGGAGACAACGGATGAAGGCGGTCGAAAATAAAAAAATTTCAAAATCTAAAAAAATATTCGGAATCTACATAAAATTATCTATAATATAAGTTTTTGATGTCCGCATAACTCTCTACCTTCGCAGAGTTATTCCCTTCTAAACCCGAATCCCGTTCTGTCCTGCGATGTGGCCAGATGTGGATTTTTGGAAAAGGAGACAACTATTTTTTTCGCTTGAAACTCCGTTTTAGGAGCTATTTTTGCATTATAATCAATTGTTGGGGACCGTAGGATAACAAAAAAGTTAGAGTTTCCTCGATCGCGACGTAATGGGAGTTTTCTCAAGCCCTTAAGTTCCCTGAGAAAGCCCTGCGCAGACGCGCTCTGATGAGACGACTTTGCACCCGCGCGCAGCCAACGCAATTTTTCACCTTGGAGGGAAAGTAAAATTTTTGAATCTTTTTTCTTTCATTTTCATCATATTTTCTCGATTTTTTTTGTCTTTTCATTATTTTCTTGTATTTTCTTGCCCTTGCGATTCTTTATATATAGGATAGGATTAGGGTCAGGGATGAGCGGAGTTCCGCGCTCCGAAACCCGCAGTTTCGCGCATTTTTGGCATTCCGCGTTCCGCATTCCGAAAACCGCGAAAAACGCTGCGGAATGCGAAAATATCGGGTCATCTGGGAGGAAGAAAATATCAGATAATTTCTGAATCTTTCCGCGTTTCGCGTTCCGAAACCCGCATTTCCGCGCATTTTCAGGCGTTTCGCGCCCGATTTCCGAAACCCGATAAAAAATTGTAGTTCCGAAACCCGAAAACCGATTTCCGAAATTTTATATTTTTGTTCCGCTCATCCCTGATTAGGGTGTTCTCCATAATTCATCCACTTTGTTTTGCTTGCAAATTAATTGTTTTTAACGCATTTATTGTGTTTTCAAATGATTTTTTCAATAATAACTACAATTTTCTCTACAACTCCAATAGAGCTACCCCGAAACTCCTCAGTAAGAAAGGTAGCTCTTTTTTTGTTATATTGAAAGAGACTAACTACTTATAGCCCACGCCAATGGAAAAAAGCGCCTATACATGACCCTTTCGTGTCCACACGTCAGCCGCAACCGATCTAGATCCTGAAAATCATCCTATATATAAAGAATGGGAACGGCGCGACGAGAAATCCGCGGAATCGGCCGCGCCTGAACTCTTCAGCATTGTCGATACGCAGCGCGGCGTGTCGCGCGCGGCGCCTCACAGCTGATCATTTTCATTTCCGTTTCCACCACTTTGCTCCATTTCTTACGTTTTCAAGGTTTTGGCGATCTGTTTACTCTACATTTTGTTCGCGGCTAATATAAACACTTCGATTTTGCAGCGCTTTCGCCCGCTAAGCCGTTTTTTTCACTTATGTGCTCTATTTTTCTTGTTCTGTGCTTAATTTTTTATTTTGACTTTTTGTTTTTCGTTTTTTCTTTGTTCTGTCTTGTTGCTTTGTCATTTTTTACGAGAAATTTTGTGGGAGGTTTTGCAGCCAGATTTTTTTTCAAAGAATTTTTGAACGATTTTTCATTTAGAAAGACGGAAATTTCAGCCCTTTTTTCAAAAAAAAAATGGAGAGATTTCTTCACTTTACGCTCATTTTCTCCTAATTTCTACACGCTCATTTTTTCCCAAATTTTTTTGCTGAAGTACTTTTCACTACGGAGTCATGAAAATTTGCAGGAGACCTCTGAATGAACAAGCAAATTTGAAAAGAAACAAAATTTATTTCGAAAATAATAGTCAGAAAACTTTCATGGTGAGCATTGTGCCCAAAAATTCTTCATTAGATTTTTCGACAGAAGAAAATGCAAGATGTTTAGCAAAAAATCTTTTTCACGTGGCGCATTCTTTTTATCGGATTTTTGTCTGTGAGAAAACAAAGATTTTTCACGAAGAAGTTGATAATATCGCAGAACTTTCCGGTGAAAATTTTACTACCAAGTTTTTTCCAAAGAATTCAATAATGATTTTCGGGGTATTTTAACTGTTTTAAATCTGAAAAAATCCGCTGATTTTTGTGAAAAAAGAGGAGATCAATCACAGATGACTATTTCCACTGGCAGAAAAAATATTCATGCGGCGGACGTTCAAACAAACTGGAAGGAATTTACGTGAAATTATTAATGTCGAAATCAGATAATCCGTTTAACTTTACTAACTATAAACCTAATCAGATAATCCTTACTTTTTTCTGAATTGTCAGTTTCATTAAACATCTATAACTGATTGTATACTTACATCATTGAGAGAAAGGCTGAATCCTCACGCCTGATTGAAGCCGACGGTCCGCATATGGACAAATTGGGTAACTGTTCCTTACGCTCGCGTCATACATACGCGCTCCAGCGCAACCATCCAAAGGCACATCAGGCGCGAATTTCCTATCGTTTGGCAAAGCCAAACGAATACTACATGTAGGGTGGCCTGCGAAGCCGCACGAATACCATACGGAGGGTGACCGGCGAAGTCGAACGAATACTACACGAAGGGTGGCCCGCCAAGCCTGCCCATCGCTCGGCGGAGCCGATCGAATATTACATGGAGGGTGGCCCGCCAAGATGGCCCATCGTTCGGCGAGGGCGAACGAATACTACGTAGAGAGAGGGAGGTGGGCAAAGCCGGCCCATCTTTCTGCGATGCCGTACGAATACTACACGGAGGGTGGCCGGCGAAGCCGAACGAATACCACACGAAGGGTGGCCCGCTAAGCCGGCCCGTCGTTCGGCGAAGCCAATCTAATACCACGTGAACGGAGGGGTCGGCAAAGCCGGCCCATCGTTCTGCGATGCCGAACGAATACTACGTAGAGGAGGGTGGCCCGGACCATCATTCGGTGAAGCTGAACGAACATTAGACGGAGGGTGGTCGGCGAAGCCGAACGAATACTACACAGAGGAAGGGTGTCCGGAAAAGCCGGCCCATCGTTCTGCGATTCCGAACGAATACTACGTGGAGGGAGGGTGGCCCGGCCTATTGTTCGGTGAAGCTGAACCAATATTACACGGAGGGTGGCAGGCGAAGCCTGCCCATCGCTCGGCGAACATGAGCGAATAATACATGGAGGGTGGCCCGCCAAGCCGGCCCATCGTTCGGCGAAGCCGAACGAATACTGCGTAGAGGAAGGGGTTGACGAAGCCGGCCCATCGTTCGGCAGAGACGGGCGAATACTACCTAGAGGGAGGGTGGCCGGCGAAGCCGGCCCATCGTTCAGTGGAGCCAAACGAATACTAACTAGAGGGAGGGTGGCCGGCGAAGCCGGCCCATCGTTCTGTGAAGCCGAACGAATACCACGTAAAGGGAGGGGTAGGCGAAGCCGAGCGAATACAATGTAGAGAGAGGGGTCGGCGAAGCTGGCCCTTCGTTCGGCGAAGCCGAACGAATACTGCACGGAGGGTGGCCCGCGAAGCCGGCTCCATCTTTCGGCGAAGCCGAACGAATACTACACCGAGGGTTGCCGGCGAAGCCGCTTCATCGTTCTGCGAAGCCGAACGAATACTGCGTAGAGAAAGAGGGTCGGCGAAGCCGGTCTATCGTTTGGCGGAGCCGAACGAATATCACATGGAGTGTGGTCGGCGAAGCCGAACGAATACTACACGAGGGGTGGCCGGCGAAGCCGAACGACCACTACACGAGGGGTGGCTGGCGAAGCCGGCCCATCCTTAGGCGAAGTCGAACGAATACTACGTAAAGGGAGGGGTTCGGCGAAGCCGAGCGAATACAATGTAGAGAGAGGGGGTCGGCGAAGTCGGCCCTTCGTTCGGCCAAGCCGAACGAATACTACACGGAGAGTGGCCGGCGAAGCCGCGAATACTAGCTAGAGGGAGGGTGGCCGGCGAAGCCGGCCCATCGTTTTGTGAAGCCGAACGAATACCACGTAAAGGGAGGGGGTCGGCGAAGCCGAGCGAATACAATGTAGAGAGAGGGGGTCGGCGAAGCCGGCCCTTCGTTCGGCGAAGCCGAACGAATACTACACGGAGGGTGGCCGGCGAAGCAGCCCATCTTTCGGCGAAGCCGAACGAATACTACACCGAGGGTTGCCGGCGAAGCCGGCCCATCGTTCGGCGAAGCCGAACGAATACTGCGTAGAGGAAGGGGTCGGCGATGCCGGCCCATCGTTCGGCGGAGACGAGCGAATACTACCTAGAGGGAGGGTGGCCGGCGAAGCCGGCCCATCGTTCGGTGGAGCCAAACGAATACTAGCTAGAGGGAGGGTGGCCGGCGAAGCCGGCCCATCGTTCTGTGAAGCTGAATGAATACCACGTAAAGGGAGGGGGTCGGCAAAGCCGAGCGAATACAATGTAGAGGGAGGGGTCGGCGAAGCCGGCCCTTCGTTCGGCGAAGCCGAACGAATACTTCACGGAGGGTGGCCGGCGAAGCCGGCCCATCTTTCGGCGAAGCCGAACGAATACTACACGGAGGGTGGCCGGCGAAGCCGGCCCATCGTTCGGCGAAGCCGAACGAATACTGCGTAGAGGAAGGGGGTCGGCGAAGCCGGCCTATCGTTCGGCGGAGCCGAACGAATATCAAATGGAGTGTGGTCGGCGAAGCCGAACGAATACTACACGAGGGGTGGCTAGCGAAGCCGAACGATTACTACACGAGGGGTGGCTGGCGAAGCCGGCCCATCCTTAGGCGAAGCCGAACGAATACTACGTAGAGGGAGGGTGGCCGGCAAAGCCGGCCCATCGTTCGGCGAAGCCGAACGAAGACTGCGTAGAGGAAGGGGGTTGGCGAAGCCGGCCCATCGTTCGGCGGAGACGGGCGAATACTACCTAGAGGGAGGGTGGCCGGCGAAGCCGGCCCATCGTTCGGTGGAGCCAAACGAATACTAACTAGAGGGAGGGTGGCCGGCGAAGCCGGCCCATCGTTCGGCGGAGGCGAGCGAATACTACCTAGAGGGAGGGTGGCCGGCGAAGCCGGCCCATCGTTCTGTGAAGCCGAACGAATACCACGTAAAGGGAGGGGGTCGGCAAAGCCGAGCGAATACAATGTAGAGGGAGGGGGTCGGCGAAGCCGGCCCTTCGTTCGGCGAAGCCGAACAAATACTTCACGGAGAATGGCCGGCGAAGCCGGCCCATCTTTCGGCGAAGCCGAACGAATACTACGTAGAGGGAGGGTGGCCGGCAAAGCCGGCCCATCGTTCGGCGAAGCCGAACGAAGACTGCGTAGAGGAAGGGGGTTGGCGAAGCCGGCCCATCGTTCGGCGGAGACGGGCGAATACTACCTAGAGGGAGGGTGGCCGGCAAAGCCGAGCGAATACAATGTAGAGGGAGGGGGTCGGCGAAGCCGGCCCTTCGTTCGGCGAAGCCGAACGAATACTTCACGGAGGGTGGCCGGCGAAGCCGGCCCATCTTTCGGCGAAGCCGAACGAATACTACACGGAGGGTGGCCGGCGAAGCCGGCCCATCGTTCGGCGAAGCCGAACGAATACTGCGTAGAGGAAGGGGGTCGGCGAAGCCGGCCTATCGTTCGGCGGAGCCGAACGAATATCAAATGGAGTGTGGTCGGCGAAGCCGAACGAATACTACACGAGGGGTGGCTAGCGAAGCCGAACGATTACTACACGAGGGGTGGCTGGCGAAGCCGGCCCATCCTTAGGCGAAGCCGAACGAATACTACGTAGAGGGAGGGTGGCCGGCAAAGCCGGCCCATCGTTCGGCGAAGCCGAACGAAGACTGCGTAGAGGAAGGGGGTTGGCGAAGCCGGCCCATCGTTCGGCGGAGACGGGCGAATACTACCTAGAGGGAGGGTGGCCGGCGAAGCCGGCCCATCGTTCGGTGGAGCCAAACGAATACTAACTAGAGGGAGGGTGGCCGGCGAAGCCGGCCCATCGTTCTGTGAAGCCGAACGAATACCACGTAAAGGGAGGGGTTCGGCGAAGCCGAGCGAATACAATGTAGAGAGAGGGGGTCGGCGAAGTCGGCCCTTCGTTCGGCCAAGCCGAACGAATACTACACGGAGAGTGGCCGGCGAAGCCGCGAATACTAGCTAGAGGGAGGGTGGCCGGCGAAGCCGGCCCATCGTTTTGTGAAGCCGAACGAATACCACGTAAAGGGAGGGGGTCGGCGAAGCCGAGCGAATACAATGTAGAGAGAGGGGGTCGGCGAAGCCGGCTCTTCGTTCGGCGAAGCCGAACGAATACTACACGGAGGGTGGCCGGCGAAGCCGGCCCATCTTTCGGCGAAGCCGAACGAATACTACACCGAGGGTTGCCGGCGAAGCCGGCCCATCGTTCGGCGAAGCCGAACGAATACTGCGTAGGGGAAGGGGGTCGGCGAAGCCGGCCCATCGTTCGGCGGAGACGAGCGAATACTACCTAGAGGGAGGGTGGCCGGCGAAGCCGGCCCATCGTTCGGTGGAGCCAAACGAATACTAGCTAGAGGGAGGGTGGCCGGCGAAGCCGGCCCATCGTTCTGTGAAGCCGAACGAATACCACGTAAAGGGAGGGGGTCGGCAAAGCCGAGCGAATACAATGTAGAGGGAGGGGGTCGGCGAAGCCGGCCCTTCGTTCGGCGGAGCCGAACGAATACTTCACGGAGGGTGGCCGGCGAAGCCGGCCCATCTTTCGGCGAAGCCGAACGAATACTACACGGAGGGTGGCCGGCGAAGCCGGCCCATCGTTCGGCGAAGCCGAACGAATACTGCGTAGAGGAAGGGGGTCGGCGAAGCCGGCCTATCGTTCGGCGGAGCCAAACGAATATCAAATGGAGTGTGGTCGGCGAAGCCGAACGAATACTACACGAGGGGTGGCTAGCGAAGCCGAACGATTACTACACGAGGGGTGGCTGGCGAAGCCGGCCCATCCTTAGGCGAAGCCGAACGAATACTACGTAGAGGGAGGGTGGCCGGCAAAGCCGGCCCATCGTTCGGCGAAGCCGAACGAAGACTGCGTAGAGGAAGGGGGTTGGCGAAGCCGGCCCATCGTTCGGCGGAGACGGGCGAATACTACCTAGAGGGAGGGCGGCCGGCAAAGCCGAGCGAATACAATGTAGAGGGAGGGGGTCGGCGAAGCCGGCCCTTCGTTCGGCGAAGCCGAACGAATACTTCACGGAGGGTGGCCGGCGAAGCCGGCCCATCTTTCGGCGAAGCCGAACGAATACTACACGGAGGGTGGCCGGCGAAGCCGGCCCATCGTTCGGCGAAGCCGAACGAATACTGCGTAGAGGAAGGGGGTCGGCGAAGCCGGCCTATCGTTCGGCGGAGCCGAACGAATATCAAATGGAGTGTGGTCGGCGAAGCCGAACGAATACTACACGAGGGGTGGCTAGCGAAGCCGAACGATTACTACACGAGGGGTGGCTGGCGAAGCCGGCCCATCGTTCGGCGGAGACGGGCGAATACTACCTAGAGGGAGGGTGGCCGGCGAAGCCGGCCCATCGTTCGGTGGAGCCAAACGAATACTAACTAGAGGGAGGGTGGCCGGCGAAGCCGGCCCATCGTTCTGTGAAGCCGAACGAATACCACGTAAAGGGAGGGGTTCGGCGAAGCCGAGCGAATACAATGTAGAGAGAGGGGGTCGGCGAAGTCGGCCCTTCGTTCGGCCAAGCCGAACGAATACTACACGGAGAGTGGCCGGCGAAGCCGCGAATACTAGCTAGAGGGAGGGTGGCCGGCGAAGCCGGCCCATCGTTTTGTGAAGCCGAACGAATACCACGTAAAGGGAGGTCGGCGAAGCCGGGCGAATACAATGTAGGGAGAGGGGGGCGGCGAAGCCGGCTCTTCGTTCGGCGAAGCCGAACAAATACTACACGGAGGGTGGCCGGCGAAGCCGGCCCATCTTTCGGCGAAGCCGAACGAATACTACACCGAGGGTTGCCGGCGAAGCCGGCCCATCGTTCGGCGAAGCCGAACGAATACTGCGTAGGGGAAGGGGGTCGGCGAAGCCGGCCCATCGTTCGGCGGAGACGAGCGAATACTACCTAGAGGGAGGGTGGCCGGCGAAGCCGGCCCATCGTTCGGTGGAGCCAAACGAATACTAGCTAGAGGGAGGGTGGCCGGCGAAGCCGGCCCATCGTTCTGTGAAGCCGAACGAATACCACGTAAAGGGAGGGGGTCGGCAAAGCCGAGCGAATACAATGTAGAGAGAGGGGTCGGCGAAGCCGGCTCTTCGTTCGGCGAAGCCGAACGACGAATACTACGTAGAGGGAGCGTGGCCGGCAAAGCCGGCCCATCGTTCGGCGAAGCCGAACGAAGACTGCGTAGAGGAAGGGGGTCGGCGAAGCCGGCCCATCGTTCGGCGAAGACGGGCGAATACTATCTAGAGAGAGGGTGGCCGGCGAAGCCGGCCCATCGTTCGGTGGAGCCAAACGAATACAATGTAGAGAGAGGGGGTCGGCGAAGCCGGCCCTTCGTTCGGCGAAGCCGAACGAATACTACACCGAGGGTTGCCGGCAAAGCCGGCCCATCGTTCGGCGAAGCCGAACGAATACTGCGTAGAGGAAGGGGGTCGGCGAAGCCGGCCCATTGTTCGGCGGAGACGAGCGAATACTACCTAGACGGAGGGTGGCCGGCGAAGCCGGCCTGTAGTTCGGCGAAGCCGAACGAATATTACATGGAGTGTGGCCGGCGAAGCCGAACGAATACTACACGAGGGGTGGCTGGCGAAGCCGGCCCATCCTTAGGCGAAGCCGAACGAATGCTACCTAGAGGGAGGGTAGCCGGCGAAGCCGGCCCATCGTTCGGCGAAGCTGAACGAATACTGCGTAGAGGAAGGGGGTCGGCGAAGCCGGCCCATCGTTCGGCGGAGACGAGCGAATACTACCTAGACGGAGGGTGGCCGGCGAAGCCGGCTCGTAGTCGGCGAAGCCGAACGAATATTACATGGAGTGTGGCCGGCGAAGCCGAACGAATACTACACGAGGGGTGGCTGGCGAAGTCGGCCTATCGTTCGGCGAAGCCGAACGAATACTACGTAGAGGGAGCGTGGCCGGCAAAGCCGGCCCATCGTTCGGCGAAGCCGAACGAATACTACATGGAGGGCAGCCAGCAAAGCCGGAGACGACGAAGTTGGACTTCCGTTTCACAAAGCTCGCTCTCTGCTAAGAGTTATGAAAGGGTAGCCATTTTGAGTGTAAGCGAGAAATGACCGGCGCCAGAGGGCGACGGCGGAAAGGTACGGGTGTGCAAGTTATACGTGTCGTCATTGCGTGCCACCACCTATGAACGCAGGTTGATTGAAGAATTTGAAACATTTAAGAGTTCAAATGCTTTCGTGTCTGTCTGCTCGTTTTTCAAAATGCGCAGCTGTACTACTGCCAGGGAGCACGCGCCTTCATGTCACGTGGCTGCCACGGGCTAGGGACCCGAAGGGTCACTAGTTACCAGAAAATTCTGACAGATTACTGGAAAAATTCTGGCAGATTACGGGAAAATTCTGACAGATTACCAGAAAATTCTGGCAGATTACTGGAAAAAATTCTGGCAGATTACGGGAAAATTCTGACCGATTACCAGAAAATTCTGGCAGATTACTGGAAAAATTCTGGCACATTACGGGAAAATTCTGACAGATTACCAGAAAATTCTGACAGATTACTGCAAAAATTCTGACAGATTACAGGAAAATTCTGACAGATTACGAGAAAATTATGACAGATGACTGGAAAAATTCTGGCAGATTACGGGAAAATTCTGACCGATTACCAGAAAATTCTGGCAGATTACTGGAAAAATTCTGGCAGATTACGGGAAAATTCTGACAGATTACCAGAAAATTCTGGCAGATTACTGGAAAAATTCTGGCAGATTACGGAAAATTCTGACAGATTACCAGAAAATTCTGGCAGATTACTGGAAAAATTCTGGCAGATTACGGGAAAATTCTGACAGATTACCAGAAAATTCTGGCAGATTACTGGAAAAATTCTGGCAGATTACGGGAAAATTCTGACAGATTACCAGAAAATTCTGGCAGATTACTGGAAAAATTCTGGCAGATTACGGGAAAATTCTGACAGATTACCAGAAAATTCTGACAGATTACTGGAAAAATTCTGGCAGATTACGGGAAAATTCTGACAGATTACCAGAAAATTCTGGCAGATTACTGGAAAAATTCTGGCAGATTACGGGAAAATTCTGACAGATTACCAGAAAATTCTGACAGATTACTGGAAAAATTCTGGCAGATTACGGGAAAATTCTGACAGATTACCAGAAAATTCTGGCAGATTACTGGAAAAATTCTGGCAGATTACGGGAAAATTCTGACAGGAAAATTCTGACAGATTACCAGAAAATTCTGGCAGATTACTGGAAAAATTCTGGCAGATTTCGGGAAAATTCTGACAGATTACCAGAAAATTCTGGCAGATTACTGGAAAAATTCTGGCAGATTACGGGAAAATTCTGACAGATTACGGAAAAATTCTGACAGATTACCAGAAAATTCTGGCAGATTACTGGAGAAATTCTGGCAGATTACTGGAAAATTCTGACAGATTACCAGAAAATTCTGGCAGATTACTGGAAAAATTCTGGCAGATTACGGGAAAATTCTGACAGATTACCAGAAAATTCTGACAGATTACTGGAAAAATTCTGGCAGATTACTGGAAAATTCTGACAGATTACCAGAAAATTCTGGCAGATTACTGGAAAAATTCTGGCAGATTACGGGAAAATTCTGACAGATTACCAGAAAATTCTGGCAGATTACTGGAAAAATTCTGGCAGATTACGGGAAAATTCTGACAGATTACCAGAAAATTCTGGCAGATTACTGGAAAAATTCTGGCAGATTACGGGAAAATTCTGACAGATTACCAGAAAATTCTGGCAGATTACTGGAAAAATTCTGGCAGATTACGGGAAAATTCTGACAGATTACCAGAAAATTCTGACAGATTACTGGAAAAATTCTGGCAGATTACGGGAAAATTCTGACAGATTACCAGAAAATTCTGGCAGATTACTGGAAAAATTCTGGCAGATTACGGGAAAATTCTGACAGATTACCAGAAAATTCTGACAGATTACTGGAAAAATTCTGGCAGATTACGGAAAAATTCTGACAGATTACCAGAAAATTCTGGCAGATTACTGGAAAAATTCTGGCAGATTACGGGAAAATTCTGACAGATTACCAGAAAATTCTGGCAGATTACTGGAAAAATTCTGGCAGATTACGGGAAAATTCTGACAGATTACCAGAAAATTCTGGCAGATTACTGGAAAAATTCTGGCAGATTACGGGAAAATTCTGACAGATTACCAGAAAATTCTGACAGATTACTGTAAAAATTCTGGCAGATTACGGGAAAATTCTGACCGATTACCAGAAAATTCTGGCAGATTACTGGAAAAATTCTGGCAGATTACGGGAAAATTCTGACAGATTACCAGAAAATTCTGGCAGATTACTGGAAAAATTCTGGCAGATTACGGGAAAATTCTGACCTATTACCAGAAAATTCTGGCAGAAAATTCAGAATCATTACAACAATTTTCGCTTTTCTTTAAAATTTGACACTAAGTAAAACTTTGAAAAAATTAGTTCCCAGGGGCCCCCTTCGAGAAGTCGTAAAATTTTGGGGATTTTTGGAAAAAATTAAAATTTGGGGGTCGTAGCCGCGACGAAAATTGCCACAACGGCCTGCTCAACCCTGGTCGCAACGGCCTGCTCAACCCTGCGATCAACTCAGCACCTTGTGCGAAAAAATACTGCTAAGTGGGGACTTGGCTTCTATACTTAACTTTATACGTTCAAAATTGAAACTTTTCGGATAGGCCAGAAAAGGCCGAAGTTGCAAAATCACAAAATCCGCTAAAAATCGATAATTACGCTGCTTCGAAATTTTCCGCAGAAGCTATCATCCAGATCTAAGGCGGCTCAAATATCCTGTCAACTCTGGCAGGTTTGGTGGTTCACCTCAAAAAGAATGGAAGCACTCAAAGATGCTCAGTACTGAGTAAAACCACTGGATTATAGCATATGCTTCGCAAATGAGCAGGCTTTGGCCCAAGTGGAAAGCGGTGTTAGATAGAAAAAAATTTTGCTTTCAATCCATATATCGCACTTTGTCGAAAGACCAACGCTAAAAGGTTTAAAACTCGTCAAACTTAAGTGGAACCAAAAATATATCCAAGAAAACCGCACAAACCTGCAGAAGCACGCAGCATAGTACTATAAACAGTAGTAGCAGGAATGCTAGCATTTCCTTCAGTATGAGTAGGAGCACTAGCATCTACCACATTGATGATTTTAACGATCGGACCGACGAGAGGCAAAATGTGTTCGAACATATGATTGAAACGATATTCCTGCCCCTCCTCGTCGTAAAGCCAGCTACTGCCCCTCTCTGCACTCTGGGAGGCACAAAAGCGAAACTCATCAGTAGAGCCTTTCCCGATTCTGCAGAACTGCTTTGTTCAAAAAGGAATTTAGCCTGCAGCATTAGCAGGACCAGGGCTGAATCTGAGACAAACGAGCTCATTGTTCCAGCCGTCACGCACACTTCAAGGTGTCTAAAAAATTGCACTCTCTGACGAATCACGAATCTCATGGTCAAGCGAGCCGTTGACTCGTGAGACCAAGGGGTGATGGGTTGGGGAGGGAGGGGGTCGTAATAGAAAGACACACCGTGAAAATATTGGCCAAAGAAACTCTGGAATCTGGAGAGGGGTCATAAAGACTATCAGAAACTTTAGGCGCAATGGAGGGGGTCGCAGCTTAACATAGGGCCGACACAAGGTCCCTTTTGATCCTGGCAATCAGACTTTAGACCTTCATGCCAGCTTCTCTGGTGAATGAACGCAGGACAACTGTTACAGAATGTGGGCGTGGTAATCCAATGAGATGGCAGGTCCACGAAATTTTCACCCACTTCCTGGTCGTTTTTCGTCCTACTTCCGCTCTTATTCTTCCTGAAGGGACCCAAAGCTTGCATTTTTGCCAGAAAAAGGCGACTTTTTCATCGTAAACAGTGCCTTTAAAATGAAGATTTGATAGGGTTCCTTAACAGATTCGAAATTTGTCGCGAGGGGGTCGTACCTCAGCTGGAGTCCAACAGAAGGTCCCACCTCACCCAGGATGTACGACTTAACACCTTCATGTGATTGTGAAGCACAACGTCTCTGTAACAAGTAGGGCTCAGAAAAAATGAAAACAAGTTACTTGTAACATAAAAGGCCGAAAACAAATGACTTGTAACTTATCTGAGCCTATGTAAGTTACTTGCGACTTATCGCAGGTCATTTAAGTTGCATGTAACATATCGGTGGGATACTGCGTGCGCTGCGCCTCCGATATGTTACATGTAACTTAAATGACTTGAGATAAGTCGCAAGTAACTTGCATAAGCTTAGATATGTTACACGTAAATTATTTTCAATTTCTGAGAGGATACGGCTTGCAGTGCGCCTCCGATATGTTACATGTAACTTAAATGGCACAATATAAGTCGCAAGTAACTTAAATCGGCCAAGAAGATATTTCCAAGGCTGATGTACGACGCACTCGCGGGGTCAGCCATACGACTGGCATTGCTGTTGGTTCAATTACCCAAGTTTGAGGCACTTGACCACATACCAGCAGTGAAGGCCTTGCACAGCTTTTTTTGGCGTAATGTGTGGCCTGGGACGAGAAAAGAGAATTCAAACGTAAGTTACATGTAACATAAGTGTAACTTACATGTAATATAAACGCAAGTTACATGTAATGTAAATGTATGTTACATGTAATATAACTGTAAGTTACTTATGACATTTAAGTAAGTAACATATGTATTACAAGTAACTTGTTTTGATTTTCTCCGAGGGTACGACACGAGGTGTGGACAGGGCCAAATTCCCTCAGCCCCCCCCCCTTTCGGAGCGAAAATTCGGCGATTTTTTTTCAGACCCCCCCCAGAAGCGTTATTTGGTCATTTTTATTTTTGGTTTGAAATCTGAAGAAGAGGAACGATTTGAGAAAAAACAAGGAATTAACAGTGAATCAGATGGCGGACAAGGGAGAGTTCATGTAAATTGAACGGTATAATCAAATTCTTTGCAAAAAAAAAAAGATTTTAAAGAGTGTATACCCGCATTCAGAATGGTTAACTTGGTTTCAAGGCGGAGCTCAGACCCCTGCGAGTGGATATCCACACCCCGCACCGTAGCCTGGTATCAAGCAGGGTCAAGCGACAATTGTGGAGGTTGTCGTGAAAGTTTTTCATATAAAATAATGTGTGGAGACGACCGTAGGAATGTCGCCCTTAGAAAGGAAATAGGGGAGAATTTCTTTTTGACCACAGGAGTCCCAAAAGTTGAATATCGCAGACATATTTTCAAATGTTTCAAGAAAAGAGAAGCTCACATGCAGCTTCTTCAAAAATAACACTTTCCTTCCGACCTGGGTCAAGAAGGGTTGCGACTTGGCGCAAAGGGAGATCGTGAAAATTTTGTAAATCAAAATTTAAGGGTCGCAAAAAAAATTCTACTGTGCTTCTCTGGGCCAAATTCCGGTCCGCAATTGCGTCTCGATACGCTTTGCGGCCGCGCGCATTCGAGTCGGAAGGGTTTCCAGCGCAGCAGCCACGGGCCTGGTGACTCTAGGTGGGTTTTAAAAACTGAAAAGTAAACAAAATTGAGGGAAACTGTAAAAAAGCCATACCGAGTCGGCTTCGGCGCTAAAAACTCGACTGACTCTAGCGGGCGCGGCCGAAAAGGGTGTCCAGACGCAAATGCGGACCGGAATTTGGTCCAGATCAGCGCAGTACAAACTACTTGCTAAGCTAAAATAGGGTAGTAATGAAAGCCCTTCGCTGATAAGATTGCAGCGCGAGAACTGCTGTTTCTGCACAGGTCGTAATGAAATTCGCATGGAAAATGAGACATTCCAGTTTTCATTTCGCTGTAGATCATAAAATTTCGAACATTTTCCCAATTTTTTAAAGGCAGTGTTCACGATGAATACCACAGTCGAATTCGACTCAAAAATGTGGTTGTTCGATCGAGAGCTATCAAATAGTGAAAAACTGCGAAAAAGGCGATCAGAATAAGCTAAAATAGCGGTTTCTAACTAACGTACAGGTACAGGGCGCGGACGAGTTCCCAATCCATGCTAGTTTCCGTAAGCGCGCGCTAGTGGCGAAATGTGCGCGAATCGATCAGGCTGGATGTGGCGGAGTTACTTGGCAATTTGCCGGCGAAAACGTCCGCGGCGCCACAAGCTCGTCAGAACGGGGGGCGTGGCGGGCTAAGCAGGCGTACAGGGCTAACGAAATTTTTACTTCGCGGTCGCTTTTATCGACTTCTCGCCCATTTTCACTGCTTTCTTCGACCCTGTCTCCTCCAGAAACTGCCAGCGTAGTGTTTCACACTGAAAACCCAAAAACGAGATTTATCGTGAACGCTGCCTTTAAACAGGGGGAGAGCCATAGCTGAGCCAAAAGTTGGCGAGACGACCTGCTAAACCCTGCCTCAAACCCTCGTTTGACCCCGGACCACACGACTAATGTGAGCAAACCCTAGAGGAAAAGTAGTTTTAATCTGAAAAAAAGATGCTGAGCCGGAAGTAGAGATAAAAATAGAAAAAATCCCAGAACGAATAAGAAACTGGAGAAAATGAACTTCCGAAAGAAAAGAAAAGTCTTAGAAAGAAAGAAAATTTTCTAGGACAGATCCTTCTATTTCACATCAGTAATAGAGTAGAATTCGGTAAAGAAGTAGAGGAGATTTAACAGAAGAAAACTGCAAAACTCAAGAATTTGATAGACGACCAACTATTTAGATTGAAAATTTCACCGCACTCAATTGTTCATGAAGTAAAGAAATTCGAAATAATATTGAAAAAAAAAACAAAAAAAAGACGAAGAAAACACTAAATGGTTCAAAAACCTCACCTTATTCCTAAGGGTTGAAGTGGCACCCGCGAACAGATTGGCAATTTTGAGGAGATATCTCGATATCTGAAAAAGAGTAAAACTTCAGATTCGAAATCAAATTCCGGCCGTAATCCACACGACGAGCGAACGGAAACACTGATAGACCGTGTGGAGCGAATTGGACATTGCAAAAACATCGGCTCAATCGATAGACACGAAAGTTGACGGTCAATCGGCCGGCAACACACAGCAATAGCGCACTTTATGAGATAGATCGGGGATGATAAGGTCAATCAACTCTACACGACTGAAAATTTCGACTGACACTCACAGTGTAAGTGTTTAGAGCGTAAAGCACATCTCCGAAAACGAGTTGTACAGTTAGTATCTTTTTGACATCTATAGTAAACTGAAAGTTTTCGCTTAAAGAAACGGAATACGAAGTTTATGAATTTTTGAGCGCTAAACCCAATTCGAAATTTCAGGGTGGTCTTCAGTTACGCCATTTTCCGGCTGTTTGAATGAATGCTACATATCCTCTGTTTCCAAGTGAAATTTATTTCCGTTCATCGCGTGCGTCTGCGCGCGTACGCTGCGTCAACTTCTACCCACACTTTCTCGCTGTCTCTACCCTCGCTCCGCACAAGCGCAAGGGAACAGAGTAAATTTGGCTCGGAACCAGAGAATACAGTCTCCGGCAGCGGAGAGAAGGCGGTTGTGTGGTTGCGTATTCCGACTAAGGATACTGTAGGTTGCGCCTTAGTCGACGGCGAAATTGTAATTTTCTCCTAAACTTTGAAGAAAAACATAGGGGAAAAGGTGAGTTTTTCCCAAACAGAAACATCAAAACACCTAGAGTCTTTGCTTTTTGTTACTTTCGTTTTTATATATTTTATAAGTTTTTTTTCTCATTATTCCTGCATGCGTGAATCTATGAAATACTTTGAATGGGTTATGTGTGGTGGTGGTGGGGGGAATTACCATTTCTCAACGTTTCCTGGGTTGTTTTTTCAAAATTAAGGTGAAAATCACAACATTGCCGTCGATTATGGCGTAACCTACAATATGCTTAGTAGAAATACGCAACCGCACAACCGGCTTTTTCCGCCGCCGTGGACTATATATGAGTAGAATTGGACATTTGTTGAACGAATAATACTCAAAAGGCTATTCTGGCTTCCCAACTAGGTCTAGAAATTTGAATTTTTGGTCCAAAATCTTGACGACCTCCAAACTGTCACTCTTGGACCGAATTTTCCCAAAAATAAATCCCAAAAGCGTTGGAGAAGGTTCAGAAAAATTTCACGAGCAAGATCCAGGGGGTTCAATTGAGAAAATATTTTTGTAGTATACGAGGGAATGAAATACTATGACAGAAAACGCAGGCGTGAAGAACAAAAAAATTTGACATCCTCATGATGTATATTACAATTTACTGAAATTTCGAGATGAAATTAAACATCACATTTATTTAAACTGCGGAATTATTTGATAAATTCTCTAAGTCAGACTCATTCGGATGGGTTTTAGAAAAATTATCATCTCTCTCAGTCATTCTTCTCTAAAAAAATTAATGTTTTCATTTTGGCAGTCCACTTCTTAAAAAATCGTAAGATACCCGAATCCAACTATAAGCAAAACAAGCGAAAAATTAAGATATGTGGTTCCTACCATTTTAAACATAACAACTATGAAGACTTCAAGAAGGAAAACAGAGAAAACACGGGAAATTATTTTCACATGGCAAAGAAAATTCAAAAATTAAGAGGAGAATTTTCCGTCGAGCGCAGGCGTCTGCGTGCGGCCCTATCGTTGGAGCATGTTTTATCACATTATTTTTGAAGTGCCCTGGATATTCTCAATTCGGGTTATACTTGGCACATTTTATTTATGCCTTCTGAAATACAGTTTATGCAGTATTTAAAAAAAAGCTTCATTGTTGCAAACCTTGGAGGACAGTTGACTCTTTTCTTGAAAATTTGTTAACTACGTTTCGGGCGCAATCTCTTTATCAGGTCAATAGGAAGTGATGCTATATAGTTAAAAATTGACTTGCATTTCTAGTTTCATGCGGTTTTTTTTCATGGTTTTTTTCGCAGATTTGGGAACACATCTCGGAATTGTCAAAAAAAAGCCCCGAGGTCGTCTAAAGCTGAAAAAATATTTTCAAATTTAGGTACGAATCAGTATTATATTTAGTCTGACGCATGGACCAGGGGGCTTGTCGTATGGTGATGGCGGCATCACAGAACAATGGGGTTTCGATCGCGCGCGGCGATCTACCGTCCCAGATAATTCGAATTTTTGAATGGATCGAATAATCGAGTAATTTGACTTTCAGAATTAACAGAGTATTCGAAAAAAAAACTAGTAAATTAACTTCACAAAAGAACTGTGTCTTCGAGAAAAAAAAACGAATCGTCTACTTTCCCGAATAAATTCAATATTTGAAAAAGTCAAAACTTTAAATTCCCGAATAATTCGAGTGTACGGAAAAACCCGAATTTTCGAATGACCCTGAAATGATTAATGAATTTTTCTGAACGTTCTCCGATGGCTGAAAATCCGATAATTCAGTTTTCCGAATAAAAAGGATGTTTAAAAAAATCGCGAATTTCAAATTCCCGAAAGAATCTAATAATCGAGAATTCGAGTAATTAACCAATCAGAATGAACTGAATATTCGGAAAAAAAACTAGAAACTTAACTTCTAAAGTGACTAGTGCATTTGAAAAAAAACGAATGGTCCAATTTTTCGAATAAATCAAATATTCAAAAAATCCAAAACTCCTAATTTCCGAACCAATCTAATCATCGAAAAAATCGAACTATCGAATTACAACCGACAATTGATGAACATATCTGAATGTTTTTTTATGGCTGAACATTCGAAGGTAGTGGCCCAAAATCTGACAATTCAGTTTTCCGAATAAAACGGATATTTTTAAAAATCGCAGAATTCGAGTTCCCCAAAGAATCGAATAATCACAAAATTGAACAATTTATCTTCAGAATGAACTGAATATCCGAGTAAAACTAGTAATCTCACTTTTCGAGAGTACTGTAGATTCAAAAAAACCAAAACGCTAAGTTCCCGAAAAAATCTAAAAATCGAAAAAAATCGAATTATTACCGAAAAAATCATGAATATTTCCAACGTGTTTTGTTAATGGCTGAACACTCGAAGGCCAAAATCAGCCGAATATTTGTAAAATCTGAATAATTCAGCTTTCCGAGTAAAATGAATATTTGGAAAATCGCAAAATTCGAATTCTCGAAGAAATTTATTTGAAAAATCGGCTCTAATTCTGATCTCTTGCTGGGAGGGAGTTACCCGCCCACTTTCCCGCCGTTGACCTATCACAGGAGCAACAAAGGCTGACGTGATTGGTCGGCGGCGAGAAAGTGGGTGTATAATTTACTCCCAGCAAGAGATCTAGATCAGTACCGAAAAATCAAATAATCTAACTTTCCGAGTGTACTGAGTATTCAAAAAACGAATAATCTAATTTGCCGAGTGAATCAAACATTCGAAAAAGCCGGAAATTTGAATTTTCAAATGAACTGAATATTCGAAAAAATCAGAAATTGAAAATTTCGAATGAATCGAACATTCGAATATATGAAATACTCTAATTGAATTATTTGAATACGAATCGTGACACGAGCATTTGAAAACTTGCATAACTGGAATTCTCGAATGAACCGAGAATTTAAAAAAACGAATAATTAAATTTTGTATGAACTGAGAAATCGAAAAAGCGAAGACATCAATTTTCTGAATAGATTAAATGTTCGAAAAAGGCTATACATCTAAATTCCTGAATGAACCGAATAATCGAAAAAAAAAACAGAATTTCCGAATGCATTCGAATATTCGAAATATCCGTACTAATTTATTCGAATTCGGATCCGGACCCAAAATCGGCCTAACGTTCTGAAATTCTAATAAATCAGTTTTCTAAATAAAACTAATATTCGAGAAAAAAAAACGCATAATTCGATATCCTGAATGAACCGAGTATTAAAAAAATCGAATAATTTAGCTTTCAGAATGAACTGAATATTCGAAACGAAAACGAATTATTTAATTCTTCCATATAAATCAAATATTCGAAAAAGCTAAAAATCTATATTCCTGAAAGAACCGAGTATTCAAGAAAAATCAGAAATTGAGAATTCTGAATGAATCGAATAATCGAATATACGAAATATTTTGATTGAATTATTCGGTTTCGAATCGTGGCTCAAAACCGCTCGAATGTTCGGAATAGTTAATAATCCAGTTTTACGAATGAAACGAGTTTTTGAAAAATCGTAAAAATCGAATTCTCGAATGAATCGAAATTCGAAAAATCGAGAAGTTTAATTATTAAAATGAACTGACTATTCGAAAAAACGAATAATTTAGTTTCCCGAAGAAATCAAATATTCAAAAAGGCCAAAATCTGAATTCCCGAATGAACCGAATATTCGAAAAAATCAGAGAGTGAAATTCCCGAATATTTCTAGTATTCAAATAGTGAGCTAAAATCGCCCGAACATTAGGAAAATCTTATACTTTAGTTTTCCAAATAAAAAGAGTACTTGAAACATCGCAAAAATCGAATTCCTCGAATGAATCGAATATTCGAAAAAATCGAATAACTCGATTCTTAAACTGAACTGACTATTCAAAAAAAAAGAATAATTTAGTTTCTCGAATATATCAAATCTTCGAAAAGCCCAAGAATCTGAACTCCCACATGAGCCGAATATTCAAAAAAAAATTCAGAAATTGTAATTTCCAACTGCTTCAAATATTCAAATAGTGAGCCGAAACCGCCCGAACGTTCGGAAAATCTAATACTTTAGTTTTCCGTATAAATCGAGAATTTTAAAAGTTGCATAATTGAAATTCCTGAATGGATCGAAAATTCAAAAAATCGAATAGTGTAACTTTCAAAATGAACTAACCTGAATAGATGAAATATTCGAAAAAGGCTAGACATCTAAATTCCTGAATTAAGCGAATTTTCAAGAAAAATCAGAAAATGAAATTTCCGAATAAAACGAAAATTTAAAAATCGCGTGAATCGAATTCCCGAATGAAGCGAATACTCGACAAATCGAATAATTTAACTTTCAGAATGAACCGAAAAGTCGATAAAAACGACTAAATTCATTTTCCGATTGAATCAAAAAAGTCGAAAAAGCCACAAATCTAAATTCTCGACTGAACCGAATATTCGAAAAAATCAGAAAATAGGGCTTCCGAATAAATCGAATATTCGAGCTATTCGAATTTTATTCGAATAGTTATTCGATTCGGTCTTGTCTAGCAGGCGCCCTCTCTATAGATATGCTATGAGGCGGACTTTTCTCAAAGGTTAGAAACTGTCACGATTAGAGCATGGAAACTGTTAAGGCCAGCTGTATGGAGCATAATAACGCCACTCTCTTTAGAGGGTGAAGTTGAATTAGCTGTATACATATGTTGGTAATATGAAAGTAACTAGTCTGAGTTGCCCGGATGAACAGAAGGAATGGCGAGAATCTAACCCGTGATAGGGATGAGAGCCGCGGTAGTATCGATTCCCATGGCCAAAACACCTCCCCCTCATCCACCCGCAAGCAGTATGGCGCACCCCATCTTCCGGTCCCTGTTGATTCCCAGGATGTGGATTAGGTGTGATCGATTCAGAGCTATCCTGTGGCTAACAGAAGGGCCACTGAACCCTGGGGCACACTCACACAGACAGCAAATGATGATTAATGGGAAGCTGACTGTGCTGGCCAGCGGGACACAACACGCCAGCATGCACAGACACACGTGACGCATCTGAGAACATCTATTTTGAAGAAGGGGAAGATGAAGATCTGCCGCCAGCCACAGCCAGTTGTTTTCTCAACAACATCATCTCAAGAGTAGTGAGATCGATGAGGAGAGACATATAAAATTACTGGCGGCTTAGACAGCCGTACGCCGTTGAGGAATCTTGCCACCATGAATGTTCAAAGGAAACTGTCCGCCTACGCGGCTGGCGAGCGTGCCAAGCGGTTGTCGCGAAGTCATTTTTTTTCGCTCAAGGCTCACCACGGCTGCAGACTGCTGACTGGGATATTATCCACTATTCTTCCAATATTCCTGCTCATCGATTTAAAGGCCCGAGAAAGGGTATCGCAACGGCCGCTCTACACGCATGCCGACCGCGTGGGCGGACAGTCTAATTTGAACAGATGTTGGATTAAATCATTCAGCAAGACTTTTTGAAATTCCCTGGTATTTCTGATCACAGGCTATCTTGAGGTCTTCTGTGTGTCAAAGGACTGGCTGATAACCTGCCTTCCAATATTCTAGCAAGACCTCAGAAATCTAATCAACTCCATGGATTCTGGAGTCTGGAAAATCATTTGACCCAGATTTGCAATCTCAAGGGAACCACTATAAGTCATAGTGACCATTCCAAATGAAATAAACTTTAGAACCATTTTCGGACAAAAACTCCGAATATGCCCATCGCAGCTGCCTAGAACAGCTCTGAAAGAAGTTGTAGGCGTTGTTTCTCTGATTTTCGTATGTATTGTACCCTCCAAGAAGTGCATTATTTTTACGAAAATTCGGAAACGGACCTCATAATCGTGTTCAGCGCCCAAAACTACCCTCCTAAACAAAGTTTGGGTTAAGGGACATTTTGGAAACTTTGCGCAGACTGACGGCGTTTTGGACTTGTACGGATTTTCGGTTGGGCGTTTATTTATACCAATTAGAGAACTCTCGAAGCGTTTTAGAAAAATATTCCAGATTTGATTTGAAATTCGCCCTAGGGGGTTATTTGGGGGTGCTGATCACGAATTTGAGGTTCATTTGTCGTTTTTCCAAAGTTTTCGACCGAATTTGTTCAAAGCTTCCCACCGGCAGAAAAAATTGACGGAAAAATCGACTTTTGTCGATCCCCGGAATGTGGCGACAGATATGATCTCAAATCGTTCTTCTCGGGGTTATTTGGAGCGCTCAATCCGAATCTGATGTCAGATTATCGATTTTTGACAGCTTACGCTAGATTACGGTGAGTATACGGTAGTTTTCTCGAAGTTTCAGGTTTGTCTAAAAGTTTCTATGTGGGGGTTATTTGGGGTGCTGAATACGAATTTGATGTCCATTTGTCGATTCTCGAATTATTAAGGTAGGTTTTGCTTCCTAAATGGCATGTTACCTACCGTAACCTACAGTAAACCTTGAAATTTCAACAAGCAAACCCCAGATTCAAGTTGAGCACCCCAGACTATCCCTATCTATATACATGTTTTTAGCAAGATCCAAAAAACACCCTAAAAATTCCATGGGGGGGGCGCAAAGCTATAAAAACGCTGATAACTTCTTTCAAAGTGGGTCTAGGCAGCTGCGATGGTCATACTCGGACTTTTCGTCCGAAAATGGTTCCAGAAAAGTACATTTCATTTGGAATGGTCACTATGATTTATTGTGGTTCCCTTGTAAGTTGTCGACCGAGGGTCGGTAGGGCCTTATATCCGCTGTAAAAAACACGAAGTTCCCAACGAGTGCAACGCGGAGGTTCGAGACAGCAAGTGAGCATATGCAAGACGGATGTGGGCAGCAGCGCGTGCACACGCAGCGCGTTGAGTGATGGGATTTTAGATTTTTCTCATGGAGGGTACAAGAGTTTTTGAATCTGAGAACGAGTTGAATGGCAATAAACGTCCTCGCTAGTTTCTAGGATATAAGAGGACCTCAGAGCAGACGGAGAGGTATAAAATGCATTTTCGAAAATGTTTTGAAAGCGAGAAATCGAAAAATGAAAATTCTCGTTCCGAAATCAAACTTTTTGGTGCAGATAAATCAAATCGAGAACAACCATTTTTCGGGAACCTTTCGGTTTTTTTACGGCATTAACTTCTCAAAAAAAAACAAAAAAAAATATCGAAAAAACGAAAAATTAAAGAAGGAAATTTTTGCAATGTAGCATTGTGTAGCGAAGCATTCTACAAACTTTTAAACATAAAATTTCTCGTTTTCCGATTTCGAGAATTTTTCGCCTATCCCTCCATGGGATGTCAAATTTGAGAACGAGTTGGAGAGAATCAATTTCTAGGCTCGTCCCTAGAATCGCTGATGTCTAAATGAGCAGGAGAGAACTATAGTTCATGGGTGGTCACTGAGATATCAACTGCGGGAACGCATTGAAGAAGACAAAGCTTTGTTTTTTTTCACTAAAACTATGGCTAATTGTTGGAATTTCAAATTTGGGAGTGAACGGAGATTGACCAAACTCTTTAGGCGGTGCCTAGCAAGTATGAAAATGAAAACTGGCGTCGCCGCTGATGAAGTGTTTGCATAAAATGCTGGAAGTCCTGTTTCAAAAACCAGAAAGGTGATGAACGTTTTTCGGTCAAGTCTGGCGGGCTCTCTCCGAAGCTGGAATCAAATTTTGCCAAGGACGTCTGAGAAGCAAGGTAAAGCCAGTCAAAATTTGTCTTTTCTAACGCTGAGTTAAAAGCTACATTTGCTTGTCTTAGACAGATTCTGCTAAAAATTGCTGACAAAGGCTAATTGACATGCTGAGCTTGAGAAAGAGGTCAGTTTCTTGGATTTTGAAAACTTACACGCTAGGGCGCAATGAATTAAAGACTCAAAGAGTCTAAGAGCCCACACTAAATCAGGTCTCTGTGGAACCGCTCCAAGAAATGGTTAGGATCTGACCCAAAACTTCGCCATGGGGTTCGTTTGGGGTTCTGATGGGGAATGTGTGGTCCATTTGCCATTAATCGGATCACTACGCCAGGTTTGGCTCAAGGTTTCCCACTAGTAGGCATTTCATAAACCAAATGAGACTATTCACTAAAAAAACCGTAATTTAGTTTTCGAGGTTTTTGAGGACGCGCGCCGCTGTGCTGACCGTAACGCGTGTTAGTGTGGCGACCGCGACGCGTGTCGGTGCGCCGACCGCGACGCGTATCGGTGTAATGTGGTTCCCAAGCTGGATGAAACAGTCCAGCAGGATGTGAACTGCTGCTAAATAAGCGGCTAAACGCGACACATCGAGTTGTCCACAGCCCGACTACAGGCAGACTTGTCTGGGCAATGGACAGGTCACAGGCTGGCAATACACGCGATTTGACTTGTCAATAGGGAGCGGCTTATGAGACTACAACATATCAACCTGTTGTCGACGCCCCAGTTCGCCTGAGTAAAAGTACCCAAAGCCTGCGTAACTCTTTCATCGTGAGCACCGCCTTCAAGATTACGGTAGGTATACAGTAGTTCAAACCAGTTCTCAGATTTGGCTCAAATCTTAGTTATGGGGCTAATTTGTGTGCTGGGCATTTGGTGTGCTGAGCACGAATTTTAGGTCCATTTGTCATTGTTCGGAAGATATATGTAGGTAGGCTAAGTCCTCTGAATGATATCATGCCTACCGTAACCTACAGTAATCGTCACCGAAAGCCTACACAAAGACCCCTCAATCGTGATCAGCAATCCTAATAACCCCCACATAGAAATTCTGAGTGAAATCCCAAACAATTCTGAGTGAAATTCCTGAAACCCTTAAAACTGCCTGATGGGTGGGTACCGGAAACGAGCGGAATTCGCGTTCCGCTTTTCGAGAACCTCAAAAAGCGCTAAGGAAATTTTGGGTCCATTGATATAGGAGCAGACTGTCAACAATTTCAAAAATTTTCCGCATTTCGCTCTCCAAAAAAACGCATTTCCGGGCGGGTCTCGGACGTTCCGCACCCGTTTTCTGGAGCCCGAGAATTTTTTTTGTGTCGAAAACCGAAAATGGATTTTCGAAAATCATTCATTGAATTCCGCTCATTCCTGGTGGGGTACCCATAGCTTTCCGCAAAATTACAAAACGGCATGTAACATTGTTCAAAGGTGCACATAGTAAAATCAGATTTTGGATTCGGAGACAGCGTGCAAGCTTCGACCAGTAAGCATTAATCACTTTTTAAATCAGGAGGCCGGATTCGTCATTGCGTTAACCCTGGGTTACGCGACTTGGGTTGGATTTGGAGCGTGTACAAATGCGCTAATCCTGGTGCTGAACCGAACCCGGATTTATGAACCCGGGGAAAACGCAATGGCGAATCGGGCCTCGGGTTAGCACCATGCGAGGATCCCTGGTTAGAGTCACCGAACCGAGGCTTAAAGAATCTGTAAACAACTGGAACATAAAGAGTCCAGTAGAACACTACGAATAGGAGTTGTTTGCTGCAGATCACTACCACCCCTGTAATAAGCCGCAATATTCGGAGTCTGTTAAACTAAGAAGTGTGAAAGAAATTCAGTGAACAGGCGAGGCATTTGTCTTAATCGGATTCCGTGGTGTGAAAGAAGTCTCGCAGAATCGATGCTTTTTCGACACATTATGAAATGTAAACGATTCGTGGAATTCTCTTGGATGGCATTAATCAAGTGAGCAGACGATGATGGCTTTTGAAAAAAAAAACTTCTAAGTGTTACACGTTTTCGAAAAATTAATAAATACATTTAAGTCAATAAGACAAATAGTGAAGGTAAACAAATAGAAAAAAAGCGATCAAATCAATGGTTCTGTTAAAAATGCGTAGCATTCCAATGGACGCTGGAAAAAGTCGGAGGCTAGTTGTAACACCGTTGCACACCCTCACACACACCTGAGGGCCATATAGCCGGGGGCATCTCGAGATGGACCAGTTGTCCATCAGCTAGAGTGGCTAAACCCCCCACACATGTGATCTGTCAGCGCGGATTTTCATTCGCTCAGCTATTAATTTCATCTACCTCGGTGATAGATAGATGGATTGCAGGCAGCTGGCGGGAAGCTATTGAAGTAGGAAGGTGTAATTATCAAACAAAAAACTGTTAAAAGTCAGAATTTTCTAACGGAATGAAAATTTCAGAAACAAAACCGCGCTTGGCCCTGGTACATGCCGCACAAGTCTATTAGCGTGCCATTTCGATCACTTTTGCGTGCGTGTATACTCTGTTTCGGATTGAAATATATTTCTATTCATCGCGGGCGCCGACGCGCGTACGTTTCGTTTCCTTCTCCCCACACTTTCCCGCTGTCTCTACCCTCGCGTCGAACAAGCGCGCGGAGGAACAGAGTAAATTTGGCTGCGAATCAGAGAATATGCTGCCTTTGAGCTATCGCTTTTATTAGCAGAGCACACGAATCCTCAGAATAAACCACTGAAATGAACTGCTTTAACGTGCTTTGAGGACTAGGTATCCTCTGTAAAACATCGTAATTCTCATCACTCGTGGCGCGAGCGGCGTGCGCAGTGCTGCTCCCTCCGTCTGTCGCGCGCTCACTCGCTGTCTCTAACCTCTGCTCCGCACCAGCACGCGTAGAAGCCATGCGAGTTTCGCGGTTTAACAGCGTATACATGAAAAAGAGGAAGGGAAAAAAGGAAAAAAAGAGGACGATTCTGATCGTCTAAACGCGATACACCGTAACCTCGCTGCCCTCACGCCATTGGCCTCCTTAGAGGACTTTAGGTAGACGCGCTCTAACGACGACGCTTATGAAGGTCAACTCGTCCGCGGCCCCTCATTTTTCGTGTACTGGGCCCTCTAAACACTCCAGCGTTGAGTCGATTCTGACAGAAAGCTATTGTGGGTTTGCAAGCTCCGGAAATCGTGCGACTTTCGCGGCTTTTCCGGAATCATAATTCATGAGACCAGCGACAGTGCACATCAGGCATATCGATTTTCGGTCGATATTGACGGTAAACATTGTGTCACGTCGCTAGTCGCTTAAAGTATGATTCCGGCTTTCTGGTTTAAAGGTGACCTTTACCCAACGCAACACGTTGAAATTGGCCCCGTAGGAGAGGAAAGAAGAAGTGAGAATCGTAGAGACAAATCTACAGAGGAGGAAGTGTAGAGATGAGCCCATGGAAATCGATATGAGTGCCGATGGGCTACATGTTTAAGAAAATCTGATCATAAGATAAAGGTGAATCTAGCTGTTAGTGTACAACGCAGATGACTAAGATCGTCTGCACTTTCATGAGCGAGCAGCAGGGCATGTTTTCTACTCAACCAGGGCGAAATCTAGGTCTATACAGTCCCCAGCATAGCTGCCTATAGCATATAATCCCTAACCTAGTACCGATCCCTGCCTAAGTTTTCTTGCCTGGAATTGGCTAATGTCTGGCCGTGCGGCCATAATCTTTGCACTATAACAGCAGCTAGTTTGCTGTTATTGCATCGTTAAACGCCGAGGGGACATGAAAAAGACTCGCGAACGACATCGGGATTTTGCACCAGCCAAGTGTCGGCAGAGGAAGTTGGATCTCTTCGTATGAGATCTGCAGCTTTATGAATGGCTTAAGTGGGTATTAAATGAGGGCTAAACAGGGATGAAAATTATCCAAAGGTTGTTTATAGGTACGCCCAAATGCGCAATGCGTAGATATTCACCATAACACAGATCATGCATGCAGAGACATGCTATGGAGCGTGAAATATGTAATATGCGAGATGAAACCCGAGTGATCTCTCCATGATAGCTTGCCTTACCGACAAAATCCTCAAAAAACTACCATGCAACTTTCGAACAAGTTAGCTGAAGTTTTCACGCAGTTTGTTGCTTTAACGTCTTGTTAGTCCATGTTGAGCACAATTAAATGAGAATAGTAGAGATTTAAACAAATTTAATCAAAGTTTTTTTCCAGGATTTTTTAAATTTTGTTTGATTTTCCAAAGTTTTGATTTTGTGATATTTAGCTTTTAAAAAATATATTTAATATAACCTTGTTTAACATTTTAAAATACTCATCTCTTTTTGAATATTTAATGTTTATACTTATACACATACCGTCCTTACTGGATCGGAATTCCGCGCCGCAGTTGCGGACAACCGCTATTGCAACCCGGAACGCTTGGGACGAGGGATAATCGCGTCGGGTCTGAGAAAAACAAGTTACTTACAAGATAATCGCTGTGAGTTACTCAAAGTTTACTTGCGTTAAAGTCACGGTTAACTTGTTCAAAAGTTACCGACTACCTGTGACATTGACGCAAGTTGCTTGATGCCTGCACGCAACATACTCAGTTTACTTCGGCAATAAAACATATTTTGTTCATTATTTCATGCAAGAAACTTTCGAACCAATTACTTGAAGCTTGCACGCAAGTTGCCGCACTTATCTTGTGAGTAGCATGCTTTCTTCATTGTTTTATGTTACAGGCAAATTCAAAGTTTGCATGGAGCAAAACTCTTGCTGAAGACTGAGGACTGTCAGGGACACTAGTAAGCAGCTTTTGAACAAGTTACTTGAAGTTTGCATGCAACTTACTATGTCCAATTACGCATATAACTCATCTTGCCCTTATTTATATTATGGCAAATTTGAAGCTTGCAGCAGTATGAAATAATGGAGGAAGTATGATAGCTGTGTAATGAATACATTAAGAAACATGAAACCTTTGAGCAGCTTGCGGAGAAGTCGCAGGTAACTAGTTTAAAAGCACCTGAGTACCTGCGATTTCGAAGCAAATTACTTGACGACTGCACGCAACTCACTGCGTTTTTCTCGCATGTAATTCTATTGGTCCACTGTTTCGTGTTAGGAGGTTTTGAACAATGTTCTTGAAGCTTGCACGCAAGTTGCTGCGTTTATCTTGTAAGTTACTTGTTTTCGAGAAAAGTATGTAAGTCTCAAGCAGATACAATTCTTGAACTATTTTGTGCAAAGTGGTGGAAAAATGCAAAATACTAAGCTTTAACACAATACGTATGTATGAGCCACTTCTGGCAACTGAGAACTATCCCCTTAGAAGGCTCATCCTTAGTTCTTCCTTGGGAAACTTTGTCAACAATGAGGAAAGGAAAGAGATGAATTTTGTTCCTATGAGGCTCAAGCGATTCTTTATTGGGACATATGTAGGCAAGAAATGTAATCAATACGTCAAGTTCTTATGACAGCTCTGAAGGACACCATGTCATATCAAGTGTGAGGCTTCTAACCGATTGTGGATGGAATGGGCGGAGCGTTGTTTGGCACAACGGCATGTGCGTGGGAAACCGGCATCAAATAGGCAAGCAAGCCGCTTTGAGAATTCGGACAGGGAGCATAAGAACGCCTTATCCATGAATATTTTTCTACGACCTTGACGGCAAACATACCTTAAGGTAAGTTCTTTTAGTCACAATCCCAACAGAATCCGTTAGGTGGGAGCCCTGAAAGCAAAAAACCCACACGCGATGATAACCCCGATTCATTTATTCACACACAACAATAATACGACGCGAACAGCACGCAACAAATAAACACGACAAGAAATGATTGCATAGATTAAATTTACTAGCACTATCAGAACAACCTATTAGGAATATTAGGAATCAGCTAGCGCTGCGAGCAATTTGGGCAGGTCTGTCACGGTGGGCGAGAGGCAAGGAAGTTTGGAAAACAAAGCGGTCCGTGCCGACCCTTCTAGAACGGTGTGGAAAGTCAAAACTGTCGGTCGCTCCCTCATCCAGGCCTCGAAAACATTTCCCGCACATATCCTCTATTCCGGAGGCAAATGTACCAGATTGTCCAATAATTCTTGTCCGAAAATTTCACCATTTTTGATTTTTTTCAACTTTATTGAAAAACAAGTCTAATCAACAGTATAATCACCACAGTTATCCACAACAGTGGCCCATCGATTGGGCAGGTCGCCGATGCCCTTCGCCCAGAACTCCGGGGGCTGCTGCGACTCGAAGAAGTCCGCGATGTCGGATTTGAGGTTGTCGTAGTTGGTGAATTTTCTTCCGGCCAAATGGTGCTTCAGCGGGCGGAACAAGTGGAAGTCGGAGGGGGCGAGGTCCGGGGAATACGGCGGATGGGCAACCGTCTCCCGGCCTAGCGTCGCCAACTTCTGCTGGGTCTCCTTCGCCACGTGGGGGCGCGCGCTGTTGCGCAGCAGGTGGACCGAGGCCCGTCGGGGACGCTTTTCTCGGATGGCGGCGGCTAGTTTCTCGAGCTGATCGGTGTAGATGGAGGCGGTGACCGTCCTGACTTGCGGGAGCAGCTCGAAGTACAGCATGCCCTTGGTGTCGCACCAGCAGCAGAGTTTGATCTTCAGCGGGTGCAGGTCGGCTTTCGGCGTTGTCGGCGGCTCTTCTCCGAGCGCGATCCAGACGGCACGGCGGGCGACGTTGTCGCAGAGGACCCAGCTCTCTTCCCCAGTGACCAGGTCCTTGAGAAACTCATTGCGATGCGGACGAAGGAGGAGGGACTGGCAGACGGCCACGCGGCTCTGCTTGTTGACGTCCGTCAGATGGTGGGGTATCCAAGGGGCCAGAACTTTGTGGTAGCCGAGTAAGTTGAGTCGATTATGGATGGTGGACTTGCTGCAGCCGAGCGTCGTCGCCAATTCATGGGTGGTGGCTTCCGGCTTCTCCTTGATACAGCGACGGACTTCGTCATCATCCACCGTAGAAGGCCTCCCGCTGTGCTCCCTGTCCTCGAGGCTCGTGTCGCCGCTCTCGAAACGATTGAACCAGCGGCTGACTGTGCATTGGGACACTGCATCCTCCTTGCACGCTCTGCAGATGTTGGCGACCGCGGTGCCCGTGTCGTTGCCCAGCAGCCACTCGTAGTACACGAACGTACGAATTCGACCTTGGTCCATTTTAGCTTGTAATGGTAGCTAGACGCGGCGACTGCGCCTTATATACCCCTAGCGTAGAACTTTGGAGAACCTCCTAGAAGGTTCTTACACTTGCCTGATATTACAACACTTCTAAGGAAAATTATAGAATTTTGAAAAAATTCGGACAGGAATTATCGGACGGCCTGGTAGTATCAGTGTGATCCGTTCCGACTGTACAGGGATGAGTAGCTACAGTTTTGCATAACCTTAACCTTTAGAATATCTTGCTTCTATTCGATCTAATGATACGAAGTGATACAAAAGACGAAGCGGGTTTAAATCAAGAGGAAGAGAACATTGGAAAAATAAAGCGTGAATGAAGACGGGAATACACCGCGTGCATTCAAAACAATGGGCAATAGACATTGACATGGCAGCACAACCTCGAACAAGAAGGAACTTTGGACGCATCAGAATTCCGCCTATCCCACGACTATTTCGTAGCTCATAGGAGGGAAAACGTCGCATTGAAGTTTTCCCACCAATATTGCTATGGATACGAAGGCGACCTACGCAAGACTTCTTACTTCAATAGGTCTGATTGAATTCTGAGCACTTTCAAAGCCTTTGCATATATGGAAAAACGGACTTTGTCAGGCATTCGCGGCAGAATAAAATTGTCTGGGAACACTGGATTTAACTCAATGTATCCAAGTACAACACTACAAGCTAGCAAGCTTGTAGCAGAATACGTATCCATGTTGTTCCGGTAATAAACCTTGCAAATTCATTGATGTCATTCATAGACTTGGCTTTTCGGTGAAAGGCGGCATTGGAACAAGAACTCAGAGAGTCGGGGGGTCCTATTCGGCATCGACAGGCTTTCTATTCGGGTACCTAGTCGAGTTGAAAGGAACTTTTGCAGCAGCACGTGCTGCTCCGAGGAGCACGTGGCCTGTTCGATAAGACTACGTGGCACAGAGAGACAAAACCCTTGCTGCACCCCCATTTCCCACGCGGCAGCACGTGGCCTGTTCGATAGCACTACGTGGCGCAGCGAGGCAAAACTTTTGCCGCACCCTATTCCCCACGCAGCAGCACGTGGCCTGTCCGATATGAGCACGTGGCGCTGGGGGCGGGCTCCCACACCTTCGATGGGAGCGGGTCTCCCCCCAACAAGGATACGGTCCAAGTCATGGACCACAGTAAGGGATCACCCCCAGAGCAGTCCGCGACAGGAACATCACCTTCGCCACGGTCGACAGCGAGGGAGGTCCCCTCGCAGAGGACCGTGGGGGAGACCCCTTAGCTGTTCAAAAATCGTCCAAAAGGTGATTCGTAGTCACCTTCCAGGAGCGGCCCGAAAGGCGCACTGCGCTCTCTTTGGGATCGAGCCCCTTATATACGTGCTGTTCGGATGACATACGCCGGGTCAGTTCTGAAGCGATCGATCAACGTGTTCAATCATGGGCATTGTGGCTCGTTCGTCGTCCAAACTCATCGTAGTCGAATCGAAAGCGTATCGTGGCCAAGTGAAACGGCTATGATTGGCGTCACGTGCTTCTCACTTGGACGACGATTAGGCCACGTGGCGCAAGGGAATCACGTGGCCATATCGTCGTCCAACCGCTTTTTAGTCGAGTCGAAAGCCAATCGTGGCCGAATAGAACGCCCTCCCCCCCCCCGACTCCCTGAGGAAATGTGTTGAGATAGAATGAAGCCTGCGCTCGATTTCGACCATGAGGGCTATGCTAAAGCGTGGTAAGTGAAAGAGGCAGATAAAAACTAGCTAATGGAACAATCGTTTGTTTGACTCTGATTGAAATATTTTTATCCACAGGCCGTCCAATGGGGAGAGAGACGTTAAGGCCTAGTTCATACTAGCCGCGACGCGCGACAGCGACAGTGCATTTAAACCATATCGATTTTCTGTCGACATCTATCCTAAAGACGATGTCGTATCGCCCGTCGCGGGAACTATGCACTAGGCCTTACAGAGCAGGGTAGAGTCTGTCAGATACCCTCAGTCGGTCTTGGTTGCGGGTGGATGGAGATCAGAAACCTGGATTGCCCCTTCAGAACTCGCAGAGGTCCATGACGGGAACGAATTCACGAGTGATCGCCACAAGCTCTAATTTTTCATTGATTTTGGTGTTGTTGCAGCGGATAAAAAACGCCTCGAGAGTTCTGCAAACTGCGATTCTCCTGCAAGGATCGCGACTGAAACATCGAGACAGCTGTCCAGTGAACGCGCATCCGGTGGTTTTCCAAAGAAGTGAATAACTTGGATTTTTTTTTTTGCATATGATCCGAGTACTCCCTAGAACTTTTGAGAAACCGTGTGTCCACACTGATCACCCATGCCATCAAATTTTCAATATTTCTCGAAGTTCCATGGATACTTACTGTGCTTCTCTGGACCAAATTCCGGTCCGCAGTTGCGTCTCGAAACGCTTTGCGGCCGCATGCACTCGAGTCAGTCGAGTTTACAGCGCCAAAGCCGACTCGATATGGCTTTTTCACACAGTTTTCTACAAATCTGTTTAGTTTGCAGTTTCTAAAATCCACCTAGAGTCAACAGATCGGTGGCTGCGGCGCTGGAAAAAAACACTTCCAACTCGGAAGCGCGCGGCCGCAAAGCGTGTCGAGACGCAATTGCGGACGGGAATTTGGCCCAGAGAAGCACAGTACGACCCTCATCGGCTCGCGCCTAAAAATATGGGAATTTGTAACGACCTTACAAAAGAATTGGGCATTCCGACAGGCTGTTTCTTTTACAAAATAATTCGGCAAAAAAAATCGATTAGAACTGCATGAAAAACAACCCGCCCGGAGACCGATTAGAAGTCATCCAGAACAAAAATTGGGCATTACGATTGGTAGTTTTCAACAGACTTCCAGCTGAAATAAGCGAGAAACCACGAAAAAAATTTACTTGAGAAAAAACCCGCCACTAGTCCAATCGAACTTGATCCAGAAAAAAATCAGGAATTTGTCAAGTTGAAATTTTTATGAGGGTCTTACAATGTGTTTAGGACGAAGTACAGCGAATTTCCGCCCATAATGGGGTTAGAAACAGTTGAATCGACTTGAAACAGGTTCTTCTCATGTTGAAAACAGTTGCGAATCCGTTTTTAAATTGCGAAAACCACTTTTCTACAATGTTTTCAACGTTTAATTTTATATGATATTTTCTGCCACCGGAAAATTATACGATCCCCTCCGAATTTTCGTTTTTCCGACCCCTCCCCACCACCTGTTTGCAAGCTATCCACAACTACTGGACCCTGTCCAAGAGGTGGGGTCTTGCATAAATATAATATCAACCTACCAAAATCTATTTAACAGTTGGAGTGCTACTAATTACTAAACCAGCATCTTCAGTAGAGTGTGTCCGAGAGACTGGCCGACCATGCGGCCGTCGTGCGTGGCAGGCGGTCGTCGCATGAGCCGCTCTCGGAAGTGTTCAAACGGCTGCCACCCCCTCCCCCCCCCTCACAAGGGAAGTATAAAAAGCGTAGGTCGGATCTGCCAAGAAGACTAATATGGTTAGTATCTCTTCTGGCTCAACAGTAAAAATGCGCAGTATCTCGCCCCGAGCCGCAGCAGGCTCAAAAAAGTTATGAACATTCTTTAAGTCTAGCGAAAAGGCGAGGGAAGAATTTTCTCGGATCTAGCTCAAAAGTTGTATGTAGGGGTAGTCTAGGGTGGTGAACACGAATCTGGAGTCCATTTGTCGAAATTTTGAGGTTTTCTGTAGGTTACGGTAGGTAATGTGTCTTTTAGGGGTCAAAACCCACCTTAGTATTTTGAAAATCGACAAACGGACGTTAAATTCGTATTCTCCACCCCGAATAACCCCCGTATACAAATTTCGAGAAAAATCTGAGATTTTGACCAAACTATCGTATACCCACCGTAATCTACCATAATCTGCAAAAAATCGATAAACGGACTCCAGATTCGTGTTTAGCACTCCAAATAACCTTCAGCTATTGATTTTGAGACATACCTAACGTGGAAAAGCGGAAATCTCGAAAGTGGCGTTTTTCCCTCGAAATTTTCCCCGGTTGGGAAGCTTCAAACGAAATGAGCCGAAAACTTTTGAAAACCGACTAATGAATCTCAGAATCATGATCAGCGCCCTAAAAAACGCCCCTGGGGGGTTTTAAGTCAAATTTGGAACATTTTTCTAAAACGCTTCCAGAGCCCTAAATTGGTAGAAATAAGCGCCCAACCGAAAATCCGTACAAGTCGAAAACGCTGTCAGTCTGGACAAAGTACGGGAAATGTGCGTTCATCCGAAAATTGCTCAGGGGGTAGTTTTGGGTGCTGAACACATTTATGAGGTCTGCTTCCGGATTTTACGAGGAATAACGCGCTTTTTGGATGGTACAAAAAGCACAAAAAAATGAGCTTTTTAAGCTTGTAACTCCTTGGAACCTGCGGCTCGCGGCGGAATACTGCGCAGTTTTACTATTGAGCCACAAGACATACTAGCGACACTAGTCGTTTTGGCAGATCAGACCTACGCTTTGTATACTTCCCTTGTCAGCTGCAGAACTGATTGATTGCTTGCTGACAGCTGCTGCCGGCCCCGCTCCTAGTGAATGGCTGCGGGGGATGGCTCGCTGTCGTTTCGCATGCTCGTCCGAGAGCGGCGCACGCGACAGCCGCCTGCCACGCACGATGGCCGTATGGTCGGCCAGTCTCATTCGGACACACCTTATTAACTTTTCAAATTTTCAAACGCCTCTGGTCGAGAAGAAATTCTCTTAAAAGTTGAGATACAGGATTATTATGAACAATGCTGACTACGTATCTTAGCGTAATTTTTCAATACTTTGCTTCAAAAGAATATTTTTTTCAAATCTGAAAATTTCTTCAGGACAGTCTGAAAAATAAGGGAAACTCGGGTAGGAAACAGAGTCAGTCGCTAATGAAAATCACGGCGCGGAATAGGTCCGACGCAACCACCTCTGAATTACCGCCGATGGTTTGCTTGTTATTTTCACAAAATGGTACAGTCTATAGCAATGGAAGTAGGACCTGGTGAGGTTGCGGACTCTTCCCAACATACTGCAGTCTGATTGTGTTATCACTCATTTTTTGGGAATAACTGAGATTGGTCGGTGAGTTTTTGTTTCAACTATTTTTATTTTCACCTGTTTTCATTGCTTCCACAGGTGTAGTCGTATCGGTGAAAACACAGACTCACCGATCTATCACAGCTGTATCGGAAAAATGAGTGATACCACTAACAAACTACCGTTTGTTAGGACGAGTCCGCAACCTCACCAGGGGTCGTATTCGCCAATAACCCGCCGGGTAGTCGAAGGGCAAATGAGGTGAAATTTCAGTACAAAACGCGCGCTCCACGGCCACCTCTCGCCTCCCTTGGCTTCCCTCGCGACCGCCGAAAGTTTTTACATCGCTTCTCGGGAAAATTGGCCGCATCGCGGCGAAATTTATTGCAAATTGCACGGAAGAGACGTTAGATTCATTCATTTTGATTTCTTAAACCCTCATTTTCTCAATTTCCGTGTGAATCTGTCTTTTGTTTCCTTTTCATTGGTGACTCAGATCCTTTTTTTCGTTACAATTATACACTTTTTGACTGTGAATATTCATTTTTTGCTGTTTTTTTCGCATGTTTCATTGAATTTTTACCAAAAAAATTGAAAAGCGATTTATGCCACATCTTAATTATCCAGAGAGCTGCGGGCTCTCATCTTTATGTCCAAGTATTATAGACAGTGTGCAAAATAATGATCTTTATTCTGCCAGGTTTCATTTTTTTTAAATGTGAATATTGAATTTGAAAGACCGATCCATTTGTGGTAAAAGAAGTCTCATTTGATGAGCCACTGTGCATAATACTTGAATTATAAAGTTTTAAAATCAGAACACGAGCTTTAAGAACGCCGATATACTATAACTACGAATAAAACCCAGTAAAACATGCTATACTATTGTTCTGCAACAAAGGAAATTAGTCTTCAATATTCTTATGCTAGAAACAAGACTAAAAATGCGAAAGAATCGAATGAAAAATAGAAAATTACACAATATTCTCGAAGGGAAGTCCACGAGAATTTGAAGGGTAATCGATCAATACGTCCATTTCCATCTTACAGCGTGTAAGATGGGTCGATCTGTTCCTCTGCCGCGCGCGGTATCATCCCTTCCGCTTCCCTTCGACTACCCTCTGCGGGTTGTTGGCGAATACGACCCCTGGTCCTACTTCCATTGCTGAAGACTATAAATGAAAATCAAACGTATCTCCAAACAAGACTGTCCGCCCACGCGGCCGGTGTACGTGTTGAGGTTCAGTGGCATCAATGGCATATATGGCCTATAGGCACTTTTTTGGACCTGTAAACCGGTTGGCAGGAGTACTAGACAATTTCTGCGAAGTGTCCCAAACAGCCGTCTGAAACCGTGTGGAGGCCCATCCAAAAGCCGAATTTAAGGCCATTTTTCACGATAAAAAAACTGTGCTATAGTTTTCGATTTTTTCGAGTAGGTAAGCTCATTAAAAAATGGCCATAAAAAACGTCCTCACAGAGCACTCAAATGACGGAGAAAATTGTTTAAACAAACCTGTGAAAAAATTATTTATGCCTGTGCGTGTGATTTGAGAGACTGCGGACAACGCACCAAACCTGACGTCGGGAGATGGTTTAGAGCTTCAAAATTCTTAGGTGAGTGGCATTGCTTTCTGTTTCCTGTACCGAAAATTCTTTAAAAATAAGAGGGGCCAATGTACATGCTGGAATGTTAGAGCGTTTCGCGATATAGAATATTCGAAAATTCGGTACTGTTCCTACGGTACAACGATAACAGGACAACTGTTATAGAATGAGGGCAGAGTGTCCCAATGGGTTGGCTGGCCCACGAGATATTCACCCACTTCCTGGCCGTTTTTTGTTGTGCTTCGGTTCCAACTCTTTTTAGAGAGACCCAAAGGTTACGTTTTTGCAAAAAAAAAAACGGGCCACTTTTTCATCGTGAACACTGCCTTTAAAGGCACAGTACACCCTCAGATATGAATTTTGAGATTTTTATGTAATTGTGTAGAAGACCCCTCCTGTATAACACGTGCCAAATGCCAGATCTCATTTTCTCCAAATAAGCGAGATATAAGCGACCACCACAGGCCCGACCCCCTTCGCTCACCACCACAGGCCCGACCCCTTAACAGATTTTTGAACCCGATAGCTGCTCGATGGATGGATGAATTCCAACAAGTCGTCGTTCTTCAGTCCATTACCGGACTGTCTCCTTATCCTAGCTTTCTCTCACGCAACGATTGCGAATGAAGAGAAATACAGGCCTGAGACAACTCGTCCACCAATTTTTCACCCTCAGAATCTAGGCACCTTTGAAGAGCCATAACTCTGTGCAAAGGGGGTCTTGGACGATTCTAGAGATACCACTGTGATCAGCGTGTGCCTCTCTCCAAGATAAGCATGAAATCTCAAAATTAATTTTTTGGGTGTCCTGTGCCTTTAAGACGGCCGCCGCGCGATAAGCATGCCGACCGTACAAACTTCAGTGGTACAGTGCTAATTGTTCGAATACATGGAGTCGAACCCTCGATACTACTGAAAAAAATATTTATCCGGTTTTTCACGAGACTTATCCAGTGGGATCCGATTTTCCGACCGGTTATCCGGTATCCGATTCTTGCCACAGAAAGGACCCGCTATACGAAAAATTGCTTTGGGCCGGTATCGGCTTCAGCCGATGAGTCGGTTTGCAAAATTGATAATATCTGAGAATCTGAACCGATGCGATTCTGGCCACCGTGTGGAATGTAGTTATACTTGACGAGAAACAAGTTTTTATATGCGTTTGCTTACTATGAACACCAAAGCGAACACAAAGAAAGAAGCCCATCTTCCGAAAATTCGGATTTGCAATCTGCAGACACAAACATGATTCGGGGATGGAACCTCTCCCCGATTCAAAGAAAAATGTCAACGAATGAGCAGGTCAACATGAGGATAGCAATGTGAGACTAAGCTGATAGAGTCAGCGGTCGAGGTAGACGTCTCTACAGGTTTAAAATTAGAAATCAATTGTTATTTAAAGCAACTGTTACCCTCTCTCTGATGTCATACTCAAGAACCAAAGACTCTCTGCAGCAGCATTGACGCAACTGGCTGTTTTTGAAGAGATAACAAGAGGAATTTTCTTCGTGCAAGTGCTTCTCAAAAATCGATGAGTTGAAGAAGTCACCCGAAACTACATACCTCTTTGATAGTGAATAGAGGTTGGAGCCGACAGAATTAATTAACTCTGCGGGTGGTCGCAGTTTACGTCGACCAACTTCGCCATCGATCCTGACAAGAGGGCTTCCGTACAACTCAGGGTGTCAGTCATGAAGGGTTTCGCTCGGCGAAAAATGCCATATTGAATAACGAAGTAATGGATTTCACAAATTTGAGACATTTGAACGAAACTTTCTGTATTTATTTAAATTCAAAATGTTCACCTTTCCTTGCTTTAATTTCTAATTTTCATAAAAATGACCACAAGTAGAAACGCAGAACAAGTGAATGAAGAACGGATACAAAAAACAGCTCAGGATGGTCGTCAGGAATCAAGAAACACTGCTTTTCCAGTCTGCTCAAAAACACGTTTCCTGCAATTCACCACGGACATTTGAGCAGCTATTCGATTTCTTATGGAAATTTTCGTTTTGTAATGGAATTTCGAGTAGCATTCAAGATTAATTTAGCTATTTTTCGCATCAAATATTCAAATATGGCGATTCAAAATCAATCGAACATGCGAAAAATTTACTTATTTGATCATTTGAACGACTTATAGGGTTTTGAGTTACTTGAAACTCAATGAAGCGCGTAGCATTTGAGGCAGTGGTCTTCGAGAATTCCGGGGATCTTAGCATTAGAAATGTCGCAAAAACACATACATAGTCCTATATGGCCCCAGAAATTGATTGGGCTTTGCCCGTCCCGCCCACATTCTGGTTGACCACCGAAGAAGTGGGCGAGGCAGGAATGGTACATTCAAGTTTTGAAGACCTATATGGCTGTTGTGGATGTTTTTTGCGAAGGCCGCAACTGCAATGTCTAAGGCTAAGGCATACTACCAGCGACAGCGACAATGCATGTCATACATATCGATTTTTGGTCGACATGGATGACAGGCCCTATGTCGCGTCGTTTGTTGTGGGAAGTATGTGCTAGGCCTTATTTTTTTTTCCTGGACGCTTCAACTAATCGCATTGCCGCGCATAAGGCTCCGTCCATAGCAGACGTCCTAGCGTCAACTGACCGTAAAGTGACGCTGGGGGTTTGTATTTTCAGCATTTGTTATTGATCTGACTCCCCCTCCACTCCTCAACTGCAGCCGGCCAGTCGCTGACGCTGAAGGCATAGTGACCGTAACGGCTGTCCCTAATATTATCGATACCATCGTTAACTACGTTCCGTCCACGGACACGTTAAATGCGCCAGCCGTGGAGCGTCATGCGCCAGCGTTTGTGCGCTGGCGCATAATGCTTCGACGCCTTGACGCTTTGCCGCTGGTCGAGTGCTATGGGCGGAGCCTAACAGCCGAACTAGACCCATTCGAAACGTGGTTGAAGTTTGGGAGTGGATTATGAGTGTTTCATGCATTCTCGGGTGGGAACTGCTCAGATCCGCATCCATGCGTGACAGGGAGCTGCTTATAGACATGGATATGGACTGCACTCTAATTCTTAGAGAAATTCACTTGATTCCATCTCGCTTGTGCGCCTATACGCTTTCCTCCCTTTCTTAACTCGTCTTTCTTGCTGGTTCTTACCGTCTCCGCCCACGCACTTCTTTGAACCCAGTGAATTTCGTCCCAAAATAGAGTGAATCGTCCATGTCATTTTTGAAGGTAGCCGCGACTCATCTAAGAGCCATACGTGGCACGCGCGGATCGATCGAACGATACCGCGTTACGTTACTGTGCGATACCGCTACGTTACTTTCGTTAGAAATGACAAGGACGAATACCCACAACGATTGAGGAATGAACTTGCACGGTGATGAATGTACCCTCAACCTTTTCCAACACCTTCGACAAAGGATCATCCAAGAGCGTTTGATTTGATTAAATCCCTAAGCTATGAGAACGCCAGCTCTTGAGTCATCCAATTGCACTCTCACCTTCTTCTGTCATTTTTCAGTTTTCAGCCGCAAAGCGCAACATATCGAGAGCGTCAGATTGATGTCTTGAGATTGTTGACTGCAATCCAGCAAATGCGCTTCTGGGAAACCTGTACAAAAAAGGGAGGATCAGTTTAGATTATATCGACGTAGTTGTGCCGTCTACTCCATCACCGCTTGAGAATTCACAGAGAATCAAATTCAGAAACCAAACGAGGGGTGTTAGGTGAAGAGTTCTCTGCAAGGAAAAGGCAGAAGAATAAATGATGAACGAAAAGGTTCGGTGAGTAGTGGACATGAGACTTTTTGGACTACGGTAAAGGGCAGTCCGCAATGGCAGAAGGTGCGACCAAAAACGGCGGCAAAAGAATTTCCGAGAACACGGTCGAAGACGACTGCTGGACTCGCTACAAGTCGTCACAATTTTTAAATTTATTTTTTAGGTCTATTTGTTCATTGTAGGGACCAAACACATTTAAGCTGCTCCTCTTTGTGTTTGCAGTTAATACTGTGAATTTGTTTTTTTAGAGAATCAAAATTTTGTTCTTTCTATTCCTGCGCTGAGTTAAAAGTTGTGTGAAGGCCTTTCCATTCAGCGAATGAGGAGCGTAAATTTCTGTGACTAAACCTAAAAAAAATGGATGACACGAAAAAAAAAAGCAGATAAAGATAAGGCAATCTCATAGGCTATAGGTAGCTGTACAGGGCTGGGATTCATGAAAGGCAAACCACGGTTACGGCTGGGCTAGCGGAGGAAACCGGCATTCACGAAAAATCCGGTTTGGTTACGGCTGGGCTACGATTGGGCTACGCGTAACCGCACCTCGGAGCTGCGGTTAACCGCGGTTAGCAGCGGTTTTGCGGCTTAGTCGTCGAATTGATGGTGTGTTGTATTAGTGCACAACACTGAGGAAACGCACCTTTTGCGAATACGCATAAAAACTTAATATCTTCAAGGCAAGCTGAAAATACAGGAAGGCCGCGTTATTGACTGCCACATCATAGGCCCTCTAGCCATAATCTGTTCCTCTCGATAACAACCAAAATTCTCAGAATCATCAACCTCATCTGTAAGTTTTATGTATGTTGCCCATGGCTAACTAAAATCATTATGCCTGTCCTCCCTACTCTCGCTCTCTTCTTTATTTTATAGCACATCGTTGTTCTTTTTGCCTCCACTTTTTGTTTCTAATTCTTGTCTTCCGTGCGCTGACCATTTACCGAGCAGCCACAGACTCTTCGCTGGGATTTCTTTCCCATTTCGGCTCCGAATTCCCTCATTTTTTCCTCAGATTTTTTTCCCAACACTTTTCGTACACGCTTTCGTTACTTTTCTGTTGGAAAACCCTAACTTGGTTCGATACTGTGATGCATGATTTGGTTTTTTTTCGCATCTACAACGTTTTCTTCTACTTTTTTTTCCGAAGCGCCCACTTGGTTTTCAAACGTTAATGTTTTTTACATGGTTCTGTGATCAACCTGGGTTTTCTCGATGTTCTTAGTTCAAACTTGTTTTTCCCTTGCATTTTGAGCTTTTCTCCATATGATTTTTCTAAGGAGTCGTTTTATTTTTCTCCTATTGTGAGCGACAATAAGCTTGTGTGAGAATGACAAAGAGAAAAAAAAACAAAAAAGGGATTCTTAGACAAAAAAGAGATGGAAAAAACTCGGAACTCAAACGACAAACGGAGAACTTGAAGACGAAAACTCATCGAAAGGACGATGATGATCCCTGCAGCAACACTTAAGCCATGTGAAACACACAAAAAAATTAGAGAGGCGTTTCGAAAAAAAAAGTTGAAAAGGCTAGTAATGCGAGAAAAAAGCTAAATTGGGGGTTAAAATTTCACCAGCAGGTTTGCGGCTCATCGTGAGAGAGCAGCATCACTTTATGTACTTTCAAAAAACCAAAAAGGATTTTTTCAAAAAAGGAAAAAATGAAAAACTTTAAAACGGAAAAAACATCTCCAAGTTGAGGAGAATCCTTTAAATGCCTGCGATCCATTGAAGAAGGTAAAGCACAAGGTAGACAAAAATAAGAATTCAAAAAGCAAGCAAAATTAGCAATCATGTGCAACAAAAACAGTGACGGGATAGGGAAATTCCGACCCGAGTGCCAATATTGATTTTCTCCAATCGAGATTCTCGGCGTCAATTGAGTGGCAAGTACGTGGCCGCGGAATGGTTAGCCACCCAACCGCGATGGGGCGGTTGTGAATGCCAGTTCGCGGTTTGGCTACCGCTGGGGTTGCTGCCCTAACCAAACCCTAACCTAGCCGGCTGCGTTCATGAATCCCAGCCCAGGAAGGCAAAATAGGTCAACAGGAAGAGCGTTTGAGAAGAAGTTTTAGTTTTGATTGTCATCAGGAAGCGGTTTGTGACACATATCATTGACCTGCTAGTGACAACTGAGATCGCATGAGACCAGAAAACGATGGACAAGTTCCTCATTTCTGATTTTGGTCAGAAAATCCCATGGGTAGCTGTGATGTCAGAACAGATCGAAAAAATCCTGAAATAGGAAAGCGCTCGAAGAAGAAACGCGAATGTCCATCACATATGCAATCCCACGACGGAAAGTCGGCTTTGTTGGAGAATGCCGTCAGCGCCGTTTTTGTTGGCTCTGCAGCCTGATTTGCTTAGGAACTTGTATGGATTCCTAGCCGGAGGTAACATATGATTTGAGTCTGCAAAAATTTGTCCGCTGTGAAGGAGCATGTCATCGAGCTCTTGCTGTTCAGTCCACGAAGAAAATCCGTAAATCAATAGGAAGAAACTACGGAGGCGCAGCTTCTTTGTTTTTTGCACTTTTTTAAATGTTTTTGTGCGTGCATAACCTCAATCATTCTACTGCATTAATGCCGTTAAGACGCTTGCTTGGATATTTCTGTCTATAAGGTCGAATGCCTTCACCAGGAAATCGACGCAGTACAGCGACGTTGGAACCGAGGAAGATGCCTGCATCTCCCCCCAACGTCTTCTCAAGCGGCAACGGAAAGTCGAATTTGACTGTTTGGACATATGTATACTAAGAACGCCAGATTTTTTTGTAAAAAAAAACGCTCTAAAAAAGCTTCCAGATGCTGCCTGGTGACAGCCACCTGGACGTAGGCGAAAGTTCTGGACGGATGTTGAATAAGTGGATTTGAAGTCACTTGGAAACGAAATACAGTTTAGTCGCGATATTCTACTTTGCAGGAAATGATATCGCGGGAGGTGAAAGGATCGGGTTCAAATTGAGGACGAAGACCGTGAGAAATGCACACGGCTGACTACTAGGGCGGCACGCCTGGGTGAAGATGCGGAGCGACCGCGTCAGGCAGAAGCCAGCCAATCGAGTCAAGTATCCTCTGGTCCGGCGTTAAATTTAGTGCGCGTAATGGCGGGATCGCGCTGCGGACACGTCACGCATCGGTTTCGTACCAGCTTCCGCGGCCGCCTTCATTAGCTGATCGTGTGAGTTTTTCGAAATTTCCTTCTTTTTTTACTATTTCTCACGTCATTTTACAACAGTTTATGACCGTTAAATACTGCGTTTGTTAAATACGGCAGTTTGCTAAAGTTTCAATTTCAGAAATAGCGCGAATCATCGGCGTCGGAATCTCCAGCAAAAAAATTTCGGGCATAACCCACATTCAGAAAAAAAAAACGGTTTCCGAAAAGTAAATTAACAGAAGAACACATTATAAAAGCAGTCTCGAACAAGAACAAAGATTTTTGGAGACTCGGGCCAGCCTAAACAATAGAAAAATTCGAGTGAGATTTACGATCAATGAAAATCTTGCTAGAGAAGTAAAAAATCAGTAACAAACACTAAATGCAAGTTCTAACTGAGAAACATCACGAAACAAAAAATGATCGAAAATTTGGCGGCTCCTATTTGTTGCCAAAGACTCCCGCTATTTATGAAAATGAAACTTAGGCAAACGATAGTAATATAGCAAGGATAGGATTCACATGATGATGAAAACCATGGAAAACGAAGAAAACAGCACATGATAAGCAGATAAGGGGCGGACGTCGAAGCTTGTACTACAAAATCGATGAGTCGCGTGCTCACAGAGCGAGTTCTCCATGACACACACTAACATTAACCCTGACCCAGAGGATAAGCCAAGAATTGTCGAGGTGCGAGCGGTTACAGAGTCATTTTAAAGGCAGTGTCCACGATAAAAACCATGTCTGTTTTTTTTTGGTGGAGACCGGCAGTTGCGAGGCCTAGCGCAACCCTGACGTTGAAAAAACTAAGAAAAATGAGCTCGGGACGGTCCCCTACGGCCTAAAAGTTGGACACCCGTCAGCTCGTCACACCCAGATGCAATTTCCACGCCCACCGACGTCAACAAATGAATGCTCGAGATTGTGAGATGAGCGATGGTTTCCGATCAATAGCCCCGTTCTTCCCTTTATTTCCAACTTCTATCTTTACTCTGGTCAGCTCGCATACATCGGCTGCAAAAGACGGAAGTTACAAGCCTCGGACAACTCGTCCACCATGCTTCTTTAGCTCAATTTTTGAGGGACCATAACTCCGTTCCTAGAAGGTATTGTAGGATTTCAAAAACATCACTGGAATCAGCATGGGACCGTCTTCATGATAGGCGGTAAAGCAGAAAAACGATTCTTATCGTGAACGCTGCCTTTAAATGAATTGCGGTCCTCACTAGCGATGGGAGCCATAACTGACATCAACTACATGTCCACCCATGATATTGATCTGAAAATTTATACAGATTGTGTGCTTGGTGGGCCAGAGTGATTTTCGATGTTCGCACCAGAAGTTTTCAATAGAAGCGGCGCTACTTTGAAAACAACACCCTTCCTTTCTCAGACAACTGGGGGTGCCGACTCGGCCACGATAGGTTTTCGATTTGAATACAAAGCGCTGTGGACGACGATACGGCCCCGTACTTTTTGAGCGTCACGTGGCCCAATCGTCGTCTAAGTGAGAAGCACGTGCCGCAACACAAAGGCGTTCTACTCGGCCACGACACGCTTTCGATTCGCTTAAGATGCCGTTTGGACGACGAATGAACCACGATGCTCTGGATGGGACACGTTGGTCGATCGCTCCACATTTGATCAGGCGCACAGCACGTATAAAAGGGGCCTCGTCCCATAGATAGCGCAATCGGCCTTTCGTGGCCACTCCTCGAAGGTGACTACGAGTCACTCTCTGGACGATTTTTGACAGCCGAAAAGTTCTCCTCTTACGGTCATCAGCGAGGGAAGATCTCTCGGGGTCGACCGTAGCTAGGATGATGTCCTTCTCGCGGATTCCGGAGGGGGTGACCACTCGCTGCTGGCCGTGCATGGAGGGCGGTCCGCAGCGAGAGGTCACCTCCCTCCCCCTCCCAGCAGTGTGCGAGAAGGACACCTTGTGGGGTAGGCCTGCTCCTAACGGAGGTGTGGGACCCCGCCCCTAGCGCCACGTACTTTTTTTGTAGGGCGACGTGCTGTTTGGTAGGAAACGAGGGTGCGGCGGAGGTTGTGTCTCTCTGCGCCACGTAGTCAATTTGAACAGACCACGCGCTCCTCGGAGCAGCACGTGCTACTGGAAAAGTTCCGTTCGACTCGACAAGGTATCTGACTAGAAAGCCTATCACGGGCGAATCGGACCTTCCCAGTATCCGAGTTGCTTCTAACTATTGCATCAATAACCCCTTGATATAAAAACCCTCTTCTTATCATAAATCACAAGCGTGGTCGGTTTCTGTTGGACTACAGATTGTCATATTTAGATCTGGTTGATGCTCGTTTTGTGTTACGGTCTATTTTCTCTCACTTGTGAGCTCTGATTCTACGTTCTCAAATGTATTCTACCGCGTCATCTATGGCGTATAAACAAATGAAATAAATGAATGTTGAGTGCATGCGCAAAAATGTTTCCGGCCCATTTTCCGCAAAACACAAAAAGAAATTTAACTTTTTTCATGTCAGTTAGGGTGTCTTGGTGTACTTCTCCAGACACTCCGCCATGATCGACGGCATCTGTTATAATTGCGAATTGCAGGAAGTGGTGGGGGTGGGTAACTTGGAACCGAGCCAGCCACGGCTACAGTATATTTGGGAATGTCAGCAACCGCACAACCACTTTTTTTCAAGGCGCTGGAGTGTATCTTCTGTTTCGGAGTGAAATTTGTTTGCGTTCATCGCATACTAAGACTGCGTCTTCTTCTCCTGCCACTTTCTTCCTGTCTATATCCGCACATGTGCTCCCCACAAGTGCGCGAAGAAGCAGAGTGAGTTTGGCTCAGGAACAGAAGATGTATCTCGAGGCAACGGACATAGAACAACGGGAAAGCAGCTAGTGGTTCAAAAAAAGCGAAGAAAGCATAGGATTATAACAGGGCAGCGCGTTAGTAGAGCGGGAAATGGAAGACCTTCTTATATTTAAAAGAAAAAAAAATAACTGGAAGGTAAGTACGGCCTGGCACGAACGTGAATACTGACGCTTAAAAGCAGGGCTGTGCGGAAATCAATTTCAAGATTTCCGGAAACGGAAACGGAAGAAAAATGGCTGAAAATCGCCGGAAACGGAAATCCGGAAACGGAAACGGAAGTGAATGAAAAATTATAGTATGATTAAATGGTAGGTTTCGTCGCTGCTCATGGCATGCAGATGTACCTCTGTAGCTTGTGATCTTAGTCTATTCCCTCAAGCACAAGTGGCGCTACAGTCTAAAACTGCAAGCGAGCCGAGTAGAAGTAGATTTGAAGCATGAGAGGAAGACGTGCTGCTGCTGCAGGTTCTCCTAGTCAGCTGAAAATAAGTCTGCTCGAGCAACTCCTCTTCTAGAGTGCTGCTGATTTCTCTGATGTCGAGTTTCAACCTTCGACTGCTCTTTCCAGTGCGATCGGTGTTCTACGACGGCAGCGGGTACATACATATGGCACCCACCATTGTTGAGAGAGCAGTTGTCCGTTTGAGGCCGATCCCAGAAGGTGATCTCAAGTACTCAATTTTCCGGATATCAATTTTGGACGCTGAAAGTGTGGTCCCTACTGCACATCACGAGGAAAGATTTCTTATAGTGGACCGAGGCGAGGATCATGCCTTTGTTGCGTACCTTGGCGAGGTTGGCGTCCTAGCTGCGAGCCATTACAAGGATCGCAACTCTAGCTCCAGTAGGAAGAGGTGGTGGCTCAAAGACTCTCTTCATTTGAATAACGTGCTGCTGCTAGCAACACATGTAATGAGGGGTCGCACTCCGGGCCAACATCGAGTTGAACCTCTCGTAGGCAGCAATAGGTGCTGCTAGGTGCAGCACAAGCTGCCGATGAGAAGTGGCCGAAACCCAGCATGCGTTGGCAGCACGTGCTGCTGAAAACGAGGAGTTGGGGGCTATGGCGTGGAATTTCTATGGCGCTGAAGTTGAACCCCACAAGTGCGTGATTAGCTAGAGAGACAAAGAGGGAAAGTTTCTACCTCTCTGGTTTCTCAATCGGAGGACTCGATTGTAACAAAGTATGGTATTGATGCATGAAAGGGTAATGGCCAGCCTATAGTTCAGCGCTTTGAAAAAATTGTGATAAAGGGTTGTAAAGGCAAACTGTGATGGTTTTCAACTGAGATGAGACTGATAACCACGGTTCGACCGCAAGATAACACCACTTACTCACCCGCGCAACAGTACCTGAAGTATGCCTTCTGTAGCCGCCAAGGTCAAGCCCACGTTGGGATTGTCCTGTGCGTTGGTGGAGGGGGGGGGCGTATACCGTGTGACGGTTGAAAGGAGCGGGACACCGATCCAAGCGATCAGGATTAGACTCACGCTGTGATGATCGCAGAGGCACCGCGACTTTGTGCGCTGGGGAGGCGTGACCATTCATCTTATAGTACTATTTTCTTCCGCTTCCGGGACCAAAAACCCGGAAACGGGAATGGAACGGAACAGCTCAAAAAGTACCGGAAATACGGAAACGGAACAATTCCGCACAGCCCTGCTTAAAAAACTGCTAGGTCCTCGATGTAGGAGTGAGTATTCCGAATAAGGCTTCCTATGTGATGGATGTGTCTGGCTGGGGCCGCATTCGTCGAATTCACGGCGATTGGGAGTAAGAAGGCCACAAGAATCAGCAATAACGCTCGCCAAAGGGCAAGAGTGGGGCAGTGCCTATTGAAGAGTCAAACAGACGAAGATTTTTGAATGAGACTATCCGCTCACATCGGCGTGCGCATAGAGCGGCTGCCGCAATGGACGTCTTTAGACCAGCCATTCGAAATGTGCAAGAATGTAGCTGGCTGGGATATTATTCACTATTCATAAGATACTTCTGCTAACCGAATTACAAGTTATTCTGGTCACTGTGCGTTAGAAAACTTTCAAAGTTTCTTTTTCTAGTTGATTGCTTTTCTCATTCAGAACCTAAAATAGTGTGTGGTTTCCTTTAGACTAGGTACCTTGAAAAATACAGTAGTGAAGTTAGAAAGCGGGTCAAATAATTTTTGCTGCCGTGAAGTTCCCTTTGAAGGCAGTGTTTACGAGAATCTTCGATTCTGAGATCAATTGCTAAATCGATTGCTTAGCCCCCGGATAAAACTAAAATGACAAAGAAATCGAAAAAAAAACAAAAGAGCACGAAATCCTTTACTGTCACCCCGCCTTTTTACCTTTTACCTTTTTACACACAGAAATAATGCTTTGAGAAGATTTATTATAATGCGTGGGTGTTGGAAACATCACGGGAACTGTTCGTTGTGACAACGGAATCTTTTGTGGACCCGCCTTTTGCAATTCTCTCTTTTCTGATGCTCTTTTCTTAACTTAGGGCCCTAGCTAATCTTGCTTTGCATACAAAATATTCTTCCATTTTTGATTAGCCCCATTTTTCATCGGTGACAACCACCGTGAACGTGTTCATCCAACCGGACAATTAAACCCAGGCCTGAGATTAATGCCTCTGAAATAAGACGTTTTAGTGCGTTTCTCGCCGTTTCTTCGTAATTTTGGTAATACTAAGTGGCGAACGCTTTCTTTTGAGTGACGAACTTGTGAACAAAAATTATCGTGAACACTGCCTTTGACTTACCCCAACCCTGAAAAAAGGAAAAATAGGAGGGTCTTTAAACTCATATCGAACAATACGCAATGAACAATAAAACCATTTTCTTCGAGAAGGGGTAGAATCGCTACCCGATACAGTTTATGATCGGCAACTACCTTACATGTGAATCGAACTGAATGGATATTAGACGACAAGTAGTGTGCAGTCGAGGGAAGACAATCACCTGAACCTCGTTCGCGCCACTATTTTTTGCGCTCTGATACAGTGGGTTGAATTCAAATTGAAAACCTGACTTTGTTTGGGGCCACGCTTTTCACATCTGGAATGGGACGAATACTTGAATGAAACATTCCCCTCGAACCCTCAATTTGCCGACGACATCGCCATCTTCCGGAATAGTACCAATGAAGCGGAGGCAATGCTAATGCGTGCAAACTATCAGCCGATTTGCCTGTTGTCTCACACCATGAAGATCTTTGAACGAATTATCGATGTATGCTTTCGCGATATCGATCAGGTTTCTAACAATCAATGCGGATTTGTTGTCTCCTGTGGGACTACCAATGTTATCCACGCCGCAAGACTCCTGGCTAGGAAACATCGAGATGCTTTCCCGGATTTGGAGAAGGCCTTTGACCGCGTCCCGCATGATGCTATCTGGCATGCTCTGCGATACTGCTCCGTACCTGAAGAGCTTATTGATTGGTTCCAAATCCTGTACACCGATCTGAAAAGCCGAGTGCAGGCGGCCGCTGGAACGTCAAGAGGTTCCCGAATTCTGTTGACGTTCATAAAGAAAGGTTCGGCTCTATCACCTATCCTTCTTCTTCATCGTTGTTATGTATGTTTCACAAGTATTCTTCAGATGCCTGCGCCATGGACTTGACTCTATGCAGGCGATGTATTGTTGGCGACCGATAGCAAAGACGAACTTGAGAAGCAAGCGCAAGCTTGGAGTAATCGTTTGGCACAATTTGGCCTCCGTTTAAATGTTAGCGAAACCGAGTTTTTGACTACCGATGCGAATGAGCCTGCAATCATCAGGTTAGACGATATACAGCTACCCCGCCCTGACGCTTTCAAGTACCTTGGATCGACAATTTCATCTAACGGCAGCATCGACCGAGAATTCACTGCTCGCGTAAACTCTGCGTGGTCGAAATGGCGTTCTATGACGGGCGTCATGTGCGACAAAAGCATGCCCGACCACCTAAAGTCAAAGGTTTACTGATGTGTTATTCGACCAGTGGCGCTCTACGGTGCCGAGTGCTGGCCTGCAACGAAGGAGGCAGAGCGCCGACTCTGCGTGATGGAAACGAAGATGTTGAGATGGACCGCTGGCCTGACACGCCTGTATCGCGTGCCGGATAATGACATTCGAGAGTTGTTCGGTGTCGCCCTGATCTCCCCCGATGCGTGAAGCTCTACAGAGATGGTATGACCACACTCTTCGAGCTAGTCGCGATTCCGTTTGCAACATTGCTATGAATCTCGATGCTTTAGGAGAATGGCCTAAAGGCCGTCCGAAGCAGCGTCGGTTCGACACGCCGCACTCTGACATGAAAATTGCTGGCGTACACCCCGATCAGGCGCACCATCGAGCTAAATGGCGCCAACGAACCAGAATGGCAGACCATGCTATGGAGCAGGACAAACGCTGAAGAAGAAGAAGATAAGGGATCGAAATTTTACTCACTAGATGGCAAAATGTTATTGACTAAGCTGCGGGATACATCACTGATTAAAAATGAAAACTCGTCAGAAATGTATGTGTTTGTATTTAGGTAAGACAACAACATTACTTTCCGGTCCCACAAATAATTACTTATTCATTTATTTACTACGCCCGTATGACGTGATAATGTCATGCATAAAAAGAAAAACCAAACGACAGTGAATATGCAAACAAAAAAAAACGGGAAATAATCCAAATTATTACGTTGGAGAAGAAAGAGGCAACTTGTGTTAGGATGGACAGTGCGATAGTACACGAAACCGCGGCATAACTAGTGCCTCTTCACATGGTGAGGGAACATGCCTCTGGGAACACTACTATGTACATTCATTGGATCCGAATGTGCTACTCCGGAAAATACTCATTTTTTTTACTTGTCTACCTGCACTCGAAGTGCTCTGAGCCAAAGTAGCCACAACAATAAAATCAGAAAAAAACAAGCCGATAAAAATGCGGTCAAGATAAAGAGTCAAACCAAGGCAAAAATGACAATATGATAGAAAAAAAATAAAAAATCTCCGAGATGCAAATACCCTTGGTGGTATATATCGCGATACATTGTCAGCAAGAGAGATTATTCTGTGCCAGCAGACTATGGCACCTTGATACACCGGAGCTTCGGAAAGTGGGTATACTAGCATACCACATGGAACGTTTCGGAAGCTGCACATGACCGTTGATAGCAGATTTGTTCCATAACTGAAGATACTCTTTCACGCTCCCCAAGAACAACGCCTGCATGTTCTCTTCAGTCACTTACTTCAAGATACGGAAAAGGATTTGGCTGACAAAGCAGGAATCATTTTCTCAGTTTCAGACTTTTGTTCTAAGAAACCGCTTCCACTATAGTGGATGCTTCTGCGGGTTTTAAGTAGATAAAATCTCTTGTTGTGGCAGCCATCATTGAAGAAATAACAAGGAGTACGCTGTGGTAGTTAAAAGAATAGAACTGCTTATCACTTTTGAGCCGCAAGGGACGTTCCATTGATGTCGCGTCATCCGGTAGCGTCAGTTGTCCATGAGAATGATATGTGCTGTCTCGACGGTGTGACATGAATCGATAGACTCAAACTCGATTGGTTCCTTTTTTCAGTAGAAGAGGAAATCGCCACAACACAACTACAATATTGATAAACGAGAATGTCTGTAGCAGTTGCATCAAACATTTGTGGTCCACACCCTGCGACCAGAGGTTTCCTGAGACCGGTTAAGTCATACTGTGCTGAAATCACATCCCAGTGTTTCATCCACTTCAAACTACACAACAACCCAAAGTTCCCTTCCCGTTCTATAATCAATGAAGTATATGATACCAGCGGCGTCGGCCGGCTGACGCCGGCCTCTGCCGCTGGGGTCCGGCTACGCCGGCCCATTTGCCGGCTTCGCAGGCATCTTAAGTATAAGGCGAATGAATCGAACTCCGCTGATTCTATGTGAGATGGCGTTCGAAGTTCTCACGCTTGCCGGCTATCGCCGGCCTCTGTTGCTGGAGTACGGTTGCCCCAGCCCATGAGCTGGTTTCGACGAAAACTCTCGAGGAATCAGAAATTACAAACCATTTCAAACCTTGCAAACCCTGCTAACCTCTTTTCTTATGCAGTTGCACACCGACCCCTCCTTATCTTTAAGAGGTCCTAAAGTGGTAGTTCATTTATACTCAATTCTGTCAAGATAAAGACAACCGCTGTTTGAGATTTAGTAAACGCCTCCATGACCAACCGACACCCTGCTACCTTTATTGCCAAATAAAGTGTAATGATGTTTGTGTTTTCTGGATGCATATTTTGATTAACTCACATTTCCATCGTATATAAACCCGATTAGGAAGGTTGGTGCATATAAACAGCTAAGCAGTTGAAATGAGTGGTTAAGGGGGAGGGGACGTGAAGAAAGGGGTGGTATACACTCTCTTATAGATGCACAAAACGATTTTGAAGCTCTGCGCTAACCTACTTCGGTCCCGCACACTTTCTTCGGCGTCCGGCGCAATCGCTTTGGGTCCCACACACTTTCGACGGCGTCCACCGCACTCTACCTTGGGTCCCGCACACTTTCTACGGCGTCCTGTGCACTCCCACTTGGGTCCCGCACATTTCTACGGCGTCCTACGCACTTCCACTTGGGTCCCGCACACTTTCTTCGGCGTCCTACGCACTTCCACTTGGGTCCCGCACACTTTCTACGGCGTCCTGCGCACTTCCACTTGGGTCCCGCACATTTCTACGGCGTCCTACGCACTTCCACTTGGGTCCCGCACACTTTCTTCGGCGTCCTGCGCACTCCCACTTGGGTCCCGCACACTTTTTTCGGCGTCCTGCGCACTCCCACTTGGGTCCCGCACACATTCTTCGGCGTCTTGCGCACTCCCACTTGGGTCCCGCACACTTTCTACCGCGTCCTACGCACTTCCACTTGGGTCCCGCACACTTTCTTCGGCGTCCTGCGCACTCCCACTTTGATCCCGCACACTTTCTATGGCGTCCGGCGCACTCTACCTTGGGTCCCGCACACTTTCTACGTCGTCCGGCGCCCTCTACCTAAGGTCCCGCACACTTTCTACGGCGTCCGGCGCATTCTACCTTGGGTCCCGCACATTTCTACGGCGTCCTACGCACTTCCACTTGGGTCCCACACACTTTTTTCGGCGTCCGGCGCACTCTACCTTGGGTCCCGCACACTTTCTACGGCGTCCTACGCACTTCCACTTGGGTCCCACACACTTTCTACGGCGTTCTGCGCGCTCTTGAGCCCGTACCCGTAAGGTAGCCCGTCTTGAAAGTCAAGCCGAATAAACGGTCAAACAAACACACAGAGAAACGCACACATACATAAACACACACACGCACACACAAATTTACCAAAATATATATAGTAGGATAGAGGACTTATCTTCCATATCAAGTCGGAATTATAAGCAGGCTCATCCTATAGATAATGTTATGTATGTAGGTAACTGTGAAATCCCGGCGGATACTGTCTCTCATGGAGGCTCCACCCAAAGGAAAAATTCTACAACGATATACCTACTATAAAAGCTGATAAGGTATATCAGGTTGATGCGAAATTTTCCGAACTTTTCACGACTTTGAGTAAAAAAACATTCATTTTATTATAAAAACAAACAACGCCCCAACAAAATAATTTCCATCAAATTCAAGCAGCTTTCGCCACCGAGATCATGTATTCCCGACGCGTAGAACTCATGATGTTTCGAGTCCAAGCATTCTTCTAATTGTGAGGCCATTTTGATTTCGTCATCGTTTGTGAACTGTTTTCCATCCAGGAAGTGTTGCATTGAGCGGAACAGATGGTAGTCGCAAGGGGCAGGATCTGGACTATATGAGGGTGAGGAAGAACTTCCCAGCCCAGGTCCAGCAGTCTCTGTTCACCTTCTTCACGACAATGCTCGGCCACACGTATCTCGGATAACCCGACAGAAACTTCTGGACCTGAGCTGGGAAGTTCTTCCTCACCGTCCATATAGCCCAGATCTTACCCCTTTCAACTACCATCTGTTCCGCTCGATGCAGCTTTTCCTAGATGGAAAACACTTTGCTAACGATAACGAAGCCAGAACGGCCTTCGAAGAATACTTTGACTCGGAACAGCCAGAGTTCGACGCGTCGCGAATTTACGATACGCCCAATCGGTGGCGAAGGGTCCTTGAATGTGATGGAAATTATTTTGTTGGGTGAGCCTAGTTTGCTTTTGAAATAAATGTTTTTTATTCAAAGCCGTAAAAAGTTCGGAAACTTTTGCATCAACCTAATAGTACATATGAAACTTTATTTTTGGGATACTTATTGATCCATGTCATTCCTGGTGGGTTATTTGGTATCAGACACTGTTAGAGTATAAGCATTGGCTCAAGAATCGGCATAAGCTCGAAACACATTCGAGCCCCTACCTATACAAGGATTTTCGTATACAAGGCGCATGCAAGCACGAATCGAATACGCATTGTCTCACATTTTCTTGGTCTCTTCCAAATAAATATTCGATAAACTATTAGGAACACCCACAAAAACGCCGCGGAGCGGCGTATACCAATTCCAGACCGTTGTTATAGTGATCGAGGTCTGTTGAGGATATCAACTAATCACAGTCCAGACTTCCGTCAACTGCGAAAAAGTCTACGACAGAGTCAAAACAAATTGCACAAGATTCTCCAAAGAATCTTGAGAGCTATACAGCCGGCATGGATGCTAGTGATACTTTGCGTTCCCCATTGATGGTTGGCGCAAACTCGGTGCAATACGCTGTAACATAGTGCGCCATCGAGTTTGCACCAACATTCAATGGGGAACGCAAACTATCACTAGAACCCTTGCTGACTGTATGTATATGCTCTAACGTTGCAAAAATGTCAGGAAAGCTTTTCGTAGATTAAGCATCTGCGTTCGTTCGAAAATCCCCTGTTTGAATACTGATAACTGATTTTCTGACTCACCTGCACGTCATCCTCATAGGGAAGTCATAAAAAATAATCAGATAGGTTGGTCAGATTTGATTGCTTTCGCTACCCAATCTCAGTATATGTTATGATTTACTGCTGCTCCGAGCGGGAGGCAGGACTTTGGAATCGTAATGGCTTGATCACATTTCAACCACCTCCTACTCCAAGTTTTCTAGTTTATCAACATGCTTTCTTCATTTCGTCCACCTAACGCAGGTCATTTCTTCAGGCGGATTCTATAAAACACTCAATCAGATAGTTCACCGTTAATGTTATCAAGAGAAGTCACTGCCATCAGAAAAAGGAGTGAGAAAAGAAAGAACGTCACAAAGTCGGGCAGAAACGAAAAAGCACGAAAAATAAGCGCGAGGAGGTGCCAGCTATGAGAAATTTGTGGAATGCGGTAACGTTGTAACCGATCATGCTAACGACAACACCACATGCGATCCATCATCACACCACTCGGCGAGAAGAACAACCTACGACGTCAGGGCACCGATGCTGTCCTTCTCATGTGAACACTTCAGTAGTTGACTTATAGCTTCCGGAGAGGACAACTATGTGATTGTCCCGAGTACTGGAAAGAATCAGTGAAACAGTTCCACGTAAGTACCGACAGAAGAGAAGCCGCCTGAAGCCGCGGAAGGTGAAGATTTCCCCTTCGATTTATGTTCACAAAAACGCGGTTTTGAAATAAATTGGGAGCAACACAAATAGTGTGTGGTGGATTTACCAGCCGTTGCTGATCACACTGCCAACCCTCAGTAAGGGTGGTGAGAAACATATTGATGTCCCTCCTCTTATGGTTGGACGCCTTCCTTGTTTGCCGTCGTCTGGTTGCTTGGTGGGCTCGTCCTCGATTTTTTGTGAAGAGGGAGAAGTCGTAGATTCAGCAGTGATCGTCAAGAGGTGATGATGAAATGATCGTCGGTGTGTCACCATCGCTCGCAGTCGAAGGATATTCAATAAAGGTGGCTTCAATGCGTGAACGAGAGGCCCGATTTTTCAGATTCGCAGGTTCACTGGTTCGATCAGGTGCTGTAGCGTGTTATTTATTTATTTATTTATTTTTATTTTATTTATTTATTATACGCCGTAGCCGACGTGCTCATAATCCACAAAGTAGCGAGTTAGAGCCATGAAAATGTATACAAAAACAAATCAAATCAAATCAAATCAAGTCTCCTCGCAACGATTTAACTGCCGACCACAAGGCCATGGTCAAATTAGAGAATAATCGAAAAGGCGTCACTAGACAAAGCCAGGAGCCATTAAAGGTTGTGGGGGCAGTAAGGCGAAAACCCAAGTAGTGATAGAGGCTTGGAACCGTTCAGTGTTTCTTGGTACGGGGAATAAATTCAAAGTAATCCATTTCATATTCAAGCTGCAATGAAAGCGTTTCATATTCAAGCTGCAATGAAGCGACCCTACCCACGCGGCATCCTAGGATACATACTGTCCTCCGACCGCTGTTAGGTATCTGGGTGATGTAATTTCAAGTGTCAGGGGTTAATTAGTGAAGATGACAGGCGGAGACAACTCAGTTCCCAGCTGCAGGCCTATAGCACCAACTTGAGATAGAGGGAAACTTGAAACCCGAAGGAAGAATAAATATATGGCTCCGAACCTAGGTAGCGATACCCTTATGAGATATGGGATGGACACTCGGTCAGTGATTGACATAGTTAAATACGTAGCGGTGGACAATATTAAACAGCGAGAAGGCAATATGAGAAGAGGAGCTCGTGCAGTGCTAGGGGTGATGTAGCCACTGGTAAGTGAGTAGGTCGCCATGAGACGTCATAGGATAGCATTAGATAACTCAGCCGATTCTCGGCCCCGAGCCGCACCGAATAGGAATCGGAGCCGCCTGACAGTTCGGCTCGTTCTCCCAATCTCCGGGCTACTGCTGTTGCTGTTCGAGCCAACCGGAATAGCCCGGACAGCAGCAGCAGTGGCCTGGAAAGCAACAGCGGTGGCCCGGACAGCAACAGAAGCCGACTCGCAAATTGGAAAAACGAGTCGAACTGTCAGGCGGCTCGGGGCCGGTAATTGCCTGAGAATGTCGGTGATGCCGATAACTTGAAAGACATAAATTCTCTTCAGAGCTGCCAGAAAACGAAACTGTCTGCCACGCCAAACACAGCCCATCACAAACACGAAACCATCAAATGCACTTCATAAGCTCCTACACTTCTGCAATGTTCAAATTAACAATCAAGTCAAGTTTCTTCAGCCTATTTTTAAAAGTCAAAACATTTGGAGATTCTATGACTTCTTGTGACAGCAATTCAAGCCATGTTATTGATCGATTTGGCTGCAAACTTGCCACAGCAGCTGTCGACGTCGTTAATCATCGTCGCTTCATTTTGATCTTCCTCATGTATTCTTTCCTTTTTGTTATTCAGTGGGTTGGGTGAGAAGAACGTAAGTAACATAGTTCCCCAAGGCGATGTGGTTTCGCCTCTGCTCTTCAATACCGTTGTGGACGCTATTTTGAGGAAGGTTCTTGAGAACATGAAGATGAAGCGTTCAATATGGCAGTAATTAGTACGTCACAAATTTGATAGTCGCGGATGACATAGCATTTTTCATGGATACCGATGAGGAGGCAACGTCTTTGATAAGTGATGTGGCGCAAATTACAAGCTCCTACGGTTTAAGAATTAACCAGAAGGCCAATGTCAGGACATGAGACGGGTCCCCGGCATCTGCTCACTTTGGAAGGGCATAACTTCAGCAGGTAAAGCTGTTCAAATACTGTGCTTCTCTGGGCCAAATTCCGGTCCGCCATTGCGTCTCTAAACGCTTTGCGGCCGCGCGCTTTCGAGTGGGAAGAGTTTCCATCGCCACAGCCGCCGATGTGTTGACTCTAGGTGGGTTTTGGAAACTGGAAAGTAAACAAAATTGGAGAAAACTGTATAAAAAGGGCATGTCGAGCAGGGATGTGCGGCAAACGATTTTGAAAATCCGGCAAACGGAAATCGACAAAATTTGTTCAAAAACGCCAGGCCAGCGGCAATCGGCAATCGACAAACGGCGAAATAAAAAAAATCTTGTACGAAAACCATACAAATGTTCTAAAAGTATCGATAAAAAACACTATTTTCTCATGCACACTTCGTATTTCAATAGCTAGGATTTGGCTTTGTGGCTGTGGCTTTGCAATAACACTACGAAAAGTTTAAGATTTTTTCGTTGGAACAATACCTGATATAAAAAATCAGTACCGAAATGAATACTGTATTGAACACTGGTGTTTGGTGAAAGGATAGCAATTCTCAGAGGTTCTCTAATATCAACCTTTTCCGAAATACTAGTCAATTGTTTCGTGTTTCAGATTCATCGCACAAATTTTAAGTATGGTGCAATCAAAGTTAAAAAGGGCGAGCACTCGAGATTTGCAACCCTCCCCCCTTCGGCTCCGTCCATACGTGGCGGGAGCGTGCGATTACGCAAAATCGATGGCCATAGTTGGAACACGATTCGCTAGCCGCTCACAGGCGTTCCTTCTTGCTCGCCTTCGCCCGCTCGCTCTCACAAGCACGCTCATGCCGATCATTATTTCCGCAGGGCTACCGTAACCATTCTTAAACAAAACATGATAACGAACGATAACACGCTCATAACATGCGGGGTATAAAAGGGCAGAGGAGCGGTATGCATTCATTCACACACCGCTCTCTTCGAGAAGCCACTGTGTAGTGGCTAAGGAGGTCGAAATTGTGCAAACATGTTTTTTGGCTATTACGAGGTGCTGTATTCCAAGCCACTTGGAAAAATTTTTAAGGAGGGTTACGGTAGCTCTGCGGAAATAATGATCGGCATGGGCGTGCTTGTCTCGCTCTCGCGCGCTTGCTCCAGTCCCACGAAGCAAGCAGCAAGTTTTAAGCTTACTGCTCCATCGCTAAAGCAGGTGGCATTAAACCTGTAGCAAAACTACCGCCCTTGTATTCCATAATCCCACCACGGAAGTCAAAAACCGTGGGAAGTCATCAGCCGTTGCGCCGACTCGAGCGGTTGATCAGGCGATCAAACGTTTTCAATCGAATCAACACGAGGTAGGGAGTGCTTGCCTGTGTTCATTTGCGGGCACGGGCTGCTCCAGCGTTGAGCAGCGTCGAGAGGCGCACAATAGCGGGAACGCCCGCTGTCGCGACGTATGGACGCTGCCTTCGACTCATAAAATTCTCCTGATCTGCGCGCTCACAACTCAAATACATGCAATCGGGTAGTTTCTCAGGCTTTTCTTAATATACGAGTCCTGAAAAACCACGGCTGTCTCAAATCACCTCCTTCCCAAACTATAGGCCACCCCTTCCTCCCAACTGAACACTTCCGAGTCCGTGCATCACGTTTATGGTCAAGCAAAGAATCTAATCGTAATGGATGCTCCCCACGCCGTGTATACTCTCTCCGACCCTTCGAACTTAAAACTCCAACTTTCAACACAGAAGAATGTTTTCGGCGATATTGCCCACAAACTGTCAATGAAGCCCAGCATTCCTTACACGAAGCTTTTCATTTCCCAGTGAAGTCTTGCTTACACTCCAAGACAGTAACGCACTCTCAGCAAAACCTTGCACGCATTCCTCCGCGCTCTGCGCACTCCTAGCGAGCTACCAACACTTGGCACGTTCCCTGTCGGGGCCTACCCATTTTCCTTGGCTCCTGGTGCCGTTCTAGTTCGGTCCCACTTACTTTTCCCGACGCTTGGCGCATTTCCAGTTGGACTCCACATGCTTCTCCGCCGCTCTGTGCGCTCCCAGTTATGTACCGCGTAATCTGCGCTCAACAGGTACCGGTCAACTCCTACTCAGGCAAACGGGGGCGTCGACAACAGGTTGATAAGTTGTCATCTCATAAACCGCTCCCGGTTGACAAGTTAAATCGCGCGTACTGCCAGCCTGAGACCTGCCCGTCGCCCAGCGACGTCCGCCTGTTGTCGGGCTGTTGACAACTCGATGTGTCGCGTTCAGCGGCCTATTTAGCAGCAGTTCACATCCTACAGGGCTGTTTCATTTAGCCTAGGTACTACTTTTTACCGACACGCGTCGCGATCGGCACACTGGCACGCGTCGCGGTCGGCACTCCGACACGCATCCCGGTTAGCACTCCGACACGCGCCGCGGTCGGCACTCCGACACGCGTCGCGGTTGTGTCGCCCAGCCTCCATTGGGGTCACCACCGGATAGGCAGGACCCCCAGATGCTGGGCGGGGCCAATGTATCGCAAACTTGGGTAATTGAACCGGCTGCGCTCACATCATTCACAGCATGCCTGAAAAATGCGTCGTATACTTCCCTTGTATCTAGAGCGTTAGCTGTGTAACAGCTCGACATCGACCAGAGCATAACTCGCGGCCACGGCCCCGCCGCATATCGGCGCGTTGGCCAGCGGTGTCTCATGTTGGGCGGATCAACCTGTTTTCGACGCCCCAGTTTGCCAGAGTAGCCGTTTATTATGATGTAAGATGATCTCAATAGAAATGGATTGTTACCAATAATCTGAAACAAATCGAGCCATCCAGTGCTTTTTCCTGAACCCTTTATGTCCTCTCCTAAAATTGTCAGGATGTTGATTCTTGCCCCAAAGAGCCTAACATTAATTGCCCAGAGTTACATCAAATGGCTTGGAGTTTTCAAAGTATGTATAGCCTGTCTCTCTCCTTTCGAGCCGGTCGCAGCAAGGCTTATCGGGCTTACCATGCGCGTCCTAAACGCCGCGTTTGTTATCTATCGCTCACTTTTTGCCGAAATTTGTCGAAAAGGGAGAGGAAAAACGGCAAACGACAATCGACAAAAATCGTCCGAAAACGACCGGCGAACGGCAATCGGCAACCGGCAAACGGCAATTGCTGCACATCCCTGATGTCGAGTCATCTTTGGCACTGGGAACTCGACTGACTCGAGCGCCTCGAGCTAGTCGAGTTCCCAGCGCCAAAGAGTTCCCGCAAAGCGTGAGGGGACGCGATTGCGGACCGGAATTTGGCTCAAAGAAGCACAGTATTTTGGGTCAGTTGTGCAAGAAGGAAAATTTGCGGCCACTGCAGAGGTGTGCAGCAGAATCGGGCAGGCGTCTATTGCGTTTGCTTTGCTTGGTTGGTGTCTGTGAAAGGGAACAACGTTGTACTCAAGACTAAACTGCTATTGTTCCCAGCGCTGATTATTCCCATAGTAGTGTACGGGTCGGAAACATGTACTCTGCTAAAGTCAGGCCTCATCAAGCTAGAAGTCTTGCAGTTGTCCAAGAACGGCTCTAAAGAAGATGTGGCTCAAGCATATAGAGGAAAATCTGAAGAATCAAGGGTGCAGTGTCCTCAACGTTAGACTTAATGGTGCAAAGCACACTGAATGGAAGCGAGCTCCTATGGCACCCACAACAATGTATTGGATGAGAGGTCATCCCGCTACACCAGACGCCAGCTATTGGGATGAGTGAGTGAATGAGTGACCGTACCCTGGCGAAGCAGAAGAACAACGCGGTGCATAGAGGCAATCCAGCCACACATGGCTCGGGTGTACGCTATGGGCTCGTTGCTGGACCAACCAACACCCCTAATTACTGAGAGGTAAGAAGATTTCTGCCTGCACGACACATCTCATCATGCATACTCGAGTTTACAATTATAAGGTTATACTTCACAATGTCACTTGATATAGTGGAGGGTTATCCCGTTTAAAGCACTTAATTGCATCTATTCTATCCACCATCTCTTGTTCTCTATAGAAGCATATGGACCAGAACATAGACGAGCGTGCAGAATTTCTGGAACGTATGGATAGCATTATAATGATTGTCGTCCATGGGATCGGAATCGTAATCTTCATCGCTCTGTTAGGACTGATAATCGTGGCGAGAAATTTTTTTCACCCCCTATTCTGGTATGCTCACAATAAACTTCTCCTTACTATTCTTCTGACTGTATACCCTTCCACGGAATTCCAGCCTACTTTTCTGGCTTATAATATTGGGTTATGCGGCTTGCAGCATAGTAATGTTGATATTTATATCGTTACGAATACTAAAGTACGATGACCTCTTAATTTACACTGTACTTGATACAGTGTTTCAAGGAGTGTATATATACTTGACTTGCATAGGTTAGTAATGTTCTTGGGAGCAGATTACTGGTTGATGCTTCAAACTATAATGGAGTGGAGTTTTAGTGACCTCATGTGTATTTGAAAGATTTTTTGCAACATGGTTATCAAAGAACTATGAATTCAGAAGACATTGGCATATACTAGTTCTGGGGCAAATAGCTTCGGTAAGTTTTTTCAAAGCGTGCTAAAACAATTTGTGTGCACTTCCCTTTTCAGGCAGTAATTGTATTTCTTCGCGTATACCTTTATCAGCAAGGTAGGTTATATCAATCAACAAAAATAGTTTTTTTTTGTTCTCAATTTTAACTATTCAAGGCGGAAACGCTTACGACGTGGTGCAGCTTGCTCTGTCATTTGTAATTCTAACAGTATGTTTTCAATAATGTCTACCTTGCATCTTTGGTTTTTGTACATGGTGTGCCTTCCAGTGCCTAGTTGTTCTACTTTTCGTCAACCGACGCTTAGTTCTATCCACTCGAGGCTTGCGATCGCTATCGGAGCGCTATCAAATCACAGAGAACGTCCGAGCCTTGAGGTTAATACATATATAGAAGCTTCCGATCTTCAGGAGGTGATATCTTTCTGTGCTATAAGCGATCAAGAAAATAGATGGCTTTAATTTGTTGTGAGGCGAGATCTCCACCCAAAGCTAATGCCTCGCATTATAGTACGGCGGTGAAAAAGGCTGAATCTCAGTTTGTTCCTTGTGTCCATCCAAGGACCTAAATTCTCGCTCCAACTGGCTCGCCAGGGTTTTGCCAGGCGTAATATATTACAGTATACATATAATATGCCGACTCAAAAGCACACCCTTACAATTAGACATAAATTTTGAGAATTCTATGTAATTGTGTAGCTGACCACTCCTCTATAACAACGCCAAGAGCGGGATCGCACTTCCTGCCGATCGAGTATGTAATATAAGCTACCACCACTGGTCCGACCCCCTCCACTCACCGCCACGGGCCACACCCTTCCTGATTTTCGAACTCGATTGCGGCCAGATGCATGGATGATTTTCAACCGCGTTTCCGTTCTTCACTCCATTACTAGTTTGTCTCCCCTTCTTGATTTGCTCTCACGCAACGACTGCGATTTAAGAGGATCACAGAGGACAGGTGCTCTCTACACACGGAGGGAGTTGTCCCGCATTCTGCGGATCTAATTTCACTAGGGACCACTTCGCTCGCGTTTAGTGGCGTGCTATTCCAAACTGCGAGAACGGGACAGCTCCTGCCTCGGTGTGCAGACGGCCCCTGTCCCGAAATACGGGGCTGAAGCTGCTTTCATGGCAGGTCGCTTAGACTAGTCGCGGCACTGCCAACAGTTACAAAAACTCATTGCGGCAACAGATCTTTTACTGAGTCGCGACGTGTTCGAACAATTGGCAGTTTCGGTGGCTATCGCCGAGCGATTTAGGGATTTCATAGGTGGTCGATTTTGTTAGGTCGTTTCGACTAGTCCCGTCGCTTCCTATGGAAAAGATTCGTCTAGTCGAAGCGATTAGGCCTTTGTCTGTTGTCAAGACCTGGGGCATTTGGCGCCATATTGCAGACATCACAGGCTTTTCAAATTTTTATCGTTTGTGTCGTTTATCCACTTTTATGGGTATTGTATCCCAATCTCTGTCACGGAATTCTCCGCGTTCATTACTCTCGCATTCCATTCAGTTTCAGTGGAAACGTTTCGATGCGGAGAACATCAGAACTTATGAGAATGGCATCATCACCACTATCGAAAGTATCATAAAACGTTTTCTAACTTCAATAGAAATTATCGGAAAATTAGTAAATGGTTACTATAGATCGTCTGTTACTACTATTTTTCAAGAATCTGTCTCATTCGAAGTGAGCCGTAGTTGAGAAAGCCCTGTTTTTTCTGTTTCCGCTGTGCCGTCCGTAGTTGTCCGTGTTTTACGCAAGAGTGCGTACGCGCGAGCGATTTCAAATCGCTTGATGAAGCGATCTGAAGCCGCGGCGCGGAACGGTATGAGATCGCCACAGTATTGTTGGTCGCTCAGACTTAAAGGCATCGTGCGCACTGAAAACCAAATTCTTGTTTTTGTGTTAGATCGTTCAAGTGGACCTTTATAAGGCCAATCATAAAATTTGCAGTCTTGAAATTTAACCGGAGTGGAGTTTTTACCAGTTGAAAACGTCTTTCTGGGTTCGGGGGTTGGGCTTTGGGTCGGTCATCTGTTACGTCCGTTCACCAAATGAGGAAAGAAAATGTAATTGATCAGCAAGTGATATAGTACACATGAGTGGAAGTTGATGAAGTAAAACATATGGTTATGTCTTGAATGTCTCTCCTGCACATATCGGTCGACCTTTTCTCCCTTGAAAATCAGCTGAAAGAAAGACGAACGGGATTTGATCGGGAGATCATGTGACAACACAGCGATTCTTAGCGATCGACTGTTCCTTCCTCATGCGTCGATTGGTTGAATGGGGTCTGAAAACGAAGAGAAAGCGGTCCCGAAAAGCAGTTTTTAGTAACTTTTCCGCGGATCTCTCAACGTGTCTGTTGTTTAGGATACTAGAGCTTCCATTATACATCGAAAACTCAAAAACGAATTTCATCGCGAACGATGCCTTTAAAGGCACAGTACACCCACAGACACGAATTTTGTGATTTTTATTTGATTGTGTGGTAGACTCCTGCTATATAACGCGTGCCGAGTGCGAGATCTCAATTCCTTGAAATAAGCGAGATATAAGCGACCACCACAGGCCCGGCCCCCAACTAGACTTACGAACTTGATAGCGGCTGGATGGATGGTTTAATTATCAACAAGTAGTTGTTCTTCATTCCATTGCCGGTCTGTCTCCTCATCCTGTTTTACTCTTGTGTAGCGATTGCGAATGAAGAGAAATACAGGCCTGAGACAACTCGTCCACAAAATTTTGCCCTCGAAATGCGGGCATTTTCAAGGAACCATATCTGCATTAGTAGGTTGTCTTGGACGATTTCAGAGATACCATTGTGATCAGAGAGTGACTCTCCAAGATATGCCTGAAATCCAAAAAAATAATTTCTTGGGTGGCCTGTGCCTTTAAAGTTGAAGCGACCAGCTACGAAAGAGGCTTGAGACAACTCGGCCACCAACATTTCGTCTTCAAAATGCAGGGATTTTGAGAGAGCCATAACGCTGTTTCCCTCGCTCAGCCCGAAGCTTGAAGCGTTCGACTTCTCTCCTAGAGGCTACACGGAAGAAGGGCTCTAGAGCGAGAAAACCACAAATTGTGCTATCGGCATCGCATGCTCATAGTGATCTTATGTGATTTGATCGGAGATGCCTACGTGGCACCGGCAATTTTGTGCTTCCTAGCTTTGAATCTTGTGAAAGAGCGAAACGTGAAGAGTCTAGGTGATCTGTTTGAATACTATTACATGTTCTATTTTCGTTCCACTAGAAAAGAAGAGGTAGCATATATCGTTTTAAATTACAACGTTTATGTACGCGCCAGGGCTGTGCGGAAATCTTTTCCAAGATTTTCGGAAACGGAAACTTAAGAAAAACTGCCAAAAAACGCCGGAAACGGAAAAGGAAGAGAAAAAATTACGAGTTGTCCCATCCTCACATTTCGTTGCTGATCATTTTTTGCAGCTCCCGCTCGAAAACCAATGGTTTCATTCATTAAACTATAATTATTCAAAATACATAAAATCACTATGGGGCACGACACGATTTCGAATGCTCGCTCCTGGAAAAATCCGGAAAGGAAGTTTCAAAAAAAAACTCAGTATATGTATGGTTTCCGTTTTCATTTTAGTCTAACGCATGGACCAGGCGGCTGGCCGTGCGAGGTTGGCGGCCTCACTGGAGAATGGGGTTTCGATTAGCACGGGGTGATCTACCGTCGCAGCCCCATCCATTCATCAGACTAAAATGATTGCGCGAACTCTATCTGCCCGTTCAAAGCAGTGCACAGCCGGTTACCCGGATAGAGTCCAGGCTGTACCGCGTATAGCTGAACGCGGGTGGTCGCGCTGCGTGTTCAAATCTGATCAGAAGTCAGTCTTCAAATTATCAACGTTGACTGTTTAGATTTAATTCTGAAGCTTAATTGCCTACCGGAACGAGTACCACACTATTAAGTTCAGAAAATGAAAAAAAGCTCATCGGAGAGTTTAGGAAAATTCGACTGTGATCTGCCTCTAACGCGAAGTGCTGCTGCCAGTGGCCACCTCTACCTGCCTCCAGCAAGGCTTCTTCCTGAAATACGGGCTGTACGTGCAAGAAAACGCATCTCGATTTGTATTGCTGTTGTGGAGGTTGGCAAACGAGTGTGAGTAAGAGGAATTCTGCGAAGAGCTCCAGAGAAATCTTTCAATTTCAGAGAAAAAGCTGTTTGAAAAAATCCTTCAAAAATGGTCAGATTCATGAGACGCCTAATTTGTATCATCGTTCTAGGACAGGGAGGGGCAACTTTAGAATCCCGCACTTTGTCGAGGATCTCAGCCAGGCCCAGATACATATTCGATGGAACACAGGAGTTTGAAAGAGAATCTCTGCCCCTCATTGTGACTTCAAACATGTTTGCATAGACCCACTACCATTATTAATGCGGCACTACTTTCTTCAGTTTCCTGCCCCAAAAAGTCGGAAACGGAAGCGGAACGGAATAGCCCAAAATCACCTGAAATACGAACACGGAAGTGTTCCGCACAGCCCTGGTACTCGCCCATGCTTTTCACCCACTCTGTAGAGAATCCGCTCACCAAACGTAGTGGATGCTCAAGGGAGCTCTGTATAAGGGAAATCGAAATAGCTTATTGGCCTATTCCAGATTGCTCGTTCCAGTAGTTCTAATTGACACTTGTATCTGTGTGATCGATATGATAGGATCATTATTCTTCCATGTGCATTCTTCGTTTGAGCCCGATAACTACAAAAACTATGATTTCTACCTAGCCGCCTACATTGTAGTGCGAATTGTGAGTCTAGTTATTTTTAACTGCTTATCCATGTACATAAATCTTGAAGAACGAATATTATACTACTCTTTCAGGTAGTGATTGTTTTGACCGTCAGTATCCCGCTTATTACCATATCGCATGACACCTTATGGAGAGTTGCAACTGGTTCTCTATCAAAAGTCGGGTTGAGGGTTGAAGCACATGCTGCTGAAGAGGTGTGTTCCTGAAGCAGACTCTATTGTCTTAACAATAGAAAACTTCCTAATCGGGTACCGTGAAAATCTATTTATTTACAGGTTAAAAACGTGCTGGGTACAGTCATATCTGGCGGAGATCAGATGGATTATTTCAATTATCTCCGTGACCAATGGGCTGAGTAATATTGTATGAGAAACTGTCAATCATTATGTAGGGAATTTGTCAAAGCACAAATATTTTTTCCTTTGCGTTACCGTGACTACAAGGAAATTCAACTTGGTGTTCTAATGTTAAAGAGTTTGAGCGTTGAAATGCACTATATTTTCCCGTGACAAGGTTCATCCGAATGAAACTACTCCATTAAAAGCAGAGGTAATTAGGTGATACATGAACATAAGAAGAAACATATGAATATGTTCGTTTGATACACTTCGCGGATGTTTCGAATTTTAGAACACACCGGTGAATCACATCATACAGAAACCAGACTCTCTTTCATAAGAAAGTAAATTTCAAATCTACATAATCATCATCAAACCTAAGCTCGACAACAAACTGGTCCGGCGATTGCTTAACTTCAACGAAATCTTACCAAAAGTAGTGTCAAAGTGTACAGGAGAAGAGTTAAGAAAAGTAATTCGTCAACCACCTCATGACTGGTTTTTCCCTTCTGTTTCTATAAAAAATATTTTGGAAGGTAGAAAAAGTTCAAAAAACGACCTTATAGCTTCTCGGAACCAGCAGTTTGGGACGGGGCCGCTGCGCAGTTCTAATATATATGTCCAAGAAATACTAACAATACAATTCGTTTCTGCAGATGCGACTTAGGCTTTGCATACTTCCCTTCTCGACACGCGTCTCTAGCTGTCTGAAGGCACACTCTCATTGTGGTTGCGTGGTAAAGGTGCCATCTTCCATCTACCCTGGTGCGGCATGCATGAACGCTCACGAGAAGGGCAGGGAGCCGCTCCGCGTTCTACACGCGAAGAGTCCAGCCAGAGGTGAACCTAAATACAGGCCGTACCTATTGTGTAAGGACGCAACCTCACGACGCACCGTGAGCTCCCCGCCTAAAAGTTTTTTGTTTAAATTTCAATCGTTCTTAACTTAAATTTTTTTCTGACTTCTCCTCAACAGTTACTTGATTTTTGAAGATCTTCCGCTTTAGCTTCAGTATTTTGTAGAAATGGAGCCGTTCCAGATAAAGTTAAAATCGAAAAACGGCTGATATGCGGGAGTACGCTGTGCCTAGTGAGGTTGCGTTCCAATTTTAGGGGGAAGGCATAACTTTCAGGTCACCTCTAGCTCAAACGCTTTGCACGTAGAATGCGGAACGGCTCCCTGTCCTTCTCACACGCGTTCATGCATGCCGCCCCTGGAGCTCGCTGAACACCTCTCTCGTTGGTTCCGCCTCTTTTCCTATTCGCAGGGGTCATGGCAGCATGTACTGCGACTCCAGGAAATATGCTGCTGCACCGTTGCTAGCCACGAATCCATAACGGCAGTATGTAGGGCACTCAGGGCAGGATATATTGCGAGAACTCCACCCCTTCATTCAATACCATCCTCGTAGTTCACACGGTGATCCTTTCTTGATGCGAGGGTGATACTCTGCGAATTCCTGAGTAGTTCAATTTTGCGCGATCTCTAACCAGTACTTGTCAGATGTGTTCAGATTTTTTTAGGCATCGCTCCATCTAATTTTCTTAGGGTGTACTGCCCACAGACAAAAAAAAACGGAAGCGTGTGTCAGATTCCTAACAGCGCCCTTACCGATCCTTAACTATTTCTTTGAAGCAGTAATGAAGAGTAGTGCGCTGCATTTGTTCTGCTGGGACTCCAGCCAGACGTTTCCTCTGAAGGTGTCTGAAGCCAACTCAATGACACTATTCATGTGCGCCTGAGCACGAGAAAAATCAATTTATTGTTAACACGGTGAACAATGCGAGTCAGGAAGCATTGTGTCCCATTCACAGTTTGACAATCCTGCCCATGTTCCAAGTGAGCAGCTTCGAAAATTAGGCGCGGTCTATAGTGTATAAACGGCAGGATTATCCTCTGTCGAAAACCACCCATCGAAGAGTTAAAAAAACAGCGCTCTCTCCGTGGCTGACCTCACATCACTGCGTGGTATGGATCCCGTGCTAGAAACACAGGAGGAACGCTGCTTTTTTGGACTCTACGATGGGACAGAGCATAGCACCTACCTTATCCTACTTTTGGTAGTCCATCTCCATCGGTGATCTTCTCGATGTGAACCACATTCGCTCCACTCTTCTCTGGAATCAGCAACTATCCTCCAGTGCGGTAAACCTCTTTGTTTGAATGATTTGCTGATCTTGTCGGCCCAACGCGTTGCTGGTTGGCCAAGTGCTCCTTCGACATCTGAACAACTACAATAGTCAATAATGTAGTCATCGACTTTTTCTTAGGATAACCTTCGCCCCTTATGTTACGAGATGTTACACGCTCCCAGAAAGCTCGCTTACAGAAATCATGCCTCTAGGACTTTCAATTCACTAGAGCCAACTTCAGACGCTTGATTCACTTGACAGTTTCTAGATCCACCCAACAGTGAAGATCGGGACACTTGACACCAGTGCCCTGACGCATCGCGAGAAAAAAGTTGCCCACCCTCGCTTCGGTACTTCCACTTGAGATCGTATGAATGAACATGTGAAGTTCGAGTAGGACGTCGGCGCCTTTTAAGCAGCGGGACGGGAATTCACAAACGAGCAGTGTCCTTGGTGCCCTCGACTGATGTGGGAACCATACTTTCGGCGACGGATGACTCGGCGCAGTGTCTACCGTACTCAATCACCGAAAGTCTATATGTATGGTAACAGCAGCCTTGCGCCGCCTGTAGCTGTAGGTATGGTTCCGAATAATTTTTTTATTGTGGGGCACTATCGACTAATGAACTCCTGAACATGCAGAACAATCTTAGAAGGCACCAACATCGTTGCTTCTGACCCACCCCGTCGCTCATGCATGTGACCTTTGATAATTTATTGTACAAATTGAAATATGGTAAAACTTGACTAAAATCTCGAAGCACAATCCCGTGCTGTCAACTAATGTCTGTGAATCAGCTGAGTGCTTAGGTAAAATAATGCTGGTGCTTGCTAGGGCGTGCGAGCGTTATGCGTTCCTTTCATTAGGTGTGTTGTCGTGTCTGTAGACAGACATACTCACTGGGTGCGAATACCACGCACTAGTGGAAAACGGTCGAGACATGAAGTTTCAACCTTGAGGTATGCGAACCGTGAAGAAAATATGTACCCAAGGCATATTCGACTAGCCTGACGGATGTTGTAATAGGCAAAGAAAGAAAGCAATACCTACCTGAGGGGATATTTGCTGTTCAGCGTCTGTGCTGTTGTGAGGCATGAACAGTTACCTAAAGGTGATCTCGTACTGATGGTCCTTGAATGTGTTATTCAGTGATGAGCCATGTGTAAACTTTTTGACGGGAGATCAACTCATAGACCAACTCAATACTGTACAAAATCCCACTATCTACAAAGCCTGCAATGGTTACGGGAACATTACGTGAAAAACATTGGAGGAAGGTGAGAAAACGTGTGTCAGATATGCACTTTGACAACGTAGGAGTCTTGTGCAGCATTCCCGGTGACTCCGCCCATATGAGTCTTCAAAGTTCCTTGTTGTATTCGTGCGAAGCAATAGAGTGTCGTCTCTTCTGATAGGTATCAAACCTACTACGAAGTCTTTACTAGTATGCTACAACCTTTAAGAATCCGTGTGAATGAACAAGTAGCATCGGCTTCCATTTCTCTCTCTCTATACCTTTTTCATCTTGATCGCGGACTCTATCCATTTCCTGTGTTCTGCTTCACTGTTAAAGAGACTTAGGCACAGCGCACTTCGAAGGCAATTGTCGACATAAAAAAGTTGTTGAGGGGACAACTAAAATCAGCTCGGTCCGCAAACCGCTAAAAGACCACGGAGGCTGTGCGGCCAGAAACGGGCTATAACTGAAGTTATCAGCTGGTCGCTCAAGATCCTGATAACTCCAATTAGATCGGAGTCTCAGGCTGTGTTTAGCCACAATTCATTGAAGTTCATAGTCAGAAGTAAACCCAAATTTAACCAGTTAAGTCAGTTGAGCAATGAAGAGAAGCCCTCAATGAAAGCCTGGAAACCAAGTGGATTGGGTAGAGAGCCAACCTTCAAAGACAAAAAGATGGCCTCCTCTCGACAAGTAAAGAAAGACCGAAGATCGGGAAGTCGTTTTCGGAATAGCATGAGAGATTTTCACTGAGCGTCCCCGTGTCCTACAATGAGCAAGGCCATAAAACTTGGACACTTTAACTCTAACCATACCGGCCAGCATTTTGAAGATTATACAATCATCACTCAGCTGCCTACGAGGCTGCAAAGTAAGTAATTTTAGCCGTTGATTCCTGGCTTTGGAACTTGACATCCTGATATAAGAATGAGAGCCGGCCCTAATAGGTACCTCAGCAATATTTTATCAAAAAAAAATCAACCACAGATCATAGGTGTAGTTGAATAAATAGACAAACGTAATAATACGGTCGAAAGAAGTTGTGAGATTTCAGTCAGAATTCAGTAGTTAGGCTCAGTACAAACAACTTATTATTACGTTGAAATATATAGGGGTATTTCACCAACTGCAATCTTTACAAACCATAAAGACAATCCCTAAAGCCAGTGTGCTCAAATAAAGAAATATAAAGGATGGAAAGGAAAAAAATATGAATCACGGCTCTCGCGAATCCAGCAGCAGCGGACTTATTTATCAACCAGTCGCCACTGCCCGCCAGAAGATTCATTTGGGGCTGATTCCGGGCCTCCCCGCCCGTTGTCACGGACTCTCCGCTACAGTAATCCAATAGTCCCAATTCTCCTTGATCATCGATTTTTTTCATTCATTCCCGAACTTTCCTGTTTTCCTGTTGTCAACACTCTTTGACTAACGCAGTATGAATGTTGATCCTACAATCACAATCACATTGGAGCAGGGCTGGAGAAATTTAGTTTCCGCGGTCGCGTCGGCGCGGCGGGGTTCTTCTCATTGGAGCGCGTTATTCTCCCATCTCATTCCTTCAGTCTCCTTCTCGTGTAAATACTTCTAAAATGCATTTATTATGCTACTGCGGTAACTTCTGATTTACGCGTCCTCATCGAAAATGCCATAGCTGTCTTTGGTTTCTAGTGATCATTACAGGGGGAAATTGCCATAACTGATGCCAGACTTGTTTTCTTCGAGTCCAAATACCAGAATCCATAGAGGAAAACGGAATTTTCAACTTTATTGCATCAGTTTTATATATTCGATGGTAATTTTGGTTACATGGATGCGTAGAATTGTACTCTTGCATCGTTTGTGAAAACTTTCCCCCGTGGCTTCCTCACTGGTAACCACATGAGGCTTCCGATATAGACGCAAAGAATAATATATCAGATAATTCGATATTCTTCGAAGGCAGTATCGTGTAAACCCACAACAAGGATTGATTTCTCGACTGCGCGAGAACTACCGAACGAGACTAACCATAAGTTTCACGAGACCCGAATAGAGCAGTACTAGCTGCCACTCATTCAGGAAACCGCGGCCTAGCTGGGGTACCGTTTTCATGGGATGAAATTAGTTCTACTTCCAATTGAACCACTGTTTCTTTTGAACCAGCAACTCCGTTTTTATATAAAACAGCTGCATTACAGCTCTGTTTTCCCTTTAAAACGGCACAGATCAAGCAGTTTCCTCTAAGAAAGCCAGCCATTTTGTATAATTCTCCGAATGTGATCCGTTACTTTAACCAGTGATTATTGCATTTTACAGTTCACCTCCGCACTGCCGTTCAGTCCGCAAAGTGCACGCTGATTGCGAAATCGTGCTGCGGCGCGGTTGCAAGTATCCTCAGTCAGGGATGTGGGATCACCCGGGCGGTTTTTGCCTTTGGTGCCCGAGTGATCCCACCGCTCGGGTGATCCTAAATACCTGTCTGAGGATACTTGCAACCGCGCCGCAGCACGATTTCACAATCAGCGTGCACTTTGCGGACTGAACGGCAGTGCGGAGGTGAACTGTATGTTCACGTGGCTGTAATTCGTTCACCAGTTTAATCAAGTTCTCCCCCCCCCCCCTTCCCAGCAGTGGATTGAAAACGGAGTTGGATAATGCGAAAACAACTGACAATATCCATGAAGGTGTGTATCCTACATGTTAGAAGCTACAAAACACATTGTGAAGTTTTATTAGTCGAATACGGTTCAAATGGTTGCTGCTTTCTCCAGTTGTTGTCAGCAGTAACGGGTGCCGCCAATCCTATGTGAAGGGACTCACCGTTTCATCATCTGGCTGGAGATCTCTGTTATACGGAATCTGTTATATGGGTTCGAAGAAATCCAGTGTGGCATCAGCTATGGCAATTTCCCCCTGTTATGATCTTTAAAAACCAAAGACAGCTATGGCCAAACCAGAGTAGGCGAAAAATAAATAGATCGGATAACTAAGAGGGTCGGGGGGTCCTATTCGGCCACAATCGGCTTTCGATTCGACTACAAAGCGGTTGGACGACGATGTGGCCACGTAATTTCCTTGCGCCACGTGGCCTAATCGTCGTCCAAATGAGAAGCACGTGGCGTCAATCATAGCCGTTCCACTCGGCCACGATACGCTTTTGATTCGACTACGATGGGTTTGGACGACGAACGAGCCACGATGCCCATTATTGAACACGTTGATCGATCGTTCCACTAGTGGCCATGCGCATATCAGCCGCACAGCACGTATATAAGGGACCCGATCCTATAGATAATTCAGACGGCCTTTCAGGGCCGCTCCTGGAAGGTGACTACAAGACACTTTCTAGACGATATTTGACCGCTGAGGCGTCTCCCCCACGGTCCTCAGCGAGGGGAGCTCCCTTCGCTGTTGACCGTGGCGAGGGTGACATCCTTGTCACGGACTGCTGTGGGGGGGGGTGACCCCTGCTGCGGGCCGTGACTTGGACCGTATCCTTGTTGGGGGAGACCGCTCTCACCGAAGAGGTGGAACCGCGCCCCAGCGCCACTTAGTCCTATCGAACAGGACTCGTGCTTCAGCGTCAGAAATAGGGTGCGGCAAAAGTTTTGCCTCGCTGCGCCACGGAAAGTAGAATACATAGCATTTCCAGCGGCCCTGGTGAACATAAAACATTTCAAAATTAATGTTTTTTTTTATTTTTTCTTAATATGGAGCAAAAAAGTAGGTTCGTCAGCTCCAGTTTCTAGAAAAATTCTTAAGAATGCTTAACTAGGCATCAATAAACACATCGAAACGAACATCTGTAGACTTCTCACACTCCAAAAATATTTTCTTTCGAGAGTGAGACTGAAGGAATGTTAGGTGGGATAATAACGCGCTCCAATGAGAAGAACCGCGCCGCTCCTACGCGACCACAGGAACAAAATTTGTCCAGTTACCATGATTCAGTGGCTTCTTCAAGGCCGTGGCATCCCAGCTGATGTTGTGAACCCCAGTACCTTGATAGCAATACATGAACGACACCCTATCCTAGCCGGTGACCAAAGATTTCCGGTTTGCGATCTGGGTCATGGCTTGTGCTTGTGGTCTAACAATCCTATCCACTCTCCAGAATCAGCATTATTTCATATTGCGAACCACGAACATTCCGAAACTTCACTGCGAGTTGTGGTTCCACCAACTTCTGTATTGTTTATGGCAGCTATGAGCAAGCGCCACCAAAAGGCATATCGCGGTGACCAAAACCAGAACATGGTTCAGCGTTTGATCGCGCAGTGAGAGCGATCAATCCTTAGAGCCTTTAAGAGTCCAGTCGCGGGGCCGCGCGATTGTTGACAGGGCGCCGCGGCTGAGGCATCGCATTGAGAATCCCGCAGCGTCGCGATTTTTTTAAATGTGGTGCGATGTCGAAACTTCTTCCCATCCTGATCGATTCTGGTTTTTTTCTTTGCCAGAGAAAAAAACCTTGATCGTTGGTGATCACTCGATTTTTCGTGTTGTAGGTTAGTTTTCCTTTATCAGTCCGCTTCTTGTACATTCTTTTTGTTTGTATATTGCTTTTAGTATTGGTTTTTCTTATTGCAATCATGTTTCTGACTCAAATCCCATAGGGAATCGCTTCGCGATCGCCGCGCCGCGCCACACTGCCAAGCTGAGAGCTTGATCACGAGGCGACCACCACTCGTGACGGGACCTCCTCCAGCCAGCGCGATCGACTCTGAAGACGACGCGAACTGATAGGTATGTGGCGCTACCATGTGATCGAGCCGCGCCGCTACTCAACTCTAAAAAAGGTCTTAGTTAGACTGCATCACATGGCAAAAGTTTTGCTCGCAAACTTATTTCAACGTATACTTGGTCCAAGTTGAATTTTCGTGTGCCGTTTCCCAATAGATGGAAATGTGCTGCAAGAACAATGCCGCCCTTCAATCTCCTCCCTTACACCTTTCAAATCGGAGGGGGAACGGGCTAGACGGAGGGATTCTATAACACCGAAGGCAGTCACCAACGCTCGTTAGTGAATAATATAGTCGCTCAACTGAGAAGGAAAGGGCATTCAAGTGGTGGGAATGTTTTCCTCGAATCTTCGTCCTGTTCTTGAATTGTACCAATCGTGCAGGGAAAAGTATTTTACTTTTGCGTGATGCAAAAGAGCCCAGGTTTTCAGGTTGAGACTGATGGTTCTGATCCCACGAACGCTAACTGCTACCTGCACAAGGTGCGTTTGATGATTATGGACATTGGCTTGGAGTGAGAACCTTGCAGACGATAAAGAACATGGGAACCCCTTTGAGCCTTTCAAAGGAAGCGGTAATCATCTGGCTAACTTATAACTTTGCACCAACCTGCTCGATTCCCCTTTGCTCTCTGCAATGTAGTCTAGATGTTCACCGATATCTAGTCTGCGCCGAGATCCTACCAGGTTACAGGGCGTTCAAGCGTTCTTTTCTGAATTACACCCGGCGCACCCAACATCAAGTTGGACTGAGCAGTTTAGTCCTACGAAGGATATCCCATCTCTGCGACCCAGTAGAAAAAAGTAACCGAACGGAAGTCAGGTTCATGTTCTATCAGTAATGTGACGAGAAGATTCGGCGGTAGAAGACAAATTGAACAGCCGAGTGTACCAAGTTCGGGCGCCTGCGCCGTAGAGAGGACTTGCGCTGAATTCAAACGAGAGCTGAATTTTAGGATTAGTGCCCCTGATCATATGGAAAGGAGATAGATATCACCATCATGCTCAACGATTGTGAGAAAAAAGAGACGAATGAAATTTCTGCTGCAACTCGTTCAGTTCATGGACACAAACTTTTCAAATAGTTTTATAGAGGCCTTTCGTCAAATCTAGTCGAGCGGACCGACCAGACGAAGGCATTTGTGGCATTCGCGACACCAACGGTGAGCCGGCTTTCGATGGCCAGCGACGATCCACAGTCGTTTGCGTGGGTCAATAACCCACCAGTGGAAGCGTGTTGGTACAGAATAGAATGAATGATGGTTTGTGATCAATTACCAAATTAGAGCAGACACAAGAACGAATCGGTACAGGGAAATCTCTGGGAGGTTCCGGAACGGCAGGTCTGTGGTTACATGCGTTGTGATATCGCGGCAATCCGCCCAGGAACAGGTCCGGTCGAGCAGTGGTGTAGACGAGCTACTGGTCGCGGAACTAACGTTATTGGTTAATGACTGATCCCTGCCTAGAGGCAGTGTTTATGATGATTTACGCTCCCGAGTGTTTCCTTTAAAACAATGCGTTGGCCCCCAAAAGTTACTAAAATCAAGAAGAAATGGCGAGAAACGCACCAAAACTATATTTCGTGACATTATTCCATGACATGGACTAGTTGTCTTGTTGGAAGAACATGTCCTCGATGGTTAGTATTAGTTATGGCACGAAGGAAAGAACGAAGCATTAGAGAGTAGAGAATTGCGAAGGACGGGTCTACAAAAGATTTCGTTGTCACAACGAATACTTCCTGTGAGAGTAACGAGGCGAGGTGAGAGTAAAGGATTTCGTGTACATCTGGGGCGTTTTTCTCTATCAATTGCCATTCTGAGGAGTTTAGGGACTGGAGATAGCACCGCAGCAGTGAGTAAGGTTTCGTTTCAGGTGAAATCTCCCAGCAAGGTTAGGCACCAGCCCTTGGAGCAAAAGCAACAATGGTCTCTTTCAACGCCCATTTGCTTGGATGCTTAACACAAGTTTGACGACACTAGGAACCTTGAACTTACGCCATCTTTGTCTGGGACAATGTAGGAGGAGAGTTGTAGAGTCAGAAACCTGTCACTCAAAACCAATTGCGTCGCAACTTTAGAAATACCGGGAGGACGACTCTGACTCGGGTTTCCTGCGGCACACCAGCGATTTTAAGAACTCTCGTTAGAAAGCCTCTCAAAAAGTCGATGATCTAATTTTCGTGTTGCTTATTAGGGTTTCGTTACTTGTCCCATTATAATTCCTTCAGAATAGGAAGTGCCTTTGGGGAGAGTTTATCGTTAGAGTTGTCAGCGTTTATATAGGAGCTGATACTATTCAGCCATCCTGCAATTCTTCAACTCTTTTTATTGTATCCTTTTTTTCGATGGTGCTCTCACTTCACTACTTTTTTTTATTCTACTAACCGTGAAATTATTCGTACCCTGCGGGAGGAGGTTCTGAAGTTGTTATGTTGTTTTGCCTTTATCGAGCGTTCTGGGGCTGTAGAAGGTATTCGGTTGATGCAAAAGTTTCCGGACCTTTCACGACTTTGAATTTAAAACATTTACTTCAAAAACGAATCAGGCTCACCCAACAAAATAATTTCCATCACATTCGAAGATCGAACGCCACCGATTGGGCAGATCATGAATTCCCGACGCGTAGGACTCTGGCTGTTTTGAGTCGAAGTATTCTTCTGAGTCCATTTTGACTTCGTCATCATTAGTGAACTGTTTTCTATCCAGGAAGTGCTGCATCTAGCGGAACAGATGGTAGTCGAAAGGGGTAAGATCTAGGCTATATGAAGAGTGAAGAAGATCTCCCCAGCCCACGTCCAGCAAATTCTGTTCGCCTTCTTCACGACAGTGCTCGGCCACACGTATCTCGGATAACCCGACAGAAACTGCTGAATATGGGCTGGGAAGTTCTTCCTCACTCTTCATATAGCCCAGATCTTGCCCCTTTCGACTACCTTCTGTTCCGCTCGATGCAGCCCTTCCTGAATGGAAAACGGTTCACTAACGATGACGAAATCAAAATGGTCTTAGGAGATTACTTCGACTCGAAAAAGCCAGAGTTCTACGCGTCGGGAATTCATGATCTGCCCAATCGGTGGCGGAGGATCTTTGAATGTGATGGAAATTATTTTGTTGGCTCAGCCTGATTCGTTTTTGAAATAAATGTTTTTTTTATGCAAAGTCGTGAAAAGTCCGGAAACTTTTGAATCAACCTAATAGAACCATAGGAAATCGTCATGCAGGAAAAAACCGTGACTGTCTATGAAACGCATCACAGTGGCACGAACTAATCCATTTCCAACTTAAAGGCACAGTCCAAGCTCAGAGACGAAATCTGAGATTTCCACAGAATTGTGAAGTGGACCCACTCCATATACCACTTGCCAAGTGCGAGCTCTTAATTCCTCCCAATAAGCGAGATATGAAAGGTAGCCACCCTGGGGCGCCCACCCCGGAAAGCCACTTTTGCCCGCCCCTTTTACGATTTTTCGAGCTCGCCAGTGGCGAGATGAACGATGCTTTCCGATCAAAAGCCCCGTTCTTCCCTTCATTCTCGGCCTCTCTCTTCATTCAGGCCAGCTCGCCTACAGCGGTTGCCAATGACGAAAGTTACAAGCCTCGGACAACTCGTCCACCATGCTTCGGCAGCTCAATTTTTGAGGGGCCATAACTCCGTTCCCATTGGGTCTTGAACGATTCCAGAGACATCATTGGCATCAGCGTGTGACCGTTCTCAAGATAGACAGAAAAACAGAAAACCGATTGTGAGGTTGGACTATGCCTTTAATGCTAATCAGCTCCATGTTTTGTGCGCAAACCAAAGAACATCCCGTTCAAAAAGAAACTTTTCCAAGAAAAAATCCGGCTTAATCTCACAAACAATTATGGGTACCCGGAATGAGCGCATTACCATTGTTGAGTAATTTAACTGCAAGTAGATACATTCAATCGGTAAATACATTTAATCGGTAATCATGATATGTAATCGTCTGAGTCGCAATCGTTTTCATCAGTCCAGTTGTTTTCCACAGTTCAGGAGGAGTATGTCCAAACTATTTACATATTTCGGTGCTATGAGCTGTCTTGAACATTTTGTCATCGATTCTGCCGTGTCATTGTATTATCACGTTCCGTCTCACCACACGTTTTGTAGTTTTGTGAATTCTCACAGATTTGTTGTTGTCTGCGCATTCTCAGATTGATTTACACGAGTTTTTGAGCTTGCTTCACGCGAACGTATTAAAACTATAACTATAACCTGTAGTGCCATTTGCAGTGACGTCTGCAATTTGCCGTTAAAAAAAGATACTTCGTCGAAGGCAGCCAGAAGAACCCACGAACCGGCGGCGCCGAATAGAAAACGACCGCTGTATCATTTGAGGCATTTCTTACTGTTATTTTTGACCGTTTACTGTTTGTTCTACTTATTCTGAGGCTTATATTGAGGTGTTACAACGATAAAACTCCTTGAACGTAAGCTGCTCGCCTTCCCGACGAAGGGGTCCGGTAGAGCGACGCCATTTCGTCAGAGCTATTCAGATCGTCGTTTCAGCACGCAATGTATGAGCTTGAATGGGACAACAGAAGCCCCCTCATCAACGGAAGGGAGCCATCCAATCTCTTGCAGATGACATTCTGCTTATAGGCAGCAGTACGGAAGAGCCGTGCTCTTCCGTACTGCTGCCTATGAGCCTAGACTTGTTGCTTAATGTGCAGTGGCATTCTTCTTGAGATGAAGGTATGGAAGACTGAGGTAATGCTCAACCAGTGGTGTGACGACGGACAAGTGTTTCTCCATGGAAACATCGTGGATAAAATGAACAGTTATCTGGGACGTGATGTCAACATGGCGAACGAGCTTATGCATGGAATCGGACGTCGAAGAAAAGCTGTGTCGGATTCTTCGGGCACGATCCAAGAGGTCAAAAAATGAAAATCGTGATGCAAAGCTGTTCTTCACAATACTTCTTCCAGCGTTGAGCCACGGCTGTGACACTTGGACTCACAATAAAGGAGTCTGTGTTGATATGAGGACTACGCGCAGGGCGCGGGAGAGATGTCTTCTGAGAAAGTCGGAGGATTTGAAGGCAGCAACGCCTGAGCACTGGAGATCCCCTGAAAAAAAATCTGTACTTCGCGTCACGTTGGTTCAGACAGACCGAATCCACCAAGTGCAAAAAAAGCAGGGCATACCGTGCGCTGTGTTACTGTTACCCTCATGATATCAAAAGAACCCTTGACCGACTCGCAATGAGCTGGGCCGTTACGATCAATAATTTTTTCAAACAAAGAGGTCCACAGTCGTGAATGGTTGTGTCACTTCCCACAGACGACTGGAGCGAATGTGGTTCACAGTGAGAGCACCTCTGATGAAGATGGACCATCAACGGTGAAGATAAGGCATTCTGGAAGGTTTATATAATGTGAATTGTGTCAGCACATTATTTTTTGCCCATTGAGTGATTAATATTACACTGTGCACGTAACAGTTAAGCGATTGAAGCAATGATTCCTACCTTTAGTTGCTTGGTTATCCAGGTCTAAGGCGTGAATCTATGAGAACTCGTAGCCACCGCAGTTTTAAATGCTTCGACATCTCCAAAATGTTTATTACAAGAGTGTGAAAAATGAGGCTCCAAAAGCTTCGACATCTGCTCAATAAGCTCAATTCGCAGTTCCGCTTATGGTGGAAGATGAAGCCCTGAGTCACTTACTCTTCCGAGTTTGGAAGAGGAAGGAACCGCTGAGTTGGTGTTGAGTTCGGGATGGGTGAAACACCGTTGCCTAGGGGGAAAGAGTTTTCCGGCAACCTTTATGGCCTCTCAATTTATTGGCCTGTCATCTAGTCACTTTAGGTGAGGATATCTATGTCGTGCACTTCCATCTATAGTGTTCCACAATCCGGTATCTGAAACCCAGTGTGGCGCGTATAATTCGAGTAGGAAGCCGCGAAACTGCTTAGCGGGAAAATTTGCACGTGGGAAAACGGATTGAAGATGGTTATCGTCCGACTGTTGTCGCGCCCAACCGTGAGTGCGGCTTCGTAATGGAATGTATAGTTTCCGTTTTCGTTTTAGTCTGACGCATGGGCCAGGTGGTTGGCGCCGTGCGAGGTTGGCGACCTCACTGGGGAATGGGGTTTCGATTCGCTCGGGGTGATGTACCGTCGCAGCCCCGTCCATTCATCAGACTAAAATGATTGTGTGAACTCTATATTCGCTCATGGGCGACATGCAAGAACGCTGCGAAGAAGGTGAGGGAGCCGCTTCGCATCCATTGCGCGCAGCGTTGAGCCACGGGACGACCCCGAGGTGCATGGCGTATATTAGTGTATCGCGGATGTGAATGCACTTCCCACTGCAAACTCTACGCGAGCATTTCTGTCATCCCAGTCGCATTTGCTTCTAATTATCATGATGCACGGGATGATAAAAAAAGCCAGAAAGCGAGTGAGATGGCCAAAAAGTGCGGCCAGGAGTAGAGTTTGCTGCAGAAGGTGCATTTGCGTCCGCGACCCACCAACTTAGGGAGTCGGGGGGTTCTATTCGGCCACGATTGGCTTTCGACTCGACTACAAAGCGGTTGGACGACGATATGGCCACGTAATTTCCTTGCGCCACGTGGCCTAATCGTCGTCCAAGTGAGAAGCACGTGGCGCCAATCATAGCCGTTCCACTCGGCCACGATACGCTTTCGATTCGACTACGTTGAGTTTGTACGACGAACGAGCCACAATGCACATGATTGAACGCGTTGATCGATCGCTTCAGAACTGACCCGGCGCATGTCATCCGCACAGCACGTATATAAGGGGCTCGATCCCAAAGAGAGCGCAGTGCGCCTTTCGGGCCGCTCCTAGAAGGTGACTAAGAGTCACTTTCTGGACGATTTTTGAACCGCTAAAGGGTCTCCCCCACGGTCCTCAGCGAGGGGAGCTCCCTCGCTGTCGACCGTAGCGAGAGTGATGTTCCTGTCGCGGACTGCTGTGGGGGGTCCGTGACTTGGACCGTATCCTTGTTGGGGGGAGACCCACTCCCATCGAAGGTGTGGGAGCCCGCCCCCAGCGCCACGTGCTCATATCGGACAGGCCACGTGCTGCTGCGTGGGAAATAGGGTGCGGCAAAAGTTTTGCCACACTGCGCCACGTGCTCCTATTGAACAGGCCACGTGCTTTAGCGTGGGAAATAGGGTGCGGCAAAAGTTTTGCCTCGCTGCGCCACGTAGTGCTCTCGAACAGGCCACGTGATGCCGCGTGGGAAATGGGGGTGCAGCAAGGGTTTTGTCTCTCTACGCCACGTAGTCCTATTGAACAAGCCACGTGCTCCTCGGAGCAGCACGTGCTGCTGCAAAAAGCCCCTTTAACTCGACTAGGTACCCGAATAGAAAGCCTATCGTGGCCGCATAGGACCCCCGACTCTCTGAGAATATACACCATGTACTTTGGGGCCGTCTCGTGGCTCCCTGACCTTCTTCACAGCGTTCATGCATGCCGCCCCATGTACCCCTTGACATGAGCGTTGGAATTGTGACGCAGTTGTTTGGACCATGCACGTCTTCTCGAAAATCGGGCTGCAGCTTGATTATTGAGAGCCAGATGATCAGTTTACCGTTAACTGGATTATGTTAGTACAACACAAAAAGTGCAGTTTTCCCTAGCCTTATTCACTTTATTCCTATGGCAACCCTAGTTAGTAAATCCATTCCGAGAAAAACCTTGAAACTTGATTTATAACTATATATCACCTTCAGAAGCTTTTTGTAACACTATTTCTTCAGTTACTTCCTGGTTTGCTTTCAGAACCTGTATTTTCAGAATCTACCTATGAGTTTTCAAACTTTTCAGACTTGAAAGCTAATCTCCGACTACTTTCGTAGCAGCAAAGAGGTATTGTTGTAATGAAACTATCGAGGCAGCAGCGCTGAAATGGAAATAGGTTCGAAAATCGTCCACTACATTTTTTTCATCTCACAATCCCTGCCCGTTTTGATAGGCGCTTCCTATGATAATACCACATAGATTATACCAGACATCTGTGATTGTTTGATCGCAATCCTGTCCTTATAGGAAACCAGTAGTTTATTGCAAGGTAACCTGCTTGCAGTCTTGTCGCTAATTGTTGACTACGGGTTTTGTCTGCGTCATTAAATTTGCAGAATCGCACTTACCAATTGAAAACATCGTCCGCGAAGACTTTCGCGTTTCGTTTTCCTGCATAATTTCAACGTACTCCCCGAGTAGTATACGTGTGCAAAGTTTCACTTCTCAGCTCAGTTGAATTATGGAGGAATAGCCGCGCGTGATGGGTCCAATGGGCAGGAAATAAGAATGGTTGCCAGTTGTCTTGGAAGAGACATTCACTTGTTATCCGTATTGACTGACTTCGCCCACTGAAGTCTATTTTCGGGCTACTTATCACATTTGAAATGCAAAACTTCGCCTATGTATAGCGCTGGCAAGGGAGACTTTTTACCTTCTGGTGGCGATCTGGAAAATCCTGTTGTGGTTGCTGTAGGTCTGTGAGAATATATAAATGTGCTCGAAATTGGCTAAATGGCTGCTGGCACGGGTAAGTGTTCCCATCAGAGAATTTCTGGGGCCGTCAGAAATTTTTTTTCGGAATCGGCTCAAAACTTTCAACTGAAGGTGGTTATTCAGGGTGCTGACCCAAATCTGGGACCTATTCCTCGCTAGACTTAGGGTTACTATAGGTTACGGTTGGCATAATGCCTTGTAATTGGCGATACCTACCTTAAAATTCCGAAAATCGAATAATGGACCTCAAATTCGTGTTCAGCGTCCCACATGACACCCACAGTGAAATTTTGAGTCAAATCTGAGACTGACCGAGATACCGTATACCCACCGTAACCTACCATAATTTATCAAAAATCGATAAACGGGTTACAGATTCATGTTAGGCAGCCCGGATAGCCCCTACGTACAAGTTTTTTTGGGAGATTTTGATCGTAGGGTTCTGGAAAACGTCAAAAGTCGCGTTTGGGCAGCAAATTTTCCCCCATTTCGGAACTTCGGACCAAATCAGATGGACTTTCTCAAGTGTTGACAAATGGTCCTCAGATTCGTAATTAGAATTCAAAACAACCCAGAAACAAGTTTGAGCTCAATGCAAGACAATTTTTTTTGAACGCCCTAAAAATTGTCATTCGTGTACCCCTTTTCTATTAGCAAAGCTATGGAAATGCCCACTTTTAAAAATCTCCTGTGAATCTCTGCGCATCTAGCCGATTCTGAGTATGGAATACTGGAGCGCTGTCCTTCCCTAGAACATATTAAAGTTGTATCTCAAAATTCCATCTTATTTGTGCAACCCTCCCTTGTGAGGATTCCATTTCATATATTCATTCCAGTCGAGAAGACCGTGCATTTTACGAATTGTTAACAGAAAACGAAACGAGTGGCTATATTGGAATATTTATTTATTCATTCATTCATTCATTCATTCATTCATTCATTCATTCATCCATTCATTCATTCATTCATTCATTCATCCATTCATTCATTCATTCATTCATTCATTCATTCATTCATTCATTCATTCATTCATTCATTCATTCATTCATTCATTCATTAATTCATTCATTATTACGTCCAATGGACGCGCACGGTAAAACGAATAGTTTGAAGGCAGTGTCCACGATAAAAACCATGTCTGATTTTTTGGTGGCGATCGGTAGCTGCGGAGCCTAGCGCAACTCTAACGTTGAAAAAACTAAGAAAAATGAGCTCGGAACGGACCCCTACGGCCCCAAAGTTGTACGCTCATCACACCCCAGATGCACTTTCCACGCCCACCGACGTGAACAAATGAATGCTCGAGATTGTGATATGAGCGATGGTTTCCGATCAATAGCCCCGTTCTTCCCTTCTTTCTCAACTTCTCTCTTTACTCGGGTCAGCTGGCATACATCGGCTGCAAAATACGGAAGTTACAAGCCTCGGACAACTCGTCCAGCATGCTTCCCTAGCTCAATTTTTGAGGGACCAGAACTCCGTTCCTAGAAGGTCTTGTACGATTCCAAAAACATCATTGGGATCAGCATTGAACCGACTTCAAGATAGGCGAAAAAGCAGAAAAACGATTCTTATCGTGAACACTGCCTTTAAATAGAAATCGGAACTGCAACTGCGCTAATCTCAAAGGAGAAATACCCCTCTAGCAGATCAAAGTATAAATGGCTTCTAGTCAATAATCCGTCATCAGGTTAGTGCGGTATTAATATTTGGAGGGGGGATATATCGGTAGCACATGTCTACCTCGGGTGCCGCGATAACTCAGACAAAGCTGAAACGCTCGAGTGTGCAAATGTACAGATGCCCGCATCAGCCGGCAATGATGCCCTGAGTTATGTAAGACACCATCGGGTTTACCGGAACTTCGGAACACGAGTATACCGACAGCCCTCGAGAGACCGGCAAGTTAGACAAGAGTACAAGCCACCACAGAAAAGAAGCAGCCAATTGAGTAAGTTGAAGCACCAGAGAAAGCAACTGAAGGTAGAGGCGAAAAAGCCAGGGAGAGTATCGGATAATAAATGAGCACTAACCAAATGCGAGTAAATTGCGGTGATTGCTTAAACCGGGTATCAGAAACGTGAGACCGAGAGGGGGGGGGGGGGGTTGGGAGAAACCTAGCACATGAGCTGAATATTCATAGTTATGAGTAGAACTATACTCTGTTTATCTTGCATTGCACAAAACAAGGTCCGCCAATAGTCCTCTAATTGGCCCGCTAGTATCGTAGTGTACGTTCACGACGCGTTCTTGGCAGACCCGGGTGTGCACCCGGTGTGCAGAGCGATCGATTCGTCAATGCCTTTTTTCGGCCACCCACCCTGTTACCCGGGTCTGCCGAGAACGCGTCGTGGACGTACACTACGGTACTAGCGGGCCAATTAGGGGACTATTGGCAGACCGTGTTTTGTGCAATTCAAGATAAACAGAGTATACTTAAAGGCAGCGGTCGCGATCAAAAATGCTTGTCGTCTTTTTCTCTCCCAATCCTTTTCTGGGTCTTGAGTAGTAGGAACTGTGAGAAAAAATCGCGAAAAAACCACTGCTCTGGGTAAAATTTGAAACCTGAACTTTCTTGTCTTTTGATGGTGGACGAGCCCACTCCACATCATAGGCATCGATGACCTCTTATATCAAAAACATCAGCTGGCTTGAAATTTAATTTCAATCAATGTTTTTTTTTCGAATTTATGTAAACAACTAGTCAAAAACATTGACTGAAGTGATGCTTTCATTGTTCAACTGTTTTTATTCGTTAAGTTTGCATTTATTTCGTCCTCCGAATGTCGATGATTTTTGACTGCTCGGCATGAGACTGCGATATTTTTCGTCATCGCTGCGCACGTGTGCATGAACTGGCTTTTTTGGGCCCTAGAAACTCTAATTCTAGCCCGTTTTAGTTGTTTTTTTTTAGTTTTTACCTTCATAGTTTTTCAGCAGTTTTTGATCTAACAAGGGAACCACAATAAGTCATAGTGACCATTCCAGATGAAATGTACTTTTCTAGGACTAGTTTTGGACGAAAAGTCCGAATATGCCCATCGCAGCTGCCTAGACCCACTCTGAAAAAAGTTATGAGCGTTTTCTCTCCGATTTTCCTACCTATTGTACCCTTCAAAAAGCGCATTATTTATACGCAATTCCGGAAAAGGACCTCATAATCGTGTTCAGCGTCCAAAACTACCCCACTAAGCAATGTTTGGGTGAAGGAACATTCTTCAAACTTTGCGCAGACCAACAGCGTTTTGGACTTGAACGGATTTTCGGTTGGGTGTTTATTTATACCAATTAGAGGGCTCTCGAAGCGTTCTAGAAAAATATTCCAGATTTGACTAAAAAATCGTCCTGGGGGGTTATTTGGGGTGCTGATCACGAATTTGAGGTTCATTTGTGGTTTTTACAAAGTTTTCGACTAAATTTGCTCAAAGCTTCCCACTGGCAGAGAAAATTGACGGCTAAATCAACTTTTGACGATTTCCGGAATGTGAAGACAGATGTGGCTCAAATCGTTTCTGTGGGGGTTATCTGGAGTGCTGAACACGAATCTGATGTCAGTTTATCGATTTTTGTCAGCTTACGATAGATTACGGTGGGTCTACGGTAGTTTGGTCGAAGTCTCAGATTTGTCTCAAAGTTTCTATGTGGGGGTTATTTGGGGTGCTGAATACGAATTCCATGTCCATTTGTCGAATATGGAGGTAGGTTTTGCCCTCTAAATGACATGTTACCTACCGTAACCTACGGTAAACCTCAAAATTCTGACAAGCTGACCCCAGATTCGTGTTCAGCGCCCCAGATTACCCCTACGTACATGTTTTTAGCAAAATCCGGAGAAAAATTTAAAAACACCCTAAAAATTCCATGGGGGAACCCTTACCTTGCCGCGAAGGTTTGAAAGACGCTCATAACTTTTTTCGGAGTAAGTCTAGGCAGCTGTGATGGGCATATTTGGACTTTCCGTTTGAAAATGGTCCTAGAAAAGTACATTTCATTTGGAATGGTCTCTATGACTTATTGTGATTCCCTTGTAAGCTGATTTTCGTAGTTTTTTCGATAACGCTTTTCATTGTGACCACTGCCTTTAAAGAAGACCACGAGACGAAGCACGTTGGTCTCACAGCTGTCGCGCTTTGCAAGGTGTTCAGAAGTCTGAGATCAGGGACCGTATTGGCTGGTTTCAAAAATCATTCCGGGAGGCTCCCGTTCTTTCATGATTACGTGAATGGGAATTAAACGCGACTAGAGTAGCACTGTCTCAACCGAGATATAGTCTACAGCAATGGAAGTAGGACCTGGTGAGGTTGCGGACTCGTCCTAACATACGGTAGTTTGTTAGTGGTATCACCCATTTTTCCGAAACAGCTGTGATAGATCGGTGAGTCTGTGTTTTCACCGATATGGCTACATTTGTGGAAGCAATGAAAACAGGTGAGAATGTGAGAGTGGAAACAAAAACTCAACGACCAATCTCGGTTATCTCGAGAAAATGAGTGATAACACAATCAGACTACAGTATGTTAGGAAGAGTCCGCAACCTCACCAGGTCCTACTTCCATTGCTGTAGACTATATTAAAGTTGACCTCTAAGGACAAGCAAGCTTCACTGGTAGCAGAGATTTAGGTCTTTATCATGTATGCCTTCGTACTTAGTTGATTGTGTTCTTGGCATAGACTAGTGACAGTATAGATGCTGCCCTACCGTGTGGGATCCTTGGTGATGAATTAACCCTCTCGCCACTAAAATGTATAATGCTGATAAGCGGAGGGCGAGAGTTTGCACGGTAGGTGCTATTAGAGAAATTGGGTTATCTGCCTGTCTGCTGCCCTATATGAGGAGCAAAGTGTAGACCGCCAGAATGAAAAGAGAGAAAGCGCGACACGGGATGTCTGACAGACCCTTTCGCAATGTTTTAGGCCTATTTTAGAAATCTATCGCAGCGCGGCGCGATTGGATGTTATCTGTTGACATAGATCAATAACACGTCGACTCGTCGACTCGCATACGAAAAATGACGACGCGCCGCGGTCGAACCTTGAAAACACCCTTAAAAGGGCTGCAGAGTAGAGTATATCAACCGAATAAAAATTTTCGAATATTCGAATAAACGAATTATTCGGAAAATCGACTCTTTCGAATATTCGAATAAACAAATTATTCGAAAGATTGACCTCTCCGAATATTCGAATAAACGAAATATTCGAAAAATAGACTTCTCCGAATATTCGAATGAACGAATTATTCGAAAAATAGACTTCTCCGAATATTCGAATAAACGAATTATTCGAAAATTTGACTCTTCCGAATAATCGAATTACTCGAATGATTCGAATACGAATAATTCGAATATTCGGCCAAAATCGCGAGTATTCGAATAAGAAGTACGGACCGAGTACGCATAATCAAACCGCCGTTCGCGGCACTTCCAAATTTCTTGACCTTTTTTGTATAGTATTATATACATAAAAGCTATGCCAATGTACTTCCACGAAAAAGACATTCCACATTATATCATAAGAGTATTCAAACTAACATTTACCATTGTCTATGAGTAGTTGTTAAACGATGCGATCAAATTCTCTGGATTTTCTAAACAATATCTACCAACAGTATCCGAATTTCCTATCAGTTTAGGGTGCTATCTGAGCAGGGGGGGCACTTTTGTATCGCACCTGGTCACGCCCATTTTTCCGTGCCGCAATCACTCCTGATTTGTGCGGGGAGGGAAAACCCGAGTAGGTGCTCAAATTTAGTGCGGCACGATAAAATGGGCGGGGCCAAGTGCACCCAGACATAGTGGCCCCCCACCGCTAAGATAGCACCCAGTTTGGTTGGAGACATTTTACCTCTGCAAAAATATTAGGTGAATGTTTAATAAGAACCGGCTCAAAGCTGCAGCGATTGACCTAAATTCATGGCAATTAAGTATTACGTAATACTCAAGCAAGTAGCCGTTTCTGGAACTTCGCTCGAATCTGTTTGGGACATACTCCATCAGATGAAAAACAGTATCTGTTACGTCTGCCCACGAATTCGGTGCTGAGCGAGATACTCCACCATTAGGTTTCTGACTATCTCATGTTTTATATTTGAGTATTCCGATTATATTCGAACTTTCTACCAGTTTGATCGGGGACATTCACCTCTGGACCGCAGAAATGGACATGTGCCGGAGACTCTGCTTCTTATTTTTCTGAAATTATTCGTTTATTCGGCCGAATATTCGAATATTGGGCCGTTCGAATATTCGAATAAACGAGTTATTCGAAAAATTGACTTCCGAATATTCGAATAAACGAATTATTCGTAAAATTGACTTTTCCGAATATTCGAATAAACGAATTATTCGTAAAATTGACTTTTCCGAATATTCGAATAAACGAATTATTCGAAAAATTGACTTTCCAAATAATCGAATTATTCGAATATTCGAATACTCGTTTATTCGGCCGAACATTCGTTTTCCGAATATTCGTTGACATAGTCTACTGCAGAGTGACAACGACCGGCGAGTGGTCGCAGTGCGCCAGTCTTAACCCGGCGATAAAAGAAGTTTCTGGACAATTTCGTATCGGCGTCGGTCGCTCAACGCTGAGGCGAGCGACGCGACGCAATGTTTGCAATCCATTTCGAACAAAAATCGATATGCCTGCTTTGCGCTGTCACTGGTCGCGGGAAATATGATACCGGCCTGAGAGAGACGCAGGACCGTCAAATCACTACAGGAGTGGCGACGAAGGGCAGGGAGCGTTCCGACGCATGCACGAGGAAAAAGGGAAAAAAGCACATTCCTTCAGTAAAGTGTGAGGCGAAGGTTACGTCGCACCCGCTTACGATCAATGGCAGTAAGATTCATTCCGAAATAGAGGACACAATGACTGCTCGACCGGGTTGTTTTCAGTTTGTCGGTTCGAAATCCGAATCGGATTTAATCTCAGCTATTCGAAATTGGGAACTCGAAAAAAGGGGTCATTCGAATATATTCGATATTCGGTCTTTTCGTCCAGGGCACAACTATTATATAATGCATGCTGAGGTGCCATAGCTGGCCGGCACCCTTAAATCTTGCTTCGGTGACAATGCATGAAGATCTGTCCCAACGAATTTTCCTGGTCAAGTGATATATGTATGTAGATACTTCCAGCAGTCTCCGATGCAGAGAAATATTTTTGCATCGGGTGAACCACCACTAGTAAAGTGTTGGGGTTGCGCGTATCTGCACCGCTCTTTGTTTCCTTATTGCTGATTTCCACTGTTTCCTTTGCTACTTTTCCAACTGTTTCTCTTCACATTTGATATGAAGTCACGTACTGTGGGCGTATTAAATAAATAATTAATATATAATGACTGGTAAATGTTATTCAGACGGGTAGCTAACACACCCGGCTAGTTAGTGATCTGCTCAAGCTTATCTAGAATATCGTCCACTAATTTTTCCTGGTTAGCTGGCACATATACTGGACATTAATTCTATTAAAGCTATCTGAGGTGTGTTATTCGGAGAAATTCATCTAGGTTAGAGGCACTACAGAAGCGTTGATGAGCTCTATGGTGCAATTCTTGACTTATGAAAGGGAAGCAGGCCAACGCTGATATGGAAGTTGTGCTAATCCATGTGTCACCTTGCTTTCGAAGTTGAATTTTACGGGGGAGATCCCGATACATTTTGATTCGCAATGAAGGATCACTTATTCGCAGTTGTACAATCGTTTAGACAAGTGCCTTTATAGTTTTGAAACAGTGAAAAAACAGAAAATTTTTGAAAAAATGGCTAAAAATAAATCTGGCAGGGGACTTTGTCCTGGACTAGTGTATACGAAAGGGAACGAGTCGTCAATTGTGCGAAATGGTGCCCGCAACCATTTATTGGTCTAGTTACCCTAGGAAAATAGGGTGCCTTTACAGTTATGAAACGCATTGTAGTACACCACAGGGCTGTGCGTTAAAACGTTAACGTGTTAACGCATTTACGGGTTAACGCGGTTTTTTTCGGAAAATCAACGATTAACGCTTAACGAAAAGGTTCTAAAATCACGTTAATTCGGATTCGTTAATTGCCGTCGAATTACGGCACTGATTGATATGCTTCAACTGGAAAATTTCAAAACTGGGGCCGTGCACGTCGAAACATTCTTGCTCGTTGTGAAATATATTGCAGACCTCAATGTTTTCCATTCCATTGTTTATCTATTTCTGTTAATTCTTCTCAATGTCGGAGAATTCCATTTCGTGCTCCAATAAGGAAATGTGAGGTTTAATCTACCTTTTTGCGGTCGAGTAAGGCACCAAACGAGGGTTGGGAACGGGGATTGAATACTGGGTTCCAAATCTGGTGGACCGCACTACAGACTAAACCGAGAAAGGGAATTAAATCTGCGTCAATTGTACACATATACAAAACCAATCCGAAGTGCGGCAAATGCCGTAGATTATAGAGCTTTTGAGCAAGGTTACAAGGATATCATTCTACATACGTATGTCAGCCAGTGTAGCACACCACTTGCCAAAAAGTTCCAGACACCCCTTCTGGAGTCCTATCCACTTTCCACGGCATCCTGTTTACAATTTTCTGGGTTGCAGTGCATCCTCCACATGCGCTTATCACTCTTTACACGGCGCACTCTACACATAAAGCGCTACTCAGTTCCTGCGACGCTGCGCACGCCCGCATGAAGCGCTAACCATTTTTCACGACGTCCTGCTGATGTCATCTGAACGCCCACCCACTTTCCACGACGTCTTCATCTGAAGCCCTAGCTACATTCCATGACATCATCTGAAGGCCCACTCCTTTTCCACGAAGTCCTGGCCACGTCATCTAGAGCCTCACCCACTTTCCAAAACGTCCTGCTGACATTTTTCTGGGACCTCTGATGATTTATCGATTTTTGCTGTGGTCAGGTAATGCTTCAAAATTTGTTAACGAAATCCAAAATTAACGGGTTAACGCGATTTTTTTTTCGAAAATTAACGATTAACGCTTAACGAAAAAACAAATTTCCATTAACGCACACCCCTGGTACACAACGCGTCCTCGCTGATGTAACCTAAAGACGATCTCCCTGAGTGTTTAAGCCCAGACTGTCTTCGAAAAATGTTTCCAAATTCAGTCCTACACATACAGTTGACCGCAATGTTAAAAGGACATGGTGAGGTTGCGGACTCGCGCTGAAACTACGATAGAATCTGGCTTTTTGCCAGATTTCGTCATCGATCGGCGCCGCAGCTGATATTCTCGTGAGCAGAGAGACGACGGTTGGCGCCGATAGATGACGATATCTGGCAAACTGCCAGATTCTACCGTAATTTAGTGCGAGGCCGCAACCGCACCATGTCCTTTTAACATTGCGGTCAACTGTATGTACCAATGTATCTCGTCCCGATTGTGTGATACATCCTCACGTTGTCAGTATCCGCTCCTGTGCGCATGTAGTGTAACGAGACTGTAGTTGAATACATGTAGTTATTTTTAAAAGTTCATTATGTCGGATACGTGTAATTATCTCTGAAAGTCCATCATGCCCTTTCGAGAATTCTTGCCTACGTAATTGGTTGTATCTCGCCGAATCTCGCTCTCGCTAATGGTTGAATAAAGATTATGCTCACTCTATTAGTTTGACAACATCGCTCTTTTCAGATGCGAAAATATAATTGGTCTTTCAATGTCTCTCTCTTGGACCGTTGGCTTTCACTCCCCGTCCTAGCCTCCCACTTAAAGGCAGTGTCTACGATAAATCTCGTTCTCGTGGTTTCAGTGTGAAACACTAAGATGGCAGATGCTGGAGTGGATAGGGTAGAAGAAAGCAAGTAAAACGGGCCAGATATCGATAAAAACGGCTTTGAAGGTTATCCCGGTCCGCCCCCCCCCCATTCGGACGAGTTTGTGGAGCCGTACACGTTTCGATAGCGAGTTGCCAAGCAACTCAGCCGCGTCCAGCCTGATCGATTCGCACAGCTTTCGCGATCAGCGCGCGCTTGCGGAAATCAGCAGGGTCCATCCCCTGAACGTTAGAAACCATTATTTCAGCTTACTCTGGACGTTCTTCTTTGCTGTTTCTTCACTATTAGTTACCTCACGACCAAACAATCCCTACTGATCGCTTTTGCCTACGGATGATGATTGGATTGTGTTAAGCTTCCCCATTAGCTAGAGCAAGTTAGTGTCTTCTATCATTTTCAGTAGCTAAATGTAATAAACAGTCAGAAGCCCATTAATTTTATCGTGAACACTGTCTTTGAATGTTAATGAAAGAGTGTTTACTGCTTCAGTATGCTTCAGTATAAGATCTATGGAAATTCAAGAGTTAACATAATAATAACAAGCCCAAAGTCTTGGTGAGGTTTCTGTGGAGGTGGGGATTACCTGAGGTAAAGGCTCATTCATGGAAGTAGGGAGTCTTCTGGGCGTTCACGGAGTTAAGAATTCCTTCAAGATAAGATTCTTCAGTTATATCATGTCAAATATTTGGGCTCGATTTCTCGAGATTAGGGTTAGGGCGAGTACGCGATCCACTTTAAAGGCAGTGTTCCCGATGAATATCGCATTCGAGTTCGACCCAAAAATGGGATTGTTTGGTCGTGAGGTAACTAATAGTGAAGAAACAGGGAAGAGGAACGTTCAGAATAAGTCAAAACAACGGGTTCTGAATTCAGGGCGTGGACGAGAATCATGGGCCCTGCTGATTTCGGCAAGCGCTCTAATCGCGAATACTGCGCGAATATATAATGCTAACTGCGGCAGAGTTGCTTGGCAATTTGCCATCGAAACGTGTGCGGCGCCACAAGCTCGTCCGATTGGGGGTGGACCGGGATAGGTAGGCGCACCGGAAGAGCTTTCAAAGCCGTTTGTATTTATTTCTGCCCAGTTTTCATTGCTTTCTTCGACCCTATCCTCTACAGCACCTGCCAACTTAGTGTTTCACACCGAAACCTCGAGAACGAGATTTATCGTGAACACTGCCCTTAAGAACTAGTTGATTTGGCAGCTGAGTTCTTACAAACTCCTTAGCGACTGCCGTCTTCCATGGCCACCGTTCTGCTGTCTATATCAACCAACGCCTTTTATGGGATCTCAATACTCACAATGTAAAGCCAGCCACTAGATGAGAAACAGTTCATTACAACAGAAGAAAAATTATCAACAATGAGATCCTTCTCCCAGAAATGAGCTGGCAGGGTCTAGTTCCCGGAATGTTTCCACTTTACGAAGTAGTACTGCGGGCTTGCCGAAAGACCTCTATTAGGAGATACCTGCTAACCTCTTCATCACTACTTACCTTCCTTTTAGGTTCCTCACATAACCCACGCATTTGTTCTCTGATTTGTTGCCTTTCTTGGGGGAACGGTTCGCACTTGAACCCTACTAAACTAGAGCAAAACTAAAAAAAATTAAAAAAGAACAAAAAAAGTGCAGTAGGAGATGCAAAAAGTGAATCAAAGAAAACCACTCTAGTTTGGTTCCATTTGTAGATTGCATTACTTATTCTGAACAGTAATAGAATGATAAAGTTCGTAAAAGTTTTTTTTTGTTACTGGAATGGAAGGATTTTAGAGATGACATGGAATAGAATGATTTTAGGTATGAAATGTTTTGCAACTGTCTTCAGACAATTTATATGTCCAGCTAACACGGGACTCTTCAGTGGATAAGGTGGCTAGGAGTTTTTAATAAATACAAATTGAGGGAATATTATTATTGCCCAGTTCATGTTCAGTAGTGTGATGATCTTGCTAACGAGAACAAACGAACGGGCTTGAAGACTACTACCAGTGCTGATTTCTCAGCCTCTTTTATGTATATCATTGGTGCAAACTCATCTTTGAACCCGTTTGTTTATGCTCGTTTGCAAATACATCGCACCACTGAACTTTGGATCCGAAGTGACTGGGTCACCGGATGTGTTAATTATGACGCCATCAAACCACGTGGCCGCCTGCAATGCTCTCTTGCCGGGTGATCCTTGATTTTCCCACGCAACCCATTCGTATCCAATGACAAACTTTTTTTTCTGAAAACTGGTCTACAGCGCCTACTGTGCTCTGTTAGCCATCATATCACCAACTGCTCATCGCTGCTCAACTCCATTCCAGGGCTTCTTGGAAAAGCGCTACTCTATCGGAGAGCCACGGTTATTGATCCATGCTTTGGTTCTCTAAGCCTCGTGTCGCTATAAATGCTGCGTTGGTATGTAGGATGAACGTTGGCTATCATGTTTCGTGTGAACGGCGTTATTTTGTTGTGGTTAACTTGGCCTCCGCCCATGTCCTGGTTCATGTGAACTGCTAAACCTTATGTCAATTAAGCGCTGTAATCTCGGAAACATCATCTTCTTCTTCTGCCGCTGCTGTATTTGTAGAGAGGAATAAAGAGATCACCGAAACACGATCACATTTCGGTGCTCCGGCCTGGTGTATAGCCATTGACCGTCGTTTTCGATGCAGGTGGTGAAGCTGCATCTCTTGCCGCGACTTTTCCGCCCGTATTGCGAAATTCTCGTGCTTTATGCCTTTGCCTCTTGTCACTTATCAACATGTTTCATCGAATAATACCCAGAATAAGAATCACATCAGCTGTTGTCATGCAAAACTGCGGTTATGCATTTCTGTACTCCAGTATGTTTTCGCTACTCATTTATGCGCGCACCCACCAATTTCCGGTGGGAGTTTGCCGTTCATTGAAATTGATTGAAAACTGGGATTTGAAGAAAAATATTCTTCAGAGCCTGGTTCCGACTCTCAGCTTCTTTGAATCGTCTTATTGGGCATGGGGTAGAATGTTGATGCAGTATAATATGTTACGAAGTACTGAATGAGTCCGGCAATAAAATAGGACACGCGGTAGATGACAATCATAAACTGTGAAGCCCCTTTCATTTCTTGCCGGTCGACGTCGGAGGACTCGTTATCAAATTTGATAAGTCAAGATAGATAAAACGGAAGAGTGTCAACGGATTCCGGGGTCGTATTCGCCAACAACCCGCCGAGGGTAGTCGAAGGGAGGCGGAAGGGATGATACCGCGCGCGGCAGAGGAGCAGATCAACCCATCTTACACCATGTAAGATGGAAATGCAAACTGTGTTACGTATCGATATCACTGCGAAAAGATAAAGATTCCATCACGCAGCGGCCATTCTTCAGCTATGCGATCCGAAAAATTCCGGCGATCGCGAGGGAAGCCAACGGAGGCGAAAATTGGCCGTGGAGCGCGCACTTTGTACTGAAGTTTCACCTCATCTACTCTTCGACTCCCCGGCGGGTTGATGGCGAATACGACTCCTGGAGTGTCAAAGGCGCTTCACTATTTGCCTATCATTGTCGATGGTGCACCTAGAGTGCAACATAATTATAAATATAAATAAAACGGATAAGATTGAGTAGATAGATTGTTCACATTCGATAACGAGTCGTCCGACATCGGTCGGGCAACTGTGAAAGGGGTTTAGGGATACATTTCAGTGAAACAGGAAATCATGCGATACTCCATCATGTGATGCAGTTTGTCTACGGTTTCAAAAAGAACAAGAAAGTAGAAAGAAAAATTAAAATGCGTATTGATGACGAATGAGCTTCCGTAGAAGTCTGGGTAAGGCGTCTACTAATAGCCGCAGGACCTCAAAGATTAAACCTTAAGATCGAAATAGTGGACGAATCTCCCTCATTGTCAGTAATTCATGCTCGCATCGTAACAAGGACATCATCAACATGCTCCTCCCTCTCGCCTGTGTTTCTTATATCGTCCATCACTGGATGAGGGATCGCTGCGACACTACTTGGCGGGAAAAAATGCGCGCGGGAAAACGAAGGGAGAGTGGCTATTGATCGCGCAATTTTTCCCGCCAAGCAGCGTAGCGGCGATCCCTCATCCAGTGACTGACGATATGTATGTACATAGTTAGTATTGCATGTCGTATGTCGCTGAAATATTTACATCAAGTTGATTGTAAGATCTGGGTAAGCTGAAAGTGTCGATGCATGAACGAGTGGAAATTGGGGAAGGTAATTTTGAAGCATGAGGGCAATTTTGAAGCTTGTTGTACTATGCTGGCTTCCTTCCTCATAGAGTTTGCTTAATCTGTCTCTGTATGTGGGTGACCAAAAAGAAATTCGGTGGTTTTACTCCGTGAAATAAACGCAGGCCTGCAATATTGTGTTAACGTATGCATCATTGGTGGGTCACACCTCAGAAGTTTTTGATGAAGTTACATGGAGTTATCACGAGCGAATGAAGTTACATGTGCTCTTTCTGAATTATTTAATTCACATGCAAGTCCAAGACTTACAAGCTGCTTACACGAAGATAGTCAAATCACGTGCGACTTGTGACACTGGCGAGTATCATGGTTGCCGCGTTTATGGCCCTGCAACTGATTGGCCTATCGCTCAATACTCAGCCAAGGCGAGTGTTTGTAGGGGCCAGCTGCAACACTGTTCATTTTTTTCATGTAGCCCTTATGTTTTTGTTCACCTGTGGTGTTTACGTCTTTTTATGTTTTGATATAAAAAATTTCATACATCACACCCCAGGCTGAACCCTGTTATGACAAAAGTAAAACCATGCTTTGGTCGGAAATACATAACATCGGCATGGATCATGAAGAGACTTTGCGTTCCCCATTGGAGGTTGGCGCAAACTCGGTGCACCTATGTTATAACATATGGCACCGAGTTTGCGCCAACCTTCAACAGTGAACGCGAAGTCTCTTCCGTATCCATGTTGACGTTAGTCTTCGGCTTAGATTTTGTAATAAAAAGGGGCATAACTTATAGTCGGCACTGATCGCACTGATACCTTGCGTTCTTTATTGTATGTTGGCGCGAACTCGGTGCGCATACAGGCTACAAAACGGCGAAATTCACATGGTTCCTACGCGTGCTGGTACGGAGCGGAGGTTTGAGACAGTGAGAGAGCGGAGGGCAGACGGAGACTGAGGCGTCGCGCGCGCCGCTCGCGCCTCGAATGATGTGAATTACGACGTTTTATAGGGGGTATGTGATGACATAGGTGCACCCAATCTGCGTCAGTGCATCAAAAGGAATACAAAGTGTCTATGGGGTGAATACCGACCAGGGTAAGGCACGCCCTGATTATCGGCCCGTCGGAAGTGCGGTCCCCCCCATGTTGAAAAATTTTCTCCCTTACCCCACACCCCCCCCCCCTTCCCAACTCAATGAGGTCTTGACTGTACCACGTATAGTGAGTAATTTTTACTGTAATTCAATTGTGCTGAAAATGGATAATTATGAAGAAACTTTTCAAAAATGAGGTCCTGTGGGCGATACCTTTAATATAATACGTCTATATATAGTTTGCCCTAGGATGCACTAAGTCAAAGCAACATTTTTGGCAACTTTGACACCCCGGGCGACACACTCATCGTCCTTCTTTCGGCCCCAAAAGGTCCGCGATTCATGATGACCGGTAAAAGCCCTGCGCCCTCCTTCCTCAAGGCCAGGGCTGCGGCCCCCTCGGTTATGACAACCGAGGGTGCTTTAGCCTGATGCCGACGGTATGTAATGTAGTTATAGCCTGGTAAAAGGAACCAGATCTTGAATAAGTTGCTATATCACCTATCTGCAGGGGTAAGATTACGTAACAGTATTCGAAAACCATGGTTTTCAAAATTTCGAATATGGTCGAAATGCTCGATATTCATATTCTACATTCTAAATTTTCTACGCGAGTGTATTCAGCCTCCATCGATGATGCTCACCTTCCTCAGAAATTGAGGACTGCATGTGTGGTCTTGGGCATCCACAAAGAGCTCCGCGTTCCGCAGTTCGAAAGGAGCGAGCGTTTTTTTTTCTGCCTAAACTTCTTTATCGGCAGCTATACTTCGCCATTATTGGGGCCTCAACTGGTCGTCGAATAAAGTTTGAGATCTCAGTAGAAACGCCCAAGAGTTTATATCATGATCATTGTTGAAAACTATTCACAGTATTGTAGTCCGCCAATGACTTGTTCAGAGAAGGTTTTGCAATCTGTAGCGCACTAGGATGTATTCGTTTTGATAACAGAATCCTAATGTGACTTGCCATGCTACCTACGTGATGTTTCTAGAAACAACCAAAACGCTTCTAATAATGATTAGAAAGTTTAATGACAAGTTCGAAAAAGAAGTTTTGATGATAAACGGGTTCGTCTAGAAGTCTGGGTTTAACACCATTTCATTGTCGCACAATCCTAAAGATCAAATCCTTCGGAGGGGGGGGGAGGGGTTGCCCTTAAACAGGATTCTTAATGACGGTGTTGTTAAGGCTCAATGGCAATTAATACACAGACGCCTCTTTTTGTTAGTACACTATACTCGCATCGTATTAGGGACATTAATAACGCCCACTTCTCCCTTTGTTGTGCCCTAGGACGGCATGCTGCGTTTGCTCTAATTTTATATTCTATTCTGGCTCATCTGAGCGTAGGGGTGACCTAGCGGAAATTCCATCAGTTAAATGTGAGAGGTGCGAGGATGTTATTGTTGTGGTATGGTGACATCCCTCTTGATATATTTAGCATATACTGAGTCTGTGTGTGTGTGAACAAATGAGATTGGATGGGATCCATTTTAAGGCCCCCTCCATAAACGGGCGACAGCTGGTAGTCTCACCCGCCCAATTTGCAGGTAAAGCACGCAAAACGATGACAAATATTGTCCTTCGATAGTCCCTCCTAGGTCGTACCTCTACGTCGTCTGTGATCCCACCTAGTCCCACCCGGTCGATACGTACATAAGTGAGAGGTATTGTATACTTTTGCGACACACGGTCGTGTAGCTGTTCTGCACAGATGCAGCGACAAGGGTAACGAGAGGATTCGACACATTTGCAGTATGTCAGCCTTCCGCGACACGTCGCTGCGATGGACCAACTGTTCGCACGACGGCCGATGCGTTGCTCCGATGCGGCCGCGTTTTTTGTTAGATAGCCCGCCTGTCGTTCATGACATCGACAAACTCGCTTAATCGCTGAGCAGCTAGGAGACATCATTGAGGTTTCTAGGCCAAGGCCGTTCCCTAGCTGCTGAAAAAGTGTGCGTAGCGGGGCGGAACCACCGCAGCATATGCTGCTGCCAGTTTTGCGTTTGAAACCCCAGTTCACGGGACATATGCGGCTGCCAGCCCTGGTATCCACGCCACATCTCGCGACGTATGCTGCTCCCAGCGCGCGTCCGAGTGCGACAAGGTGCGCTCACCGTCGGCAGTGTTCCGAGACGCGCACCATCACTGAAAATTCGCCGTGAGCGCACCATAACAAAAATTATCCGGCCTGACATGCCCCGGGGACATGCCACTGTGGTAATCCGCTTTGGGGTCTCCAGGGGGGGGGTCACCCCACTGCCACGGTCCGCAACGGGTGCACCCCACCGTGGACCGTGGGGAGGTGGCCCCACAGTTGGGTACCCCCCCCCCCCGAGCTGTGGGGAGCCTCTTCCCCTCGGCGACAAAAATTATCCTCCGGTATCCGGTGGATCTTCTGGTGAGTGACTCGAGGCCACCTTCCAGGTCCGACGCCGAAGAGCCGACTGAAACACACTGTGAAATGAGAAGCCTTTTATACCAGCATGCCAGGATTAGACCACTTAGGAAGAGGGGTGGGCGGAGCCATCCAATGGCGAGCGGCTGCTGGCTCTAGGACATTTTTCTTCCGTAGGGCGCCGGAGCTCCGCGACATATGCTGCATTTCCAGCATCATGAAACGATATCCTGCGACGATGGAGTTTGGAACGCTGGGTCCATCAGCCAATCACAAACTGGTGGGCGGTGGTCAGCAGATAAATCCCTGATGCTGCTCAGAAAATGAGATTCCGTTTCAGTGCCCTAGCTGCTCAGCGAATATCTGAGAAGAATACCATTCACCCTAGGTCGTCCGTAGTTCCTTCTAGGTCGTTGTGCCGCTTCCTTCTAGCTCGTCGATTTGCAAGTACGGCGGGGATCATACGTTCAGCGACGAGCGACGCGAGGCGCGATGCGACTAATATTGACCTATTCTGACATGCCTGATATGCACTGTCGCTGTCGCTGGTCGCGGGAAGTATGATCCCGGCCTAGCGCACTCAGAACGAGGACAAAAATGTTTTTTATTGATCCCCATTGGTCGTTCGTAGTCCCTCCCTGTCCCACACCAATCGAAGTTGAATCAGTAATACCATTAGCATTATTGCGCGATTCCGTCAAGCTTTACTCGTATACTATAATTTTTATGTGGTTCGCTTGTCTACATGTGTGCGTTAGTCCTGCTTCTAGTGCCTGCGGTTCCGCGTCTGGTCAGCTTCGCATTGATTTTGTTCTACGTGGATTTCAATAGCACGCACTACATGTTTGAACCTACGAAAGTAGGGGTTCAGCTAGTTTCGCTCCAAATGAATGTTGTTGGTTCGTTATGTTTAGAGTTCTTTTAGTTTTGTTGCCATCATCTTTATTTTTTTTTTATTCGCATTTCCAGTGTACTCGTTTTGCTGCTTGGGCCATATGGGCATAGAGCACCTTGCGTGCAGTTAATAAATAATAAATAAGCTTGCCCTAGGCTGGCTGATGGACGACCCAGGCGGGACTACGGACGACCTAGGAGGGGCTACTTCGGATTATCGCCCAACTATAATGGGGTCCCGAGAAAGTGTTTGGGTAGTAAATCCAATATCTCAAGATTCTGTGCGATATATTGAAAAGCTATGATCATTGTTGCATCGCCATGTCGCACCGGCGAGTCGTACTACACACGGCAGGAAGCAGGAACAGTAAGTTGATGACAAACTCGTTGCAGCCTATGAACCAAGGTATAGACGACCACGCAAAATTTCTGGAACGATTGAGCAATTTCGTATTGATTGCCGTCTATAGCACCGCCTTCGTGGTGTTCATTGCGTTGGCATTTGTCATGTTTGCAGCGAGAAATTTCTTTCATCCCATGTTCAGGTACTTTCAAATTGAAGTTTAACAAAGACGTTTAGTTATTGCAAGACTTCGGTTTAGTTTGCTTTTCTCACTTATAACACTTGGCTATGCTGCCTGCAGTGTAGTAATGCTGATCATAATCTCACTGCATTTATCACTCTATAACGGTGCTCAAGTGTATGCATTTCTTAATACATTATATCAAGGAGTTTATATCTACTTAAGTTGCATCGGTCAGTTTGGATATTTTCATATTTTTTGTTAAAGCAGTGTTCACGATAAAAGTCGTTTCTCAGTTTTTTTCGCCTATCTTTAAAATGGTTTCATGCTGATTTCAATGATGTCTCTGGAATCGTAGAAGACCCCTAGAAACGGAGTTATGGCCTCTCAAAATGCAGCTAGAGGAGCATTGTGGACGAGTTGTCCGAGGCTTGTAACTCCCGTTTTTTGCAGCCGATGTGTGCGAGCTGACCTGAGTAAAGAGAGACGTTGAGAATGAAGGGAAAGCGGGGCTTTTGATCGGAAACCATCGCTCATCTAACCACAAATTCAGGGAAACTGTTATAGGACGTGGGCGGAGTGGCTCAATGGTTTGGCTGGCCCACCAGATTTTCACCCACTTTTTTTCGCCGTTTTTCGTCGCACTTCCGTTCTAAGTCTTCTGAGAGGGACCCAAAGTTGGGGGAAAAACGTTTTAGCCAAAAAAAACTTGCAACTTTTTCTTTGTGAGTACTGCCTTTTATCCAGTATACGAAGTCGCTTGCTCAGAGAACATTTTTCTGCATTTTCATGTTTACCCTCTAACTCACTCGAATCTCAATTTTCGAAGAACAATGCGGGGTAAAACATTGAATTTCGTTTTATTGAACAGAGCATTTTAGTTTTCGCCAAAACATTGTTGCTCCTTCATTGAAGCACTACTAATCGAGATTCTTGCCCTCTCCAGGTACTGGGACTCAAATTAGGCCATGAGACTAAAGCCATCGACTGCTCTCTTCCAAAGCCTCGTCGGTGGCTCGGGACGTTGTAACTCGCCCAGACCTTGAACCTAAGAAATTCATTCAGACCTCACAAACCAGCTGAACACTAGGGAGAGCAAAAAAGGGCAGAAAGTTTAAACTCCGGTACTTCTAATAAGATAGCAGTTCATTGTCATTGAAATTTTGAAGTTTGAAGGAGAAGGTGCATTCTATTTTTATTTTGTTGTTTCAACTATTATTCCTTGATTTTTTTGTATAATAGAATCCCGAAATTCTATTTTGCAACAGTTCTTCCTTCTGAAACGAACCAGAACGAGAGGAAAACAGTTAAGGGTTCCGCAGCTCAACCACTATCTAACATAGGAGCTCATACCTTTGTTATTAGAGCAGCTACCGTCTATGGCCAGTTGGAGCAGAACAATGCATATATTAAAACAGTTTTGGGCGTTTTCATGAAACAAAGTTGCTCAGCTGTTAGTGATACGCGGTTTACAGGTTTCTCAGGAAGAAAATAACTGGAATAAATTTTCTTTTTTTCATTCAGCATTTCCTTCAGGCTCCATCCATACGTGGCGAGAGCGTGCGATTACGCAAAATCGATGGTCATCGTGGGCACACGATTCGCTAGCCGCTCACAGGCGCTCCTCTTAGCGCGCCCTCGCCCGCTCGCTCTCGCGCGCTTACGCCAGCCCCACGAAGCAAGCAGCAAGTTTCAGGCTCTCTCACTAGAGCAGGTGGCATCGAACCTGTTGTAAAACTACTGCCCTTGTTTTCTGAAATCCCACCACGGAAGTCGAAAACCGTGGGAAATCATCAGCCGTTCCGCCGACTCGAGCGACTGATCACCCGATCAAACGTTTTCAATCGAATCAACACGAGGTACATAAAGGGGTGCTTGCCTGTGTTGATTTGCGGGCGCCGGCTGCTCCGGCGTTGAGGAGCGTCGAGAGGCGCACAACAGCGGGAACACCCGCTCTCGCCACGTATGGACGCTGCCTCATATCGCGTGTACCTTTTGTGGTTTCATGGCATTATTGTATTTTCGTTACCTTACTTTTCTCACGACATCTTCTACGTCGTAATAAATCTAATCTAATTTTGTTGCTTTTTTATGGGATTGTTAAGTGACTGTTATCCATGTATTTTAACCCTTTTTATCGTGTTTTACTTTGATTGTTGCTACATTTTTTATACCAGAGTGTCTGCCCAGTTCGAACAGTGTTGTGTAGTCATTCAGTTATCCAATGGATTGGGTTGAGGTGATAAACATATACTGTCAGAGTCGGCACGAATTGCACTGATACCTTAAAGGGTCTGCAGAGTTGCAGAGACCGGAGCGTCAACCTTGACGCAGCGACAAAAATGTTTAGGAACATTATCGTTGCGGCTTTGGTTGCCGCTCGCTGGCAGTGATTTAGGGCCCTCGCGGCGTCAATACACTCTGCGGTGCCCCCTCGTCGCCCCTTACGCCGCGTCGGTCGCCATCGTCGCCGAATGTAATCGATTTCGCATCACCCAGTGCTGTTCGTCGCTGCGAGTAACGTCGCGACTTCCACTCTACGGACCCCTATACGCTCCCTATTATGCGTTGGCGCAAACTCGGTGGCGTATGTTATAATATACATGTTTCGAATTTGCCTCAATGCACTATAATCAACGCTGAGTATCAGTGCGAACTACGCCTACAGTACTATCGTTCTCGGAGCCAAATCTCGGTTCGAAATAGCGGACTGCGGCTGTTGCACCGCGCGACCTGATGATAATCGTGTTGGGAGCGTGATACAACAGCCGTTGTCCGCAATAGTGGACCGGAATTTGGTTCCGAGACCGACAGTAAATTATACTTCACTATATGGGGAATTTGGAGCTGCAATCAATGTCTGGCGTCTTAGCAGTGAGCTCATATTTAGGGATAGCAATTAGTTTTCCGCCCCAGCAGAAACAATGAATGTATGTAGATAGATGAGTTGGAATCCCTTTACATATCGTCAAGCTCTAGATGGGGGAAGCCGCGACGCTGCTATGGTAGTCTGATCATAAAGGGTCTGCAGAGTGTCCCAGCGACAGCCTTGACGCGGCGACAAAAGTGTTTTTGAGCATTATCGTCGCGACGTCGGTTGCCGCTCTCTGGCAGTGACGCACGGCCGTCGCGGCGTCAAAACACTGCGGTGCCCCCTCGTCGCCCTTCAGGCTGCGTTGGTTTCCCCCGTCGTTGAAGGTGATCGATATTGCATCACCCAGCGCTCTTCGTCGCTGTGAGCAACGCCGCGACTTGATTTCTGCAAACCCCTATAGTGGTCGAGCAGTTTTTTTTTGTGAAAACGCATTGGCACAAATGGAGAAGCGACCGCTGAACTCCCAGGATATCCAGAAAATAGCTGCATTGCTGCTTCCTAGAGATAGGATACTAACCATATAGACTTCAAAGCTTCAATTGCCATGCGCTTTTCTCTAACCGGCAATGACCCATTCCACCACCCCCTCTCCTTCCAGAGAAAATTAGGATTAGGATTCTGAAACTGAGATTTGTTACAAAGTTTATTTGCCGGGACGTGTGCGAAATGCCCAAAAATCAATGTCGCTTATGGTTCCCTCTTGTCGGCGAACAATACGTTGGCACAAACAAGATGCACTTAGGATATGCTAGAGTTCGCTTAAAGGCAGCAGACACGCTCGAAAAAGTTGTTGAGATAACTACATTAGTGGGGTCGTGCAGGCCCTCGAAGAGCCCTCACGAAGTTGCAAGCGTTAAAAACGAGTCCAAATGACCGTATTTGAGCCGTAGTCAGTCACGAAATCATCCTTGCTCCGCCCATCGATACGGGCTGCGCCCCTCCATACAGGTATTCAATGCTCGATTGCGGCCACTTTAGATTACTTTTTAGGCTTCTAAAGGCATAAGCGTTCCAGAAAGGGCAGTACGAGTACATTAGCGTCGTTATCCCAACAAATTTGTTGCTAGCTCCGCTATTTCGGCCAGTGCCGTACAACTCGTCCATTTCTGGGCCAACATAGAACGTACCGTTATATCTTAATTTCCGTCGATGTGTTTTCGTCTTTTTCGTTATTTCTGAATACTAACAGCTTCAGACATTCAGTTTAATCCATAAAATTGATATAATTTTTGAGCGTGTCTGCTGCCTTTAATAAAGTCTGATGAGTGAACGGAGCTGTGACGGTAGATCACGGGCTTTTTTGAACGAAAGCATTTTCGGATTCTGAAAACGTCATCATATTCACAACGCAAACTCCTACATAATAATGTACATTGTGGACCGAAGTTCCCTAAAATGGCTTTGTTTTCGAGTAAAATTGTTTTTGCGAACGTTTCACAAAAACAAAGTGCGGCGAAAGTTTGAGCAGTAATTGTGCAATTATACGAAGAGCAATCTCTGTTTTCTTTGTTAATTAGATGAAGATGGAACAGCCTCGAGATCTGTGCAGATCGAGTTTGCGAAATCCTTCATTAAACACGCTCGGGAGCTTCCTGAAAAGTCGGACTTTTGTTGCGAAAGCCCCAGACCGATAAATGAAGGATTTCGAGAATTTAGTTTGCACTAATCTCGAGATAGCCCCACAGTCATCCAATTCACGAAGCAAATATAGAGATTGCTCTTCTATTACTTGCACATTAACTACTCGAAGTTTCGCCGCACTTTTTGCCGCGCGCGACCTTTTTGTGAAACAACCATTTGACTCAAAAAGAAAGCGATTTCAAGGAATTTCGGTTCACAATGTACATTATTATGTAGAAATTTGAGGTGTGAATGTGATAGCGTTTTGAGAATCCAAAAACGCCTTTGTTCAAAAATGTCACATTGATCGGACGCTTTTTTGCCAATTTTTTTTCTCCCCGTTTTTACAAAACTTAGCGCGGGTATTGTACGTGCTGTGCAATTTGCTCGGACAAAAGAGAACTAAAACCCGCACTGCGATCCGTGCTAAGATAGATTGCGTTTCCTATTTGAAATTTTTCTCAAGTGCTATGTGTTTGAGATTCCAGAGTAATCAAATTATTGTTGCAGTAGCATCCTGTGTGCTTGAGAGATTCTTTGCAACATTGCTCTCTAAAACCTACGAGTTGAGGAGAAGTTGGCATCTACTTGTCTTGGGACAAGTGATAACTGTGAGTTGCTTACATCTTGCAATTACTGAACAGTAGCGCAAAGCGGATAAGGAGTCTGCTAAGGACGGGTCGAACAATTTTCACCTAAGGATCCAACCGCCAGGCATGAAGTGGTTGTTGGGCTAGTTCTTATTCACTGTTGTTAACTTGAGTAGATGCGTACCATCGAATAGGAGGTGTGTAACAGCCCGCGACCGTTCGCCTACTTGACTAGTGCACCCAATCGTCGTAGCGCGCTCGTTGCTGCACGCATTTCGTTGATCTCTGAGCTGGTTGCTCTGGTCCCGACAAGGTCACATCAGTTCATGAACGAGTCTGCAAATTCTCAATTTCAGGCGTCTAACCCCGAGAGGCTTTCTTGTGACTCTAGCGTACCTTTTGACAACCTCTTTTCAGAAAGAATCACAGACATTCATGTATAGTTGGGTAGGGACGGAGCCGGTACGAGTTAGCTTATGAGCGAGCTACGCAAAAGTCTCGCTTCGATTCTTACCTTCGAGTTTTCTGTCCTTATTTCCTTGATCACCCTCGTTGTTCTCAAAACGGTGTCCTATCCTACTCTGCCCCTCATGCAGTAGTGCTCAAATCGATTGATTTGAAACTACCCATTTTTGTATGACTCTGAACAAAGAATGAAAATAAAATAGAAAAGAAAACGAAGGATCGCACTATTGACGCCGCCGATATCGATCAATGCAAGTAATGATGGGACACGAAGTGTTCGCAATAGCGAATCCCTCCTGTGTCAGAAAACGCGTGAGCTTAAAGGCATCGTTCGCTCTAAAAATCAATTCCCATTTTTTGGGCTCAATTTCATGAACGAGCCCGGTAGATCACACCGGTGAGTTTTGGCGCTTCAAAAACCTAGGGTTATGAGGTTGGAAGAGGTTGAAGATGAAGATCCGCAACCAGTTCTTACCAGTCATCTAGCACTTTTTCATAGAATGTTAACCCGCCCGGCAAACAACATGAAAAACAGTTACGGCACAAACTCCACATGTAGAAAAACTTTAAGAATAACAGTGACGAGGCCCCCAAATGCAGAAAAACCTCGAAAACGATTTAGGCGCGAAACTCAAATTCGTGTTTGCAATGGGTTCCGAATGAATTTTCTTTACAAATGGAAGTTTTTCGTGGGCGCCTTCGACATTTTCGTTCAATACAGAGGCCAAGCTACACAAAAACGAAAGAATAATATATGGTTTCCTGCGCGTACGATGCCTTTAAAGGCAGTGTTCACGATAATCTCCAATTTTGAGATTATTTGCTATATTGATTAAATGGCCCCAGTGTAGAACTAAAATCACGTAGAAATTCAGAAAAACGCACCAGAAGTACACGAAATGCTTAAGTATCACCTCCCCCCCCTCTTGAGCATCACAGGAAGTGTTTGTTGTGGCAATGAAACCTTTGCGGGCCCGTCCTTTGCAATTCTCTACTCTCTATTGACCCATTCTTTCATTAGGGCCCTAATTAATCCTGCTTTGCATAAAATATTCTTCTATTTTCATGTGACCCAATTTTCCACCGCTGTTAACCACCATGTACATGATCATCCAACCGAACAATTAGTCCATGTCATAGAATAATGTCACTGAAGTACGACGTTTTAATGCGTTTATCGCCGTTTCTTCATAATTTGGGTAACACTTGAAGACCAATGCATTGTTTTATGTGAGAAACTCGGGGACGAAAATCATCGTGAACACTGCCTTCAAGGCATTCAGCCATTCGAAGCCAACTGTAGCACTGACCCTAAAGCACTTTCGCATCAGCGCTTGCTTCGATGTTAGCACCTAAGAATGCATGCAACCCTGGAGGGCTAAATTCCAGGAAAGGCATCCCCACTTTGTCACCGTGACTGGTGATTGCCAAGCTTCCCCTGTTCAGAGTCTTTCCTAATGTTTAACAGTGGATTTTCCATTAACTGCAAACCTTGAGTTGCCTTTTTTAGGCCGCGGTTGTGGTCCTTCGCGTACATCTTTATCATCTCAGTGAGTTTTTCCTCATACTCGTGTTGCCTGGGGGAGGTAAGCGAATACGTGCTCAAGGAAGGAAGTAACCGTTCTCGGATAGTTACTAGTGCCAAATCCTCCTCCAGGGCAAGATGATATGTAGTTGTGTACTAAACCGTTTGACAGAAAATAAATTCTTCAGATGGAATCTCATGCAATATGGTCCAACTTGCTCTGTCATGTGTTATAGTCACCGTGAGTGCTTTTGGAATTCCCGTCATTGAGTGATCGTGAACGCAAAGAGTTTTCAGTGTCTAACAATTTTACTTCTGGTCAACCGACGTCTAGTTCTCTCAACTCGAGGACTGCGATCACTTTCAGAGCGCTATCAAATCACTGAGAACGTCCGAGCGTTGAGGTATGAATGCTATTTCTAAGCAGAACTTAATAAAACTCATTGATAAAATTGGTTTGGTCGGTTGTGACAGCAACCCAGGCAATGCCAATTAAACGGTGTAGTTCTTGGAAGGCATCAATTAAACCCATCAGACGTCGCGCATACCTTTTCACAAGTGTTCTTGGGTTCATTTCAGGTTACTAGTCCCAGTCGTCATATTTGATGCCGGTGTCGTTGTTGCTGATATGGTGGGGTCGATATTCTTTGATGTGCATGAAATTTTTGAACCTGAACTCTACAAGAGAAATAAGGACTATTTAACAGCCTACATTATAGTGCGTGCGGTGAGATTGATTATTCGTAGTCAGGGCGTATAATGCCATACAAGCATTACTCACTCAGATGTCTACACTTTCACAGTTTGGCATACCGGTTGTGGTTGTAACTCACGATACACTATGGAAAGTTATCTCCGGTTCTCTATCCAAAGTCGGTTTGAAATTTGAAACTCGGAGCGAGGAGGTACGTTCACTATAACATTAATTTTTAAGCGCGTTTGCTTTTTTCATACTTCAATTCTTCGATTGCAGGTAAAAAACGTACTGGGTATGGTGATATCTGGCGGAGATCATAAGGATTATTTCAATTATCTCCATCATCAGTGGACGCGGCAGTAATTGATGCGTGATTCTCAAAGACGGAATGAGACAACATGTTGACATCCGTGTTGAGAAAGTAGCTTCCGCGTGATTAGGGTAGCAAAGGATTGAAAATGGCGAGGAATGAAGGGTAGCAGCAAATTCTCGACATCGCTGAGCGCCCACGCTTCCGAAAAAATCTGAAGTAGACTTTGGATCGATCTCGGAAAAATATTTGTGATCGCTTCGAGGGGGGCTCCTGGCGCAGCCGAAGTCCTCTGCCCTGCTCGGCATTGTATATGCCTTCATGTGATGCGAATACGAGGTATTTATAATGTTCTTTTTTGACAAAAATGACTCTTTTCAGTTGATAGAGGAATAAATATTCAAATAACGGATGTGCTTCGAGTGAATCAATGAGCATTCTGTTTGTGAGAAATCAAACTTTAAAAAAATCTCACTTTAGTTAAATCTTCTTACATTGTGAACTCGTTTAGAACAGGGGTGCGTTCCAAGAACATTTCCATGGTAAAAGGCTTCCATGGAAACGTAGTCACGGCCGCGTGGAAGCAATTTAAAGTTATAATTCGTGGTCATGGGAGACAGGTCCGTCCATGAAAAGGCTATTTGCCCTCCCTCGGCTTTGTGGGAACATTCTTGGAACGCACCCCAGAACTTGATTGATGATGTTAGCTGTTAACACTGTTTTTTCGGCGAATTGTTCCAGAAGCAGATCACCGAAGCAGTAATTACCGCTGTGAACTAACATGGAGGAAGTATTTAAAAGGACATTGCGCGCTCTGTGGTAAAGATAAATTTGAAAGTAAAAACTGGAGGCATGGGTTCGCCGAACAGTGGGAACGCTTTGCTCTACCACTGAGCCTTGTAGTTCCTCTGATCGAGGAAGACGGCGATCCATCCGTGCTGATCACTGATACACTGGAGCTCAGAATCCGAGAATTGAGTCCACCGGAAGCTGCACGCCTACATATATATATAGATGAAGTAGAAGCGGTCAGTGGAAGGTCATTGAGCATGAGTTACATAGCAGCTCGTTTACCGCCGGTTAAAAGAGAGCGGTAGTGCTGCAAATAGTTTCATGCATATTGATCTCCAACCAACCATTCATAATACTTTAGCTATGAATGCGCGGTTTTTGGTGGACTCACTAAACCTATACTAAGCCCATCTTATAGGTTTTGTACACGAACTTTCCTCTACGGAGATGACACAATACATACAGTCTCCATCTGCTTTCCAACTACACCCAACAAGACGGCGGCTCGGCTGGCATCATATTGTCGATCATCACTGCGAATCTCGATTAGTGAAAGTTTCTTTAACAGGGGTAAACCATTTCTTAGGCGCCGGATGTGCTCATAAGATATGTTTTATATGCAAGATATATTACGTGCCCACCTGATCGATTCCACAATTTTCTTTCAGTTTTAACACATGCTTCGGTAAACTGGGCGTTACGCGAGCATAATCAAAGTGAGGTCCGCGTCAGTCAGCGCGGAGTCGAGAGGGCTCAGGCAAGTAAACGAGTGGGAAAATCGGAGTTCCGAGCTAAGCAGAAGGTCGGTGACGCAGTCGGAAAAGTTAAGTTGTCGAAAATTAGGTGGCTCGAACACGTGATGCGCTTCGAGGATAACAGCTAGACAAGAGCTGCGAGCGATTGGCTACCATGGGACCTCAATGCCCTACTGACCGTTCTCCTGACTTAAAAACCCTGGCAAAAGGAATGCGAGTCTTTCGTGTTCCTAGAGCGAGGATTTGCTTGTCAACTATGGCGTGCGACAGAGACGAATAGATACGTTGTCTGCGCCCACTTGACAGTGTCATTATTAAGGGGAGAACAGGTAATGCAGGGGGAGCATCAGCAAGGCCTCCGTCATGGTCGGCCGGACTGAGCCGTCCTTTCCCGTCTGTAGTTATCCTGCGCCGTCCTACCCCGCCCTAGTGTGTCGGCTGCATGCCGATTGATTATGCGAGCGTACTCGTGCGCACTGCGGCTGGCTCAGTCCGGCCACAAGGGGGGGGGTATTTTCTCTTTCAGTAGACAATGCATTGCATGCTTCTTGACCGGCACGGTCACAGCTGGATAAGGACGGACCAGCCGGGTTAAGTCCGGCCACATCCGGGATGGGGGGAGGGGTTTACTAGGATGACAATCTATTACATGCGTATCGACCGAGACGGCTCAACTGTGGGATTTTTCAACCCGATTCGTATGATTTAGATCCTTATCGACCGGGCTGGCTACAGCCTATCGGCCGACTACGGCGTGACCTCAGTGCATAAGAAAAGTATTCAGTAAACAACGAAAATTCTCAAAGGGTCAATCCAAGCCGCCACATAATCGAGGGCAACGCGGCCTTTAGAAATATTGATGGAGGCTGCTTTCTTCCTCGCATCCGCAGACCTAAGAGTCCCGTAACAACTCGTTCATAGCCAGAAACTCTGTCGGCGGTTGAGTGCTATGTTAGCGAAAACATATTGTGGACGAGAGGATGATGTGTGTAGACGAGTACAACTACAAATTGAGAGTGAGCACAGGAAATTCTAACAGCGTGAGACGATTAGTTACAGGGCAGAATAACTCTTGGGTACAACTACGTCAAAGTCGCGTTTTTCCATTACCTATTTATAAAATCACAATTGCTAAAGTTCCTGCCGTCTCTCTTCTTCCTTGTCGGAAGATAGGAAAACGCCCAAAACAAATTATCCTTCTCAGATCAGGGGCAGATTTACTTCCGTTGTGCGCCTCGAATAGTTTCGAATCAAATTACTCGAATAATTGCCATTCGAGGCGATGATAATTTGCCATCGCCACAAAATTTCCACTGTAAACAAAATTGATGATACCCATTTGATAAAGGGTAGGTTATTAAAAAAATTAGATTGGATTAGATTTATTACGGTATATAAGACGCCGTGAGAAAAAAGGAAATAAAATCACAATAGTTATGCGATACTGCAAAAAGAACACGTTAAGTGCAACAAGGAGATGCTAAATGAAGGAAAAAATTCCTTCCAATCATTTGCTCTCTAGGAAACAGTTAAACACGCATCACTAACTGTTGAGCAACTTGGCTTCAGCAAAACGATTGAAACACGACAAAGTATTTATATGCGCAGTGCCATACTGGCTGTAAACATTAGCTGCTCTAACAGCAAAAGCATGAGGAGCTATGGTATCCATAATCATTCTAGTCCCACGCATGGACCACGCGGCAGGCCGTGCGGTGTTGGCCGCCAAACAGGCAAATGGGGTTTCGATTGCGCGCGCGGTGATCTACCGGCGCAGCCCCTTCCATTCATCAGACTAAAATGATTGCGTGAACTCTATGTTAGATCGTGCCGGGGCTGTAAAACCCTTATACTGTGCTCCTCTCGTTCCAATTCGTCTTAGACGGAAAGAACTGTTGGAAACTTATGCTGGTTCTGCCGTGAATCAGTTTGTAGACCATACAAGCGTCAAAAACTTTCCTACTTGATTCTAGCGTAGGCAAGTTGAACTACCTTCATAGAAATTGGGATCTCGGGATTCTGCTACACACAAACCTATTCTTCCTGATCAACAGCTTTCTAGTAAAGCTATTCTGGCATTTTCCAAGCTTTAAATATCTCTTCCGTTACAATGGTTGAAAACAGCTGTTCCATACTCCATTGATGGCCGAATATAGATTTTATGTGCTCTCAAAAGGACGTCGGTGTTGTTTCTAGGAGGCGCCTTGAACAAGTGGAATGTAAGACGGTAGACCTTGCTTTGGCTATTCTGAATAATACCGGAGGTGTCCAGTTTGTGATCATTCAAGAAGCCCAAATCTCTCACTGCACGCTGGAGCGGCCCGTGCCCGCAAATTAACCCAGGCAAACACCCCCTGCCTCGTGTTGATTCGATTGAAAACGTTTGATCGGGTGATCAATCGCTCGCGTCGGCGCAACGGCTGATGATTTCCCACGGTTTTCAACTTCAGTGGTGGGATTATGGAAAACAAGGGCAGTCGCTTCGACAGAGGTTTAATGCCACCTGCTTTAGTGATGGAGCAGTAAGCTTCATAACTTGCTGTTTGCTTCGTGGTGCTGGCGTAAGCGCGCGACAGCGAGCGAGCGAGGGTGCGCGAGAAGGAGCGCTTGTAAGCGGCTTGCGAATTGTGCGCCCACGATGGCCATCGATTTTGCGTAATCGCACGCTCTCGCCACGTATGGATGGAGCCTGACCTCGTCGGAGCAACAATGTTTTCAACTACGGAAAAATTGGAAATCACCTCAGATTTGCCCAACCGGGGGTAGGTGGTCTTGTGCGGAGCCAGGGGTAACTGCCATTTCCTGAACCACTGAGTTATAATGTAAATTGCAATTCGGAGTGCTAAACAATCTGAAGGCGTATCGATTCTCCTATATAGCTTTAGGTCATCCGCGTATTGCTCGCACTCAACGTTAACTACAGCAAAATTAGAAGGCAAGACAGCGATGAAAATATTGGACTAGACACGGGAAAGTACAGCTTCTGGCGGAACACCGCTTGCTGCTGGCTTAATAGTGGAAAATCCTGATCCACTTTGACCTGGAATGTTCGATCGGTTGAATATGCTGCGACCCATCCAATTACTAATGGGAGAAAGGTGTGTCTTCATTAGAACACCGTCTTTACCAGAGGTGAGCGGCTGAAGCTTTAAACAAACTAGGAAGTAAGAATTAGCCTCACCGGTGACAAAGATATTTATCACGAAATCGGGCCCTAAACATGAGAAACTCTAGAAAAAAAACTACTTCACTTCCGTGAGAATTTTGTGGTGGTGGCAAATTATAAACTTGTGCCATTCCAATACCTATTCGAACTCGGATATTCTAGAATCCCATAATTCGAGTACTATTCGATATTTGGCCCTGGAAAAATGGTGCCATTTGAATATTATTCCAAACTCGGAAGTCAAAAAAGGGGTCATTCGAATCTGTTCGATATTCGAAGCCTACTATTCGTCTGAATATTAATCTCAAATAGTTTCAAATACGCCTGCCCTGTAGTTGCTATTTATGGTGCACGATAGACGACCGCGTGTTCTGTTTGGCTAGCCTGACCGGGTGGTGGCCATCGTGTATCAATACTCCTGAGGAGGCGGGAGAAACGGGGGAGGAGCGAGGTTCCTGATTGGACGCAACAGTTGGGGGCCGGGGCTAGCCCGTATTGCGTCCAATCAGGAGCCTCGCCCCTCCCCCGTTTCTCCCGCCTCCTCAGGGGTGTTGATACACGATGGCCACCACCCAGCCTGACCGCATCAACAGATTTTGAAATCATTTGGCGCCCTAATCTCGATCCGATAAATTTGAAATCATTTGGCGCCTCTTTTCCATTTTTTGTTGAGCGTTAATCGTTAATTTCGCGTTTCGTTAGAACATCAACAAACATAAACTGACCACAACGAAAAACAGCAAGTCACCAGAGGTTTCAGAAAAAAATCATAAAATACGTTCCGAACGAATTACCGCGGTCCCTACACTCCAAACCTCGAAACGGCTCTTCGTGGATGGATATTATAAGCCAAGAATTGGAACAGAAACTGACCTCGCTGTGAGCCATGCGCACGGCTCCATTTCCGAATGTCGTCATTGGAGCAGATCAGTCAGTGCCGTGATTCCACTACAATTAACCAACTAAATTGTCGTGATTTTAGGACTTTTTTGTTAAGTGCAAATCGTGAATTTTCCAAAGAAAGGCGTTAGCACGTTGATGTCATAACGCACAACCTGATCTACAGGCTATCAAACGGCGAAATTCACTTGGTTCCTACACGTGCTGGTGCGGAGCGGAGGTTAGAGAAAGTGAGAGAGCGTAGGGCAGACGGAGGCCGAGGCGTCGCGCGCTCCGGTCGCGCCTCGAATGATGTGAATTACGACGTTTTATAGAGGGTACACCATGTTAACCGGTTTTGAAATTTCACCCTTTGTGACCGGACTGAGCACGCCGTCTACCTTGGCCATCCCGATCGATACGCATGTAATACACTGCTCACTCGCAGGGGAAGTCAGAGTCGGTAACCAATAACTTTCTGTAAAGGGGAACGATGATCGCATGTCTCTACGAGTCGGGTATCTTTCCGCTTATCTACCAGGCCGTCCAATAATTCCTGTCCGAAAATTTTCGAAATTCTATAATTTTCCTTAGGAGTGTTATAATATCAGGTTTCGAGAAATACTCAATCGTTTCGAGAGCGGCGACACGAGCCTCGAGGACAGGGAGCACAGCGGGAGGCCTTCTACGGTGGATGATGACGAAGTCCGTCGCTGTATCAAGGAGAAGCCGGAAGCCACTACCCGTGAACTGGCGACGACGCTCGGCTGCAGCAAGTCCACCATCCACAATCGACTCAACTTACTCGGCTACCACAAAGTTCTGGCTCGTTGGATCCCCCACCAACTGACGGACGCCAACAAGCAGAGCCGCGTGGCCGTCTGCCAGTCCCTCCTCCTTCATCCGCATCGCAAGGAGTTTCTCAAGGACCTGGTCACTGGGGATGAGAGCTGGGTTCTCTACGACAACGTCGCCCGCCGTGCCGTCTGGATCCCGCGCGGAGAAGAGCCGCCGACGACGCCGAAATCCGACCTGCACCCGCTGAAGATCATGCTCTGCTGCTGGTGGGACACCAAGGGCATGCTGTACTTCGAGCTGCTCCCGCAAGGCAGGACGGTCACCGCCTCCATCTACACCGATCAGCCCGAGAAACTAGCCGCCGCCATCCGAGAAAAGCGTCCCCGACAGGCCTCGGTCCACCTGCTGCACGACAACGCGCGCCTCCACGTGGCGAAGGAGATCCAGCAGAAGTTGGCGACGCTCGGCAGGGAGACGGTTGCCCATCCGCCGTATTTCCCGGACCTCGCCCTCTCCGACTACCACTTGTTCCGCCCGCTGGAGCACCATTTGGCCGGGAGAAAATTCACCAACTACGACAACCTCAAATCCAACATCGCGGAATTCTTCGAGTCGCAGCCCCCGGAGTTCTGGGCGAAGGGCATCGGCGACCTGCCCAACCGATGGGCCACTGTTGTGGATAACTGTGGTGATTATATTGTTGATTAGACTTGTTTTTCAATAAAGTTGAAAAAAATTAAATGTGGTGAAATTTTCGGACAAGAATTATTGGACAACCTGGTATATTGCACGGATGGCACTGGTCATTGCACGAATCCCAAGCGGAGGAAGGGCTTTCTGCATTTCAACAGTGATAAATGGGAATAATTTTCTGTTTTATTATATGTACAGAACATCAAAAACTCTACAGACCCACCCTGATAATCGAGCAACAAATTTGCACGAAAACCCTACATCATCACAGATAGTCGACTGAACCAATTATGAAGTATTGAGAATCGTAGACTCCGAGGAGTCCTGCGCGGCTCAGGCAGAATGTCAGTCTTGATTTGATGTTGTCATCTCCACCTGCCTTTCCATTCTACCCAATCTTCTTTTTTCCGGACGTAGTCCAAAACTTTAGACTCAATAGGCGGTTCCCCAGTGACATCATAATGTGCTCTTAGAGCATGCGGGATCTCAAGTACTGATTCACCCCTCGCTGCATCCAGGAAGTTGGTTGACCATAAGGCTCGCTCACGAGTATGCCGCAGAGCCGCGTGAGTGTCCACGCTGTCCAAATTATAGCATGTCGTTGAATCTATACCAGGTTGTTCAATAAGTTTTATCGTTCGATAGGAAAAACACAATTTTATGGTTCAAAATACACTTTATAATTCTGTAAAATCTCCCTGAACATTAGTACACTTGCTCCAACGATCCTCCAATCTGAGGATCCCATCCCTGGAGTCAGACACCGGAAGGTTTGCAAAATACGCTTCAACAGCCGTTATGACCTCTTCATTTGATGAAAAACGCTTGCCACGCAAAATTTTTTTGAGTTCTGGAAACAAATGGAAGTCGCTGGGGGCCAGATCTGATGGATGCTTCAACAATTCGAATTTAATTTCACGGACTTTAGCCATTGTCAAAATGCTCATGTGACACGGTGCATTGTCCTGATGAAAAAGGATTTTTTCTTCTGCGAACCGGGTCTTTTTTCACGATTTTTTCGTTCAACTAGTCCAAAACGTTGCAATAATATTCAGAATTAATTGTTTTACCAGCTTGCAGGTAATTCACTAACAAAATTCCTTTTGCATCCCAAAAACCTGATGCCATAACCTTCTTGGCCGATTTCCTGACACGAACTCGTTTCGAAGCCGAACAACCAGGTTCACACCACTTTTTAGCCTCTTGTTTTGATTCAGGATCATGGGGATACATCCAAGTCTCATCGATAGTGATGAATCGACGCACAAAATCCGCTTTATCCTTTTTAAAACACTCCAAATGCTTCTGAGAAAGTCGCATTCGAATGTGTTTTTGTTCCATTGTTAGCGAATGCGGCACCCACTGTGCACACAGCTTTCAAAAACCCAAAATTCTCTTGAAATATGGCTCACACTGCCTAATGAGATGTGTAGAGCCTCTACTGAATCTCTCTCAGTCAATCGACGATCTTTCAAAACCATATCCTGTATTTTGGCTATGATTTCTGGTGTTGATGCTCTTTTTGGACGTCCTTCACGTGGATCGTCTTCACGGCTTGTACGACCACGTTTAAATTCAGCAACCCATCTTTCTACTCTTCTGATTGTAGGTGAACAATCATTATACACTTTTAACAATCGTTCGTGAATTTCTTTTGGTGGTACACCTTCCTAAAATAAGAATTTTATCACTGCACGATATTCAATTTTTTCCATTGCTGTGACACGGCGACACTAAATGGCTTGTAAACAAAGAATGAATTGACAGATTGAAATAAACTTCACATACGTTTATACGAAAAGTGTCCCACCAAAACAAGAAAAAAATTTGGGCTAGTAGCAACGCTTCTTATCGAACAACAAAATTTATTAAGCAACCTGGTTTTTTGGCGGGTTTTCACAACACTCGCTTCTAACTGTGGTGCCAACGTGAACAGACGTACAGTCTAGTGTAAGCGTGTTAAAAGTCCCCTGTCGCGATGTGATTGTGCTATTCACTCGAAAATCATAATCGAGTGATACGAAATGATATCCCTGAGATGGAGCTCTTGAGGTGGTAAACATCTGCACATTCCCTGGTGTGCTTCAGTTTTCGTAGTTTCTGTTCATTAAATGGCTGCTATGCTATGGTACTTGGTACTTCCTACATTACAAGGGTTCAGTGCGCAGCATGGTGAGATTCAAATAAACGGTTCCGTGTCGACGTCTTCTATGGAAGCATTGACTACGCACTGTCATGGGATGCGCTTGGCGACTGCAGCCAGGTCATGGTCCAGATAGGCTCTGGTTCATTTCAAGTGAACTCCTGTTTTCGATTATCAAAACGCCGAGCGGTAGTTCGGTTTCTGCTTTTCTGGTAGTTAGGAGAAACACGGCCTAGTGCCGAAAAAAAAAACCACAAGACTGCAAACCCGAAAATTGGAAAGAAATAATTTAGGCCGCAACCTGGGTAATCATTCACGATTGAAACAAAAATAGCTTTATGCTCAATAAATTCACAATAAAAAAATACCAGCACCAGGAATGATAACAATGACACTTAAACGGTTAGCAACGATGAACAATGAGCCTATCGATTGTGGCCCGGGAACCACCTTTTTTTTTGGTTTCAGTGGCCGTATTAATGAAAGTTTTCGAGCGGGAAGGGGCGTGACCGGGTAAGTAACGCACCTACCCGGTCACGCCCCTCTCATAGTTTGAACAACCGACTCTATGAAGTTTTCAAAATTATCAACGGGAAGACTGCGACGCAGGCACGCGACGCGCGTTCACGGAGGCGCGAAACGCAGAGATTTGGATAAACACAGCGACGCCCATACGCTCTCACGATGCCATTAACAAGTGTGCGGGACCCATGTAAGAGTGCGCCGGACGCCATTGAAAGCGTACGGGACCAATGTAAGAGTGCTCCGGGCCCCATAGAAAGTATACGGGACCCATGTAAGCGTGCGCCGGACGCCATAGAAAGTATACGGGACCCATGTAAGCGTGCGCCGGACGCCATAGAAAGTGTACGGGACCAATGTAAAAATGCGCCGGACGCCATAGAAAGTGTACGGGACCCATGTAAGCGTGCGCCGGACGCCATAGAAAGTATACGGGACCCATGTAAGCGTGAGCCGGACGCCATAGAAAGTGTACGGGACCCATGTAAGCGTGCGCCGGACGCCATAGAAAGTATACGGGACCCATGTAAGCGTGCGCCGGACGCCATAGAAAGTATACGGGACCCATGTAAGCGTGCGCCGGACGCCATAGAAAGTGTACGGGACCCATGTAAGCGTGCGCCGGACGACATAGAAAGTGCACGGGACCAATGTAAGAGTGCGCCGGACGCCATAGAAAGTATACTGAACCCATCTATGCGCGCGCCGGACGCCATAGAAAGTATACTGGACCCATGTAAGCGTGCGCAGGACGCCATAGAAAGTGTACGGGACCAATATAAAAATGCGCCGGACGCCATAGAAAGTGTACGGGACCCATGTAGCGTGCGCCGGACGCCATAGAAAGTATACGGGACCCATGTAAGCGTGCGCCGGACGCCATAGAAAGTGTACGGGACCCATGTAGCGTGCGCCGGACGCCATAGAAAGTATACGGGACCAATGTAAGAGTGCGCCGGACGCCATAGAAAGTATACGGGACCCATGTAAGCGTGCGCTGGACGCCATAGAAAGTGTACGGGACCAATGTAAGAGTGCGCCGGACGCCATAGAAAGTGTACGGGACCCATGTAAGCGTGCGCTGGACGCCATAGAAAGTGTACGGGACCAATGTAAGAGTGCGCCGGACGCCATAGAAAGTGTACGGGACCCATGTAAGCGTGCGCCGGACGCCATAGAAAGTATACGGGACCCATGTAAGCGTGCGCCGGACGCCATAGAAAGTATACGGGACCCATGTAAGCGTGCGCCGGACGCCATAGAAAGTGTACGGGACCAATGTAAGAGTGCTCCGGACGCCATAGAAAGTGTACGGGACCCATGTAAGCGTGCGCCGGACGCCATAGAAAGTATACGGGACCCATGTAAGCGTGCGCCGGACGCCATAGAAAGTATACGGGACCCATGTAAGCGTGCGCCGGACGCCATAGAAAGTATACGGGACCCATGTAAGCGTGCGCCGGACGCCATAGAAAGTATACGGGACCCATGTAAGCGTGCGCCGGACGCCATAGAAAGTGTACGGGACCAATGTAAAAATGCGCCGGACGCCATAGAAAGTGTACGGGACCCATGTAAGCGTGCGCCGGACGCCATAGAAAGTATACGGGACCCATGTAAGCGTGCGCCGGACGCCATAGAAAGTGTACGGGACCAATGTAAAAATGCGCCGGACGCCATAGAAAGTGTACGGGACCCATGTAAGCGTGCGCCGGACGCCATAGAAAGTATACGGGACCCATGTAAGCGTGCGCCGGACGCCATAGAAAGTGTACGGGACCAATGTAAAAATGCGCCGGACGCCATAGAAAGTGTACGGGACCAATGTAAAAATGCGCCGGACGCCATAGAAAGTGTACGGGACCCATGTAAGCGTGCGCTGGACGCCATAGAAAGTGTACGGGACCAATGTAAGAGTGCGCCGGACGCCATAGAAAGTGTACGGGACCCATGTAAGCGTGCGCCGGACGCCATAGAAAGTATACGGGACCCATGTAAGCGTGCGCCGGACGCCATAGAAAGTATACGGGACCCATGTAAGCGTGCGCTGGACGCCATAGAAAGTGTACGGGACCAATGTAAGAGTGCGCCGGACGCCATAGAAAGTGTACGGTACCAATGTAAAAATGCGCCGGACGCCATAGAAAGTGTACGGGACCCATGTAAGCGTGCGCCGGACGCCATTGGAAGTGTACAGGACCAATGTAAGAGTGCTCCGGACGCCATAGAAAGTGTACGGGACCCATGTAAAAATGCGCCGGACGCCATAGAAAGTATACGGGACCCATGTAAGCGTGCGCCGGACGCCATAGAAAGTGTACGGGACCAATGTAAAAATGCGCCGGACGCCATAGAAAGTGTACGGGACCCATGTAAAAATGCGCCGGACGCCATAGAAAGTGTACGGGACCCATGTAAAAGTGCTTCGGTACATTCGTTTTCAGCGCGAACGATGCATCTGAAAGGTACGTTACGGAAGATAACGATCGGAAGGTCATGAGGCAAACGCTAAAAAATCAGTGAAACGATGGACCATTGATTTGTCTGTGCATTTGTTTAATAAACAGCGACAATTAGGTGTAGCATTGCAAAATCAAATCACACCCGTCTTATTGAGCACCCACAAATCTTCGTGTGGCTGCGATTCCTTTAGACGACAACATTTGTAAAAACCCACTGTGTGATGATATTTTCAATTCAATTAATAATGTTCCTCATACGAATGCATTTTATTTACTTATCCGCTAGCAAACATATAGACATGAAGACCAGTAATGGTTGGGAATGCGTGTTTCTGAATTTTGGGAGTAAGTTAAAACTTGAGTCTTGGCTTTGTGAAATTAAGCTGTAAATATTAGCTCCATTGGATAAAATACGGGTGTGATCTGTTTTTTTCAATGTTACTTTCAATTTTCGCTGTTTATTGAACAAGTTCACAGCAAAATCAATGTTCCATCACTTTACTGAATTTTAGGCGTTTGCTCCCAGTTTAATCGCATACCAAATCATTCGCACTTCTTTTACGAGATTCTCACAAACTATTCAATGCCAAATCATAACCCTTTTGACGCGAAGCAAAACAGTTATAATATCGAAGTCTAGAATCGTCGGGATATTATCTTCTCAGGAGTGAAAATGTATCGCGGGAAAAGGTCAGGTTGGAGGGAGTTTGTTGCAAATTACGCCACAATATCACGCTCGATGCGATCATCGCCCTCGATTTCACCTCCTTAGGCAAACCATCGCTCCGAGCGGTACCGGAGAGCTACTCGAGCGGCGCTGCCTCTCTGCTCCGAGCGAAAATTAGCCATCTACTCGGGCCACAGCAGCCGCTCTCCGGGCCACAGCAGTATCGCTCGGAGCGATCTTCGGTCCCAACTGGCACTGCGGTCTCTGTTCGGGCGATTTTCAAAAATTTCCTAATTGCTATTGTTTCTTTATTTCCGCCTCTTCTGAAGATGATTAAGCCTGTTAAGAGCATAAGGTACCTGTTACAGCCTGTGGGTCAGGAGGTTAATCCTGCCACAGACCCCAACAAGGATACCATCCCAGCATGGTCCGCAATGAGGAAGCCCTCCCCACCGCGGGCCATGAGGGATCCCCTCGGCCGCCAAAAATTGTCATCCTGAGAGTGATCCGAGGTCACTCTCAAGAGTGGCCTCGAAAGGCCAACTACCCGTCTACACGAGGCGAGCCGCCTTTTATACACGCAGGATTGGTTGTTCTTTGAGTGATAACGTGGCTCGCACGTTATCACTCAAAGAACAACCAATCCCGCGTCTCTCTACTTCTGGCGATGGCCCCGCTGTGGCCCCGAGAGCGACCGAGGGGCAAACTGGCACCGGACAGGGACCGCGGGGCTATTTGGCCCCTCGGCCGCTGTCCGGGCGATGACGTCATAACTGGGAGGACCCGGTCCCGCTCGGAGCGATGGTTCGCATGAGAACATACCGTATTTCCTGTAATTAAACACCCGGGTGTACTATTTTTCAACCTCCTCCAAAAGGAGGGCTCAATTAGAGGAAGGGGTTCAAATAGAGGGGGAGGCTCTAATTTTCAACAGAAAATACAAGAGTGAATATAGGCTTTCAAAGTTTATTAGGCAAGCCAAAATGCGACAATAATGAATTTTGCGGCGAACATTAAGAGATCATTATCAATAGAGTCATTGTTCAAGTCTTTCTCAAGATCAGTCTCTTCGGAAGCAATTCACGTCCGGTAGGAATGGGTCTCCAGTGTCTTTTCAGCTGAGTGGGGAGGGGCTCTAATAGAGGGGGGTGTTTTAATTTTCAATTGGGGGGTTCAATTAGAGGGAGGGATTCGAATAGAGCGGGGTGTTCATAACAGGAAATTTGGTAGATGTACGTTCGAAATAGGAAGTTGTGAAAGACTCCAACGGAATAGTATTACGAATTTGAAAAGGAATATAGATACAAGGCACCGTATTTCCTAAGTAGCACTATACGACTGCACTCAAGTGGTGTACAAACTACAGGTTTTCACGACTGAATTGAATTTTTGGCGAGAGGCGTAACTCAAACAAAAAGAAGCTCGACGCCCAAGCCGATTCGGCCACTTTCCTAAGGATACGCGATAAGCACGTGCTTCCCTTCCTGACACGGGAGAGTGTCTATCGTGTCGAGAAGGGCGGAATAGTGCATATCACAGGCAAAGCGTGCACGCCAAAAAGAAGCTCGACGCCCATTTCCAAGGGGAGCGTACGACGCACTCTTGAGAAAGGACTCAGATGTCGGCAATGTCGTCGGATCGATTACCCAAGATTGCGGTACTTCACCCCGCCCAGCCACTGGCAGCCCCGTCCAACAGCTAGCGAGCCGTGCTGGTGCTCGCTGCATTGGCGGCCCTGCGTGCCTTCCAGTGTACCGACAGCGCCCGCTGCCGAGGTGCCGGTCGCGTAGCGGTGCGCCGTATGTATATTTTTGGGCTTCAAGACCAGCCCATATCATTCAGAGGGGCTCATCGCGCGGGCCTTTCAGATTCAGTGGCTTGTTTTATGGGCGGCTTGTTGCCCGGGTATCAAACAGTCACTGCCGCGGGCGACAGAACTTTGAATTTTGGGCTTTACGGCCACTATGCCGCTGACAATGCCAGCCTTCTAAATGGGTGTAGAGTGGCATTTTGTCTGAGTAAGTTCCAGATTAATGCGCGCCGTTATCGGTCAGTAATCAAATAAGAATTCTTATTCGATCGTATAGAGAGAGCCATTCATTGAGGGAAGTTCTTAACTTTTTCAATAATGTTTTTTATCTCTTCATGCGTGGAGTTTATCACCTGTTACGTTGATATACTCTGAACCAAACGAGTTGACAAGCGGAGAGTTCAAAGAGGAAGCGCTCCCACCTGCATCTCTGAGAGAAATTGCTGCTGCGGCTTCGCGATAGTGCCGCTTCGGCGCCTACAGGCACCGAATCGGCTATATCGCGGCACCGCGGAGCCGCAGCGGCTACGCGGCAGTGCCGACGCCGCTCCGGCAGAGAATCTCATACGAAGTTATGCAAGAATTATAATAAAACTAGGCGGACTAAAAACGAAAATACGCAGCTGCGGTTGTTAGGTCCTCTGCCTGATCATAGTCGGCCGAAAACCGGACTGCGCCGTCCTCTTCAGCTCCGAATGATTCTACGCCGTCCTCCGCCGTCCCTAGTGGTCGGCTGTATGCGTATCGATTAGGCTGGCGCGCTCGAGCGCACTGCAGACGGCGCAGGACGGACACATCGGGGGTATATCGATCAATATATTGCATACGTATCGACCGGGACGGACTCGGAGGGGCCAGGACGCAGCGCGCGGGTGCACTCCGGACACATCGGGGGATTTTTCGCCTTGAGTGCGCAATGCATTGCATACGTATCGACCGGGGTGGCTACAGCTTATCGACCGACTTAGACGGGGCCCCTTATCACAGAGGCTTCCGCCAAATATAGAATGTACATCAAACTTGGGTAATTGAACTGGCGACAATTTCGTTTTACCACACAGGACAGTGCATCGTACTCCACGCTTATTCGCTGCTGCGTCCTCGCGGAGCCGGTGCGGTTCTAACGCGCAGCCAATGCGGTACTGACGCGCTGATGTCGAGGCTCAAGACACGGCAACAGAATCGTCCTATCATGGAGCCGCAGCGGTAGTATCGCGGCATAGTCGAGGGTCGCGGTACTTTTCCGGCACTGGAGCGGCAATTTTTCTCAGAGGTCCCTGAAGTTTTGGATTAGGGTAAGACAGATGTTGCCTCGCTCGGAAATCACGTACGCGATGCAGCATCTGTCTTACCGTAGTTCGAAGAGATATTTCACCGATTTTTTCACGCGCTCATTCTTTTTCGGCATGCCCGGATATTTATCACTCGTAACATGGACATTTTTGTTATGTAATTAACTTAGCTTAACTCGTACAACGCCAAAATGGTTTCCATAGTTCTGGTCCAAAGTCAGGGAAATCGAATCTACTCGCAAAAAACCAATTTATCCGTCCGTTTAGAGAATGCAAAAACCGGCTCAATTCTTCGTTTCTCATCAGAATCTAACTTATTGGTTTGAAGAATGAAGTTGATGTTTCTCGGAAAAGAAAGTAAGATAATCTAATTAAGTGGATTAAGGATTGCAAAAATGGGATTAATCCGTTCAGGATTGCAAACATTGAATTTGCTGGTTTATCCAATCGCAAGAAATCGAAATATTGTAGAATACGAAAATTGGAATTCGAGTTAATTAATTTATTAAAGTGAAAACTAAACTTGTTGGTTAGTCTTATATTTTAAAAATTCCTGTCGGTAGCTCATTGATTTCGATACTCTCTCTATTTTGAGGGAATTCTAGCGATAAATAGAATAAAGTGAATTTTTTCTAAGAATGCTCATCATATGTGACATGTTTAATGCATCCGACTCTCAAGAAAAAATTGAATTTCAAATCAAGAGAGTCTGGCCATCAAGCATAAAACAAATAAGGAAGAGAAGCGATCGGCTTAAAGGTTTAACGAAAGCTACGGAGAGTTGACACATTGCGAGAGCTACAGGAAGTGCCTTCCAAAATGTAAGTCATGTACAAATATGAGGTCGAATAGAGAAATAAAAGCAACACGAAACTCAATGAATGGAAGACGGAAACTGCGAAAGCTCATTGACGGGAAGATATTACCCGTCTTCAATCGACGGGTAGGCAGGAACCTACCTGTTTACCCGCCGGGTAGCCAGGAACCTACCGGTCTACCCGCCGGGTAGCCAGGAACCTACCTGTCTACCCGCCGGGTAGCCAGGAACCTACCTGTCTACCCGCCGGGTAACCAGGAACCTTCCCGTCTACCCGTCGGGTAGCCGGGTAAATGGATGGCGGAAAACTCGTCCGACAGCGGGAAGGTTTTAACCTTCCCGGGAAGCTTTCTGAAGTTTCATTAATACGGCCACTGGTCTTCCAATCTTACCCCTTTGACAAGCCGGGGAAATGCCACCTGTACGACTAACCCGCACTCCTAACCCGAAAACCACCCGTATGGAACCGTAACGTGAAAACACCGCAAAAAAATACCCCAGGACGATCTCACGGAAACCCCACAAGCAAAGGCCCTCAGAGAGAGCTAGAAAAACAGGAAGAAGAGGGAGAACGTCCCTCGCCGCAGCTCGTAGAATAACTGTTCGTCCGTGTTCGCCAACCATTCTGGGCCGTCTTTTTCCCGCCACAGTCGATAGGCAGCGGTGGCAGTGCTGGAGGGTCGATGCGCTGGCAACCGCGCCGCATGGCGGTTGCGTAGCAGCCACCCCCCTCGAGCCCTGCCACCCCTTCCTTTTCTGAAACAGGTGAGATTTCTTCTAAATTAAACATAAGCTAGTGCACTAGGGTGAGAACCAACGACACGCCCGGGGCCCACTTAAGACCGCTTCACTCAGTCTGAGTCACCCTCAAATTCCCCATAGCCTTGACGACAGCCCTAGCCTCACCGCGCCTTTTGCGCTGGTCCTTGCGTCTCGCCGATCTCTTCGAAATTTTACCATCCTGCACACCTTCCCTTCAATTTCCTGAGGACGTTGACGGCACTCCAGTCATCGTGTTCAAGAAACCTGTTGGTTGGTGAAATGGCAGTCTCTCGATCTCGCAATAGTCGGCTAAGAAGCGTATGAGATACTCATGGAATAGACGCACATGGCGTTCGGCCAGCTGCTCCCAATCGTTTTCGCGTACTGACATGGCAAATGCCGGCGCTCTCGAGTCGGCTACTCCGTCGTTCGCAGGCGACGTGTCGATCAGCTGGTTCTGCAGTTCGGGATGATTCTGGACGAGCGTGTGAAGATGATCTCGTGCCTGGTGAGCCACGCGGTACCAACTGTTCTCGTCCTTCGTCCTAGACCCGGCCACAATATGTAGGCGGCATCCACACTGCATCCACATGTTCGCTGCGTGTAAAAGCGGCAACCATGTTCCTGGCTTCGGCTCCACTGATGGCAGGACCAGCACAACGTGTCCGAGATTGTCATCGAACAATTCGGTCCGTCTCAGGTGTATGTCCTTGAACATCCGGTAATAGAACACCTTCGTGTCCTCCATCCGATTGGCTGCTTACTTCAGACGACGCATGTCAGACGACGCATGTTCTCGGGCATGACGATGACCATCTTGCGGTGCTCCTTTCCGATGCTCTCCTTAGCCTTAGCCCAGGTCGTTGACGCGGCTATCTTCCATCCCACTTCAAAAATGTGGGGAACGTCACAGCTCCGACCGCATATCGGGCTATGTCGCATTATTCCGGTCATCGGAATTTCTCGAGCCATCCACGAAATGTGTACGCAACGGGTCCTGAAGAACGCGTAGGCGATCGCCACGCTTCTCGGGGTAATCCTTCGGTGCGTGGTGTCTTTGATCCACAGGATCTTTTCGGCAAGCGTTCCGCGGCCCTGCCACACAGCCAGAACTCTCGCGGCTTCTGGCACGCACGGCACAGGATGCTGACGAGATTCTTCCGGCAGGTCGGGTATGAGGTGCATGGCGGTGATCGTCGAGCTACAGTTGCACTCCTCCATTTTGATCGCGGTAGGTACATCCAGCATCGGCATCTTCTGGCCACGGCATAGGAAGTTCCCGTACAAGCAGTGCGTCTCGTCGCTCACGAGGAATTCACGCCCCGGCCTGGAACATTTTAGGTTAGTGCAAAAGCGTATCGACAAAGAGTTTTTCACACTATCTCTCTCTCGACCTCTTGCCCTATTTCCTCCCTTTCTACCGCGCTTTGTCTTTGTCTTTACCGGGTCTACCGTCATTTCGTCAGGGCATTCTCTTAGCAAATTCATCTGAATCTGTAAAGGTTCTTCGTCAGCGCCAATCCTAGATATAAGTGCTGACGTATCAAACGTTTCTAACACCCTAAACGGTCCGTCCCACTCATTCGTGAGCTTGGGATGTTTACTCTTACCCTTCTCCGCGGGCAGCCTCATAAACACCTTACCACCCACCTTCGGCAGCTTTGCCACATCCACTTGGCGGTCGTCATCATACCTCTTTTTCATCACCTCCCGGTAGGCATCGGCGTGCTCTTTTACATGACCCCGGACCAACTGCATTCCCCGAAAGAGTTCAGTTTTATAGTCATCTAGGTCAATCTGATATTTGGTAACTTGACCTTCGGGTATGACATCGGACGGCACATACGGATCGAACCCGTGTAGTATGAAGAACGGACTCTCGCCGGTCGCCTCATGTGGCGTTACGTTGTACGCGTAAACCGCGTGCGGCAACATGTCATCCCAGAAATCCCCAAACTCTATCTTTTTCTTCAGGATTCTCTGTAGGGTTCCAATTGCCCGCTCCGTTACTCCATTTTCGCGTGAGTTGTAGCCTTTGGTGGTAGTTAGTTTAATTCCCGTCACCTTGGCCAACTCTTCCATTACGCTATTTAGGATTACCGCTTCCTGATCTGTATGCAGTTGTCGGGGCCACCTGCCATTCTCGCATATCTACCTGCGAAACAAGGTTGTCGCCACCGTGGCGGCGCTCTTGTCCGGAATCGCGTACGCTCCAAGCCACTTAGAGAAGTGGTCCACCACCACAAGCACATATTTCATACCATTAGCGCTTCGCCCCATCTCTAATAGGTCCGCGCATACTATCTCGAACGGCCTGCTTGCAACGAACGGCTTGAGGGGTGGATAGGAAGCCTTTCTCGGATTAGCTAGGAAACATTCGCGGCACTGCCGGTGCCATCGGGCTACATCCTTCTCCATTCCTACCCGATACACCTTCGCCTTCAGCATCCGCAGCAGTTTCCTAACCGCGAAGTGTCCAGCTAAACAGCCGCTGTGTGCTTCATCGGAAACCTCCCTCCTTTTAGACTTTGGCACGATGCGTACGGCTCGACCATCCTCCGTTAGCAGTTTCAGATCCCCCTCCTCCAGTAGGAAGTCAAGGATTTTCATCCGTTTTCCCATTCCGGGTAGGCACACTTCTTGGTCTACGTTCCGCGATCGGATACCCTCAATTATGCTCTGGTACTCCGGATCCTGACTTAGTTCCCTGAACCACTCAGTTTCCGTTTACACCCGCACAACACCTATAACTTTTTCGTCTTGAGCACATATAGGTTGTGGGGCTTCCGCCGGCACCTGTATCCCTCTCGATAAAGCGTCGGCGACCGCGTTTGTTCTCGCCTTCACATATTCGACCTTCACGCGGTACTGCTGCACCTCTAAGGCCCAGCGTAACACCCTGCCAGATACAATGGCTCGTTTGAAGAGCGATGTGAGGGGGAGGTGATCAGTTCGAACCACTATTTCCATCCCATAGACGAAATAGTGGAAACGTTTGAGGGCAAACACCACGGCTAATGCCTCCAAATCCGTCACATGGTAGTTGACCTCGGCCTTCGTTAACGATTTGGACGCAAAGAACAGTGGATGTATGAACCCATCTACTCCCTCTTGGCAAAAAACTGCTCCGAGTCCTTGCTGTGAGGCATCGGTATAGATTATATAAGGGCGCTCCCTTTTGGCGGCTTCCACGTCGGGCTGCGCGAGCACTGGTGTAGAGGTCATGGCCTGCTTCAAGCGACCGAATGCCTCTTCCTGGTCTCTCGCTCATTTCCACGGCGCTTTCTGACTTTACAGGTCGAACAACGGCTTCGCGATCTTTGAAAAGTTCAAAATGAACTTGCGATAATAACCGCATAGCCCTAGAAAGGTGCGTAAGTGAGCCAAATTCGTGGACCTGGGATATTCCTTGACCTTTTCCACCTTTTCTGGATCCACGTGCACACCTTGCGAATCGATTCGATGCCCTAGGAACCCAATCTTCTGTTCCATAAACACACACTTCTGTGGCTTTAGCTTGAGATTGGCTTCCCTCAGGGCCTGAAACACTGCCTGAACCACTTCATAGTGTCTCTCGATGGTCTCCGTCGCAATAAGAATGTGATCTATGTAGACGAAAACCTCCTTATTCTTCATATCCCCTAATACGCGGTCCATCAACCGTTGAAAGTTAGCAGGGGACGTGCTTAGACCGAAAGGCAACACGGTAAATTCAAATAAACCCTCGGAGGTCGTGAAAGCTCTCTTAGCTTTGGCTTCCTCTGAGAGAGGTATTTACCAATAGCCTGAACATAGGTCCAGGCTACTGAACACCTTCATGCCCTGCAAGCTCTGCAACAAAACGCCTATCGCAGGCAGGGGATACGCATCTTGGGTGGTGTGCTTATTCAACTCGCGGTAGTCAATACACAACCTAATGGTACCATCTTTCTTACGGACTAGCACCACCGGGGATGCCCAGGGCGAGTTTGATTTCCGTATTATACCTCGTTGCAGCAACCCCTCAAGGATCTATTTGAGCTCTCTCCGAGCCCCTGAAGGTACAGGTCGAGTTCTCTGCTTTATTGGAGCGGTGTCTCCCGTCTCGATATCATGCGACACGAGCGTGGTTTGAGTGAGCTCCTGGTCTTCGACTGCAAACACATTCTGACTGTGTTGCACAATCACCCAGAGCTCCCTCGACAACGTTTTCGCTGTACGGTCTTCTGTCAATACGGCCCTCAGGGTCGCCTTTCGGTCTGAATCCTACAGCCTCCCCGAGTCTGCTGATAGCATTTCTGATGGCACATCTTTGAGTCGAGCCTCCATTCAGTCGTCTGACCTCTTTTTCCACTTTCCTACCACTTCACCTGCTCGGAACACTGCAGGCTCCAGCGATCTGTTTACAACTGGGATCATCACAGCTCCGTCATCATTTGCCCTGCATATTTCTTCAGGGATAGCATCCACGGTTGACTCGAGCAAAAACTGCTTTTTCTCCGCACCCGTCGAGACGTACCCATTTTACGGCACCAGGGGCCACATACTCCCTTTTCACTACCCGGGCGGCTCTCATTCCGGTACGGGCTACCTCAGTGGACGTTCTAGCTTCCCCACTACTCGCCGGTACCAGTCCATCGGGTTGGTCTCGCACCAAACGATACCCCAGCGCCGGTAAAACATTCGTTCCTAGAATGACCACATCGTCATCCACTTTGGAAACGTACATCTTACATTGAAGCGTTTTGTCAGAGTTGGTACGGTCGCTAACATCCACCTTCATTACGGTTACGAACTCCATAATATCGCCAGACGCGTCATAGATCTTTTTTGATTCATCGATCGGATACTCTTTTACATCCCGATCAATATCAACTCCATTCACTTCGGCTTGGAGCAGGACTTTCGAAGGCAATATAGAGATTTCCGAGCCAGCATCTAGCAAACCCGTCCATTGCCGTCCGAAAATCTCTACCGCAGCTGTCATTTTCTCCCCAAACAATGGACATCCTTGGGTATCTGCTTTGGCTGCACCCTTTTTCCCTACATTCGCCGCCTTGCAGTTCACTCCGCGTAATCTAGCTGACAACGAGGTCACTACTTTAGCGTTCCCTTGCTTCGGCTTACCTTTTGGGCAATCCCGTGCATAATGTCCTGTCTCATGACATGTGAAACATTTCACTATCTTTGGGCGCGGATCGCTTGATTTTTGATCGCTAGCGGGCCGTTGCTCAGACTTCCCATCACTGGAAGTACCCGCCAAGTTCCTCACCCTACTCGGTGTCTCCTTCTTCCTACCTTCAGCCTCCCCCCGGGTGTTCCTGAGTGTAAGGTTTCTACGCTCTATGCGCTTGGCTGTTTCCTTCAATTTATCATAGGCCCCTTCTTCGCTTTCCAGAGCCTCTAACAAATAATAGGAATCACGCCAATGAGCTAACTGGCGTGACTCCTATTATTTGTTAGAGGTTAGAGGTCATGTTCCTGTTAGTTGTTAGAGGTCATGTTCCTGCAACAAATCGATACAGTAGATGAGCTCTGTCTGTGTCTAACGCACTATCCTGCAACTCTGGATATGTCTGGCGCGTCAACCTCTCGAGTTCAACACAGAAATCAGCTACCGACTGCGATTTCATTTTGCGCAACCTCTTGAGTTCTCCCAGCGCGACGATTTTACGGGTGCGTTGCTCAGCTTTATTCCCATCTCGCATCGCCTCAATCAACACCCCATACCCACCATTTTTTTATCCTGTTAGGCAAGGCCTTGTATTGGTTCTGAGCCCTACCCACAAGTTTCGTCCGGAAAAGGGTACATAGCTCCGCATCCTCCCAATTACCTCTGGGATATTTCAACTCAAAAGCTTTTAAAAAGCTACGGAAACCGTACCCCTTATCAGTCCCACTGTAAGGTCGTACTTCCGGAAGAGCTACGTACTTCAGATATCGGGTCATTTGATTGCTTCCGCCCTTAAAGTCTTCCCTATCTCTACCGAATACACTCCGGCTCTCAATCCCCTCATTCAATTCCGAAGCATTACACCTACCTGCGGGTGTCGTTCGAAATCCATGAAGTGAAGAGGAACTCGCGGGCCGCTCGATCTGCATCGATGCCTGCCTTGGCACATGCGTGCTTCCACCATTCTGAAACACAATGCCATTACCGGTATCACCATTATTCCTCCTCAATGCATTCAACACATTGATATCAAAACCAGTTTTAGGGCCGTTCCTATGCTCACCTGGTAAGTGATTATCCGCTGGCTCAGTTTCCATCGGAACTGGTTGCGACCTCTCTTGGGCTTGCTCCTCAAATCGACGGATGACCTCCTCCTGGCGGGCGCATCTTGCTTTCCACTGGTCTAGCTCAGCTTGGGCCTGCGCCTGACTGCTCACTTGTTCCTGCAACAAATCGATTTCTCTTTGTAACTTTGGGCACAACTGCACTCTGCGTTTCAGGTGTGGCACTGCCTCTTCTACTGACCACCCCTCGGCGTGAGCTACCTGTGCCACGGCATCGTATGTGTGCATCAACTTTGCAAGTTTCTCCACAACCTGATCCCGACTTGCACACCCTAGACTACGGGTCACAGCAGCAGCCCATTTGGTCAGAACGGCTCCCTCTTTGCAAACTAACTCTAGCTTACGGAGCTCCGTAACGGCTTGGTCCGTCCATTCTACCCCAAACTGCTCAACCCCGTCTCGCAGTGGGTCTCCTAAGCGGAACTGAGAGGCTAGCACCATACCCATCCGCAGAGCTATCTGTTTAACAGCCTGAACACACACCTGCACGTTCCCCGGTGCATTGTCCCCGCAGAGACGCTGGAATTCTTCTCCAAGCGCGGCCTGTTGCTCGTCGGTCGCCATCGGATCCGCTGAGTGAGATACCATTGAGCCTGAAATAGATGCATTTTCATCTACCATCACTCCTGGTTCCACCTCAACCATGCGATCCTCATCCATTATTGTCAATCCTGGCTTTACCGATTCTCGACTCCTTCTGTCACTAAAAAAATTCCGCGCAGAGGTTTCCCCCTGCACTCGTAGTATTTATTCCTGTCCGAACCTCCGGAGCCGCTAACCTCAGTCAGTCGCTATCCTTTGGTCGACAAGGAGTCGAGAACCACCGTGATGCTCGAGAATAAAGTGGAGCTCACTAGCTCGCTGTTTTATTCCCAACACCACTGACTACTTTCCGAGATCACAAACAAGGAAATTATGTTTGTGATGCCGAACCGTAGAGGTAAGTCGTAAAGCTATTCAATACAATCGTGAATAATCAAGAATTCGACACAAGCCTTGTTTCACCGGCTTGGCCCCCAAGTTCGGTTTCTGCTTTTCTGGTAGTTAGGAGAAACACGGCCTAGTGCCAAAAAAAACCACAAGACTGCAAACCCGAAAATTGGAGAGAAATAATTTAGGCCGCAACCTGGGTAATCATTCACGATTGAAATAAAAATAGCTTTATGCTCAATAAATTCACAATAAAAAAATACCAGCACCAGGAATGATAACAATGACACTTAAACGGTTAGCAACGATGAACAATGAGCCTATCGATTGTGGCCCGGGAACCATCTTTTTTTAGGTTTCAGGTCTTCCAATCTTACCCCTTTGACAAGCCGGGGAAACGCCACCTGTACGACTAACCCGCATCCCTAACCCGAAAACCACCCGCATGGAACCCTAACGTGAAAACCCCACAAAAAATACCCCAGGACGATCTCACGGAAACCCCACAAACAAAGGACCTCAGAGGGAGCTAGAAAAACAGGAAGAAGAGGGAGAACGTCCCTCGCCGCAGCTCGTAGAAGAACTGTTCGTCCGTGTTCGCCATCCATTCTGGGCCGTCTTTTTCCCGCCACAGTCGATAGGCAGCGGTGGCAGTGCTGGAGGGTCGATGCGCTGGCAACCGCACCGCATGGCGGTTGCGCAGCAGCCACCCCCTCGAGCCCTGCCACCCCTTCCTTTTCTGAAACAGGTGAGATTTTCTCTAAATTAAACATAAGCTAGTGCACTAGGGTGAGAACCAACGACACGGTGACTTTTTCGTCAGAACCTCTTCATCCCAATTATATCCCACCGAGAGGCCCACCGCTCCGCTACTGGTGGAAATCGGAATCAACAGGTCACTAGAGATTTCCCAGAGGTTACTTACGGGGTGGGGGGAGAGACATGGCTGCGTGTAGCCAGGTATTCCTTAGAAACGAACAGGGGACAGAGTGACTTTTACTCTTCCAGAGTGGGTGTTGTGCTTCAGCGGACAGCAGTCGAAGAACGATGTGCATCGCGAGGTCGGTAAGCTGAGAGTCTGTTTTCCTGTTTTCAGCGGATGCACTCACTTCTTCTTAACTCTGCTCAGGTACTCAGGACGACGGCCGGAGAACCTTTCCCAGCTAGCCCGCGGTCTCCGTCCTCCGGCAGCCCGCTTTTGGTTCGCAGGCCAGCCGTATGTCGACGGCCCGCCGACCTTTACCACTATTTGTATTATCGCTTACCTCGAGCATGTCACCCCGGCCCCACGGCGGAGAAACGCCACGGTACTCTTTCGGAATAGACGATCCACTCTGGTAAAAAAGATTCTCTCAAGCAGCTACAGGATCGTTTTGTCATGTTTTTGCTTCTAATTATGTAGAAACGTAGAGCAACATGTAAAATTTGTGCAAGGAACATATTTAAAACACCACGGAAATCCAATTCGTTTAGGTGGGTCGTCTATTCCGAAAGAGTACCAACGCTCCGCCTCGGTCCGCCGCAGTCTGCAGTGAGGAACCACCCTCCCCGCGGATCGCGGCGAAAACCGCCCCCTCCCCCCCAGCCGCGGGGATACCCCTATCCCCTCAGCAGTCAAAAATATGCTGCCCTCCGGAGAGTGACTCGAAGTCGTCTTCCAGGGCTGGCAGTAGAATGCCGACTGAGGACTCTTGTGAAATGGGGCGCCTTTTATAGCGGCTGTGCACGTGATAACCACGTTACGACGAGATCAGTCGTGATCATTATCAATTGTCTTTCCAACCGGCCGAATTGAAGATGGCGTCGCGTGTTTTGTGGTTCGCGGGCGAGCCAATATCCGCGCTGCGTGTGCGTCGCATGCAGCATGGTTCGCCGCTGGGCGGCACCCTCGAAATGTGGGGCGCCGGCCGTCGTTTTCGGCATAGATGTTCGCCGGCCGTCGCCCTGAGTACCTGAGTGGGAGGAAAAGAATAAGTTCGCGCTGACTGTACATAGGCAGGCATTCCTACGGAAAATGGACATACACAAAAGGCAGTTCAGATTCTGAAACCTGGTTTGATGTGCGTAGTACGGCCTGCTACTGAACGAGAAGGCTATGTGTTTGAGCAACTCCCGTGTGTCTCAGTAGGATGTCACTACAACATCACCTATAATCTTTACTACTGGTGAGTGTTCAGTTTTGGTGACAGGTCCAGCGCAGACTCGCTTCGCACATGTAGTAATTTTTTCTCTTGCCTTCATTTCACACAAGCTTGCCTATTTACCTTAGCATGTCTGACCACGAACAGGGTTGGATGACTTCTCCGAGAATATTTGCATCGCTATGGCATCTTAATAACCCACATGTGGCCGTGCCTGTCACATGTGGGTTATAACGATGCCACATGTAGGCTGTTTCGAAGCCACATGTTAGTTATTTCAATGTCACGTGTGAGTTATGTCGATGACTAGACAAAAAATATCGTGCGGTACCGATTGCCACTGAGCCATAAAACGCAGCAATTTTCATTCGAGAGATTGAGTCGGTCGGTCTGATATAGCAATGCAACTGATATCAACATTTCATGCGCTTGTGGCAATCGGCACCGCACGGTATTTAGAGTTTGCTATGTCGATGCCAGATGTGAGTTGTTTCAATGTCACATATGGGTTAAGTCGATGCCACATGTAAGTTATTCCGATGGTTCCCACCACGGTCTACGTATGTGAGACCACCCCCCCCCCCTAGCCGTGAAGACCATCCCCTCTGCTGCCAAAAATTATTATTATTCGGCTTCTGAGTGATCAATCAAAGGTGACTGAAAGGCACAGTACACCCTCAGACATGAATTTTGAGATTTTCGTGTAATTGTGTAGAAGACGCCAAATGCGGAATCTCAATTCTTCCGAATAAGGTCCAATTAAGCGAGATATAAGCGACCACCACGGGCCCGGCCCCCTTCCCGGATTTCGATCTCAATAGCGGCTAGATGAATGGATGATTTTCAACCGAGTCATCGTTCTTCTCTCCATTTCCAACCTATCTCCTGATCCTGTCCGCTCTCTTGCCGCGACTGCAGATCAAGAGAAATACAGGCCCGAGACAACTCGTCCACCAAATTTCTGCCCTCAAAATGCAGGCATTTTCAAGGAGCCATATCTCTCTTCGTAGGAGGTCTTGGACGATTTTAGAAATACGATTGTGATTAGAGTGTGACCCTCTCCAAGATAAGCATAAAACCTGAAAAATAGTTTTCTGGGTGTCCTTTGCCTTTAAAGTCACCTTCCAGGATCGGCCTCGAAATGCCGAGTGAGCTTTCGATGAGATGGAGCGCCTTTTGTACCCTAATTTTGTTTACTCTGAGCATGATACTGACACCATAAAAGAATTCTCAACAATTTCGAGATTGCATTGCAATAGCGATGCCACAGCGATGCCATGGCTATGCTATTTTGCGCCCCGAATGCTTTGGTGGCTATGGCGATGCTATTTCGTGCAGGAGCTGCATTTCAATGCCATAGTGATGCGCAAAAACTGCATTTCAATGCCATAGCTGTGCAATAGCCATGCAAAATTACGGTTACACCTCGCAGCCGTTTCGAATATCGGTTTGTGACTGAAACCTATGTTTAAACAAGTTGTTTATGCAAATTGCAGGCCCCGAGAGAGGTGCAACCAGCCCTTCAGGAACAGCGCAACATCGCACTGCACCAACGGAGACCTAGCGCCGCCCTCATTCAGCTGCTCGGTAAATCTTCACCGAGTCTAGCATGGTTGCCAGAGAGCTCGGTGTCTTCATGACGATTATAAATTGCCATCACCACAAATTCTCACGGAAACGAATCCGTTGATACCCAATTGATAAAGGGTGAGGTGTAAAAAAATGGAGAGCGGTGTATCTTGATTCACAACAAGAACGATAGTTAATTAAAGGTAGAGGACACCCAGATGATTAATTTCTAGATTTTATGCTAGTCTTGGAGAGAGTCACACGCTGATCACAGTGGTATCTCTGGAATCGTCCAAGACCCCCCCCCTTTGAACAGAGTTATGGCTCTTCAAAAATGCCTGTATTTTGAGGGTGAAAAATTGGCGGACGAGTTGTCTCAGGCCTGTACTTCTCTTCATTCGAAATCGTTGCGTGAGAGAAAGCCAGGATAAGGAAACATTCCGGTAACGGACTCAAGAACGACTTGTTGGAATTCATCCACCCATCGAGCCGCTATCGAGTTCGAAAATCTGTTTGGGGGTCGGGCCTGTGGTGGTGAGCGAAGTGGGTCGGGCCTGTGGTGATCGCTTATGTCTCGCTTATTTGGAGGAAATGAGATCTGGCATTAGGCACGTGTTATATAGAAGGGGCCTTCTACACAATTAGATGAAAATCTCAAGATTCATATCTGAGGGTGTACTGTGCCTTTAAGTGTCCCAGAACGGGGCTACCGTAATCTCATTCGAGTTGGCTTTAAAATTTTCTAAGTTCTGACTCCAATTTCACTGCAACTTGACCACCGATGGTGCTCATTTCCACAAGCACGCTCATGCCGATCATTTTTTCCGCAGGGCTACAGTAACCCTCCTCCAAAAATTTTCCAAGTGTCGGCTTGGTTATGAGCACATCGTAATAGCCAACAAACATTTTTGCACACTCTCGACCTCCTCAGCCACTTCCCAGCGGCTTCTCGAAGAGAGCGGTGTGTGAATGAATGCATACCGCTCCTCTGCTCTTTTATACCCCGCATGTTATGAGCGTGTGTTATTGTTCGTTATCATGTTTTGTTCAAGAATGGTTACGGTGGCCCTGCGGAAAAAATGATCGGCATGGGCGTGCTTTTCTCATTTCCTGCTTTGTGGTCCAGTCAGATCCTTAACTGCTGAGTCCTGGAGAAGGACGGTGTGTGAATAAAGACTCACCTCACTCCACTTCTTTGATATTTTACCCTTTATCAATTGGGTATCATCAATTTTGCGACTGGAGCTCTGACCTGGAATTTTCTGAATTTTTACTCCGATTTTGTTATATCTTGACCACAAGTGGTGCTGCTTTTCTGCTTCTCAGGTACTCAGGGTGATGGCCCGCGCCCCATATTTTGACTCGCCGCTAACCGTTACACAAGCACGCCCATGCCGATCACTATTTCCGCAGGGCTACCGTAACCCTCCTTAAAAAACATTCCAAGTGGCTTGGATTAGAGTACCTCGTAATAGCCAACAAACATGTTTGCACAATTTCGACCTCCTCAGCCACCTCCCAGTGGCTTCTCGAAGAGAGCGGTGTGTGAGTGAATGCATACCGCTCCTCTGCCCTTTTATACCCCGCATGTTATGAGCGTGTGTTATCGTTCGTTATCATGTTTTCTTAAAGAATGGTTACGGTAGCCCTGCGGAAATAATGATCGGCATGAGCGTGCTTGTAACCGTTACGGTCGCTGCGGGGTGTAACTCGTAAATGTGCGGTGAGGAACTCCTGGATTGCGAGGTGTTGAGATTTCCGGAAGCATGGAACTCCTAAGTGCGTTTGGAGGCCTTAACTGCTCTGAAAGAAAAGCAAATCCTGGTTTAGGTTGCTTAGCGGTTCTGTAAAGTGAGCGCGGTGGACAAGATGTCCGTCAGACGACCAACTCGCCTTGAAAACACACTAGACGAAAAATACCGTGCGGTACCGAATGCCAAAGAGACATAAAATACTCTGCAGTTTTCATTCGAGAGTCTGAGTCGGTCGGTTTGATAGAGAAATGAAACTGCTATCATGATTTTATGCCCTTATGGCAATCGGTACCGCACGGTATTTGGAGTTTACTGTGGGTGATAACATCGCGCTTTCGCGACACCTTGTATGCAGCCGTCTATGGAGAGACTAATCTGTTGGGAAGGAAGCAGAGGAGTAGCAGAGCTCAGAAATAAATAATAGGTTGACGAGGTTTTACTGATTGATACTGCAATAGCATCCAGCAAAGGCCGCGACCACACTATCGCCTTTTCAAGGAGCGAAAGCTATCAAGTTGCTGCAAAAGTTTCCGGAATTTTTACGACTTTGAATAAAAAACATTTATTTCAAAAACAAACGAGGCTCACCCAACAAAATATTTTCCACCACATTCAAGGATCCTTCGGCACTGATTAGGCAGATCATAAATTCCCGACGCGTAGAAAACTCACTCGAACGCTAAGTCGGACAGGGAACGAAATTCTCATGCCGTGAAATAGCGCGTTTTGGTGTGTCAATTGCGTCCAACACTACTCATTCTACGACATCACGGAAAAAAATTCACAACAATGTTCTTTTAATTTGCCTGTAAACACCGAAACTCAACCTAAATTGCAAATGCTTTGTCAATTTAATCTGCTTATACGTACATTATCACATAACTCAAGTTTTTTTTAAATAAAACAAGGGAATCTAGGAAAGAGTTCCCCGAGGTAGCAAAAATTTCCATGATGTCGTAGAATGAGTAGTGTTGGACGCAATCGACACATCAAAACACGCTATTTTACGACATGAAAATCTTGTTCCCTGTCCGACGTTAGCGTTTTAGTCTCCATGCTCGACTCTCTATTAACCTCGGCATGATGAAACAGTCGTGATTTTTTTGTTTGAACTCGGACACGAGGTTGGCAGATGGATTTACTGGCTTACGTACGTTTCGGCGGAATCGCCGTCTTTAGAGCCTGAAAGAAGCAAATCAGAATTGCGCTTATCCGGTCAAATGTCGACTAAACTCTACCCAATTCGAAGAACTCTATTTCCCAAACGTCGTCAAAAGTGAAGAAACCAGGAGAAAACCGTACCTTGTCAGGAAGCACGCTAGGAGAATCACAACATAGAACGAATTGTTGAAGCGGAACGGTGATGGTGCCGCTACCTCTCGACGTTAGAATGCGAGTCTGAGGTAGGGCTTGAGTTCTCCGGCTATATATAGGCATTCCCCCTTCCGATTGATTTTTGGATCGTTCGCCTGGATCCAAAATGCCTCCAGGGTCTTTCTCGCGGGTGTGTCAGTTTCTCGCCCCATAATCTCAACCTTGATTGGATAGTCGTCGCAATGGTGTGCGTTAACGCGGTGACACCCCAGAACTGTTGATGCCCGCAGCTTATCTTTACCGTCCAGATTCTCCTTCACTCTAACATGGAGCGGCCACTCTGACATGCAGCTATTTGAACAGATTCTTTTTGTTCGTTTTCTCCGGTACAAACACATTTCGCTGTGCGGTACATATTTGTGACAACAGCCCGTTTTGTTTGAGAAGGGTGTGCTGACTGGAAATGGACAATTATGTTTTTGTTACTAGGTTTACGATACCATTTTGTTGAGAACCTGCCCTCCGAAAAATTTACCTGGACGTTCAAAAAAGGTAGCCAATTTTGCGCCGGTTTTTCCCGGGTGAATTTTATATTACCAGACTGACTGTTGATGAGTTCGAAACACTGGTCCATTTCCTCCTGTGTGGGACAGACGACGAAACAGTCGTCTATGTACCTACAGTATAGCATTGGCAGCCGTGCCAGTACCGGAGATTCGACTTTTCCCATGAAAGCTATGGCAAGTGTTGGAGCTAGGCGCTGTCCCATAGCTAGACCTCTGACCTGCTTGAAATATTGTCCCGACCACCTGAAGATGTTGCCCTTGAGGCACTCCTGGAGAAGTGTCATCAGTTGGCCAACTGACAGAGCGAAAGTGTTTATGGAGCCTTGATTTTCATTGAGAAGCTCGAACACAGCCTCCATTGCATGGTCATTGCTGACATTAGTATACAGGGCTGTGACGTCGAAAGACTCCATGATACAAGGGTTAGCGGGCTGAATGTTATGGAGATGGTCGAGAAACGCGCGGGTGTTGGGGAGATGGGCCGGTATGTGGTCTAGCAGTTGTTTTAGGATGCTGTTGATAAACCAAGCAATCCTATCTGTGGGGCCACCCACGCAGCTGATGATGGGCCTCACCTTGATGGAGCTGGGAATGATTGTTGCAAGATTTTCCGCCGCCGGGAATTAATGGGTCTTTACCAGCAGGTACAGAACTGGACAAGTTGGTGAGTCAATTTTCCGGAGAACTCAAGCCCTACCTCAGACTCGCATTCTAACGTCGAGAGGTAGCGGCACCATCACCGTTCCGCTTCAAGAATTCGTTCTATGTTGTGATTCTCCTAGCGTGCTTCCTGACAAGGTACGGTTATCTCCTGGTTTCTTCACTCTTGACGACGTTTGGGAAATAGAGTTCTTCGAATTGGGTAGAGTTTAGTCGACATTTGACCGGATAAGCGCATTTCTAATTTGCTTCTTTCAGGCTCTGGAGACGGCGATTCCGCCGAAACGCACGTAAGCCAGTAAATCCATCTGCCAACCTCGTGTCCGAGTTCAAACAGAAAACTCACGACTGTTAGCGTTTTAGTGTAGAACTCTGGCCGTTTCGAGTCAAAGTAATCTTCTGAGGTCATTTTGACTTCGTCATCGTTAGTATACATTCCATCCGACGGAGTCGGTTTCGGATATCCGGGTCGGATAATCCGATCGGATAATTATCCGAAATCCGACCTGACGTCAAAATGGCGATTTCGGGTTGATCCAAAATCCGATCAGACGAAAAAACACGATATCCGAAATATCCGATATCCGGAAAAGTGAAAACCGAAGAAAAAAAACCGGATAATCGGATAGAAAAACGGTTGAAAACGGATCGAAAGATCGTATCGAAATCGGATGAAAATCGGATAATCTCGGATGAAATTCGAAATCAATCTCTGTCGACGTGTACGACACAAATGACAATGATGCGCGTCTGGCATTAACGCGCACACATGTATATTGACGCATTGTCGGCGCCAAAACTGAAATTTCGAAATCCAGAAAATTCTTTCGTCTATTCTTCTTCTCAGCCATTAGAAAGAATCGGCATTGGGAAGCATTGCCAACCTAACACGGCTTGTACCATAAATCTAGAGCAGACATGGTTGTAGGTTTAACCGGACATGAAAATAGATGCAATGAATTATGTCCAACACGTTGACTATCAGGGCATTCATCGGGGACTGACTGTTCAATCCTCTGTGCGTAGGCCTTGACGTAGGTAGAATGACCGCATCGAAGACCTGCTGGGATGGTTCGAACACGCCTGGGCAGGTCAGCTTCACTATCATTGACTAGAGGAGGCACACCGCCATATACGGTATTGGGCTGAGCAGCAGGGAACTATTCTGTCATGAAACGTGTGTGCTCAGCCATCTGCAGTCCTTCACGCGAGTGCTCGGAGGTTCCGGAACATGCAGTACCATGGCTCTAAACGTTTTACGCAGAACTTCCTTTGTGCTGCCCCAGGCGGTGCCAGCAAGGGCACGCAGAATGTTGTTGCGTGAATCGGCTGTAGCAGCACGTATACGTACGTGTGTTCTCGTGGAAACCTAGAGAGGGATCCAGCAAGGATGTTTTACACCTGTACTTGAATTTGTCAAAATCCCAGTCTTCCATTCAGTGGCGGAGAACCGGAGCGTGCCATCCTTCGTCACGATTCTATGAGCACTCGTACCTGCCGCTATCTTAGATTGTCGTATATTTGTCAAATGAGCCCACTTAGAAAAACAACTTTGTATAGAATATCAAACCTCTTTAATAGAATACTGTCACTTACTATTCGCATTTTGAAAGGGGAGGGAAACTCTGGGTGTTGTGAAGTTGACCGCATTTTTTTCCGGACGCTAACATTTAAAAAAAAGCAGCCGAAATAATTCCTGGAGCTTGAGCTCGAACTTTTATATGTTTCGTGCTGTGTACGGCCCGAGCATTTTGCTTTTGCCTAATTTTGGTTGCCTCGAAAGGTTTCTGGTTTCCGCTGTTGGAATTCCTACGCGAGCAGCTGCGTACCGCGGCCGACTACGTTGCGAGGAATGCGGCCCCAATTATTTAATTGCCCAGGATTCGCTGTGCTACATTACTTTCCAAACGTCAGGCCTTGAAAAATTCTCTGTACACACATGTAGACGTCGAGAAGTATGGGCGCAGTGAGGTCAAACCCGATTATGATGAAGCTGACTTGGATAGTGACTATTCTACTCTCGGAGAGGAAGATGTGTCGGAAGACGACAGCGAAATAGTCGACTGAACGAGTGTCTTCAAATGCACTGTACGATTAAAGCAACCATATCAGTCCAAGATCTCCAATTATGTCTTGTTTTATGGTCACCACGATGGTTTGTTGTGATTTTTTTTTCCAATCTGGGGTGGAATTCACAAAACGCTAATCACGTTTTAACCATGGCTAGCGTAGCCATGGCTATGCGCATCGTGTGCAAATCGATCGGCCTCAAGTCATGGCTAAAAAGTGGTTATCTTTTCGTGAATTCCAGCCCTGACTGTTAGCTATTACCGGTCCAACTGCTCATGTCAACTATTGATTTGAAATTTCCCAAAACCGGTGATTTGTTTGTTTCTACGAATAATATATGAAGATCACATTTTTTAAAATGGTATTTGCTTGAATACACGAAGTGGAATCCTGGGTACTACTGAAAATTTTTCTTCCGTTTTTCCATCAGAACTTTCCGGTGAATCCGATTTTATGCGGTCGGACATCCGAAAACCGATCCGATCGATAATTCTCGTTTCGGATAGGATCCGTTATCTGAATTTCTCGTTTGAGCCAGTATCCGTTTTATTCGATGAGTCGCTTTTGCAAAATCGGCAATATCTGAATATCCTATCCGACGCGATTTTGGCCATCGGATGGAATGTATAATCGTTAGTGAACTGTTTTCCATCCAGGAAGTGGCAGAATTACAAAATTCAAACCCCAGATTCTATCCACAGTGACTCAATGGTCACGATAAGAGTAATGAAAACAACTCCATCCATTTATCGTCATGATGAAGAGTAGGTCGGTGGAATGATATAATGTTCCCTGCAAGGATTTAATTCCGGTACTCATGGAACAAGGTTTCGTATAGCCGTGCGGCTGAAACGCGGCACTAACCTCATTCCACAGGTATCGATCGGATTGAATTGTAACCATGGAGCATGACATTCCACCAACCGACATTTGATCACGGCTGCAAATGGGATGCAGATGTGTTCCTTCACTCTTATCATGTCCATTGGGTTACGGTGGACGAAATCTGCGGTTTGAATTTTATAATTCTGTCAAGAAGTGCTGCGTTGAGCGGAACAGATGGTAGTCGGAAGGGGCAAGATCTGGGGTTTTTAGCTGAGGTCTAGCAGTTTCTGTGGGGTTATCCAATACGAGTGGCCGAGTATTGTTGTGAATAAGGCGAACAGTGTTCATCCCAGGGCGATTAAAGGCAGTGGTCGCGCTCAAATATGCTCGTCTTTTTTTCCTCTCTGAACCCTTTTCTGGGTAGAGAGTAGTAGAACGTATGAGAAAAATCGCGAAAAAAACGCTATTCTAAGCCAAATTTGAAGCCTGAACTTCCTTGTCCTTTGATGGTGGACGAGTCGACCCCACATCATCGGCATCGATGATCTCTAATATCAAGAACATCAGCTGGCTTGAAATTGAAATTCAATCAATGAACCTTCGGATTTATGTACACATCTAGTCGAAAACATTGACTGAAGTGCTTGCATTCACTGTTCAATTGTTTTATTAGGTAAATTTACATTTTATTTTTCCTCTGAGTGTCGATGATTTTCGACAGCTCGACATGAGACTGTGATCTTTCTGTGCACGTGTGCACGAAATGGAAGTTTAGGGTCTTAATAACTATATTTCTAGTCCGCTTTTCACAGCGCTACCTTCATAGTACTTGAGCTGTTTTTGATCTGAGCTGATTTTCGTAGTTTTTTCGATAACGTTTTTCATCGTGACCACTGTCTTTAATGCGTATCGCCTCGGCCAAACGTGCCTGCTGTGAGCACTAGACTGTGGTGTTCTGTGGAAGCAGCTCCCAGTGAATTGGTCCACGAATGTCCCACCGAAAGCAGAGCTTCAGCTTCCGCTCGGGTTTTTCCAGCTTCGGCGTGGGTCTACTTGCCCAACGTCTGTCCACGTCCTTTTACGCGATATGTTCACGTACAGACACCACTTTTCGTCTCCTGTGGCAATGTCGTCGAGCCAAGCAAAAGTGCTCCTTCTAGGGAGCAGTTCAGCGCATGTCTCTACACGGTGAAGTTTGTCGCTCACGCTCAAAGAGTGGGCGACCCAAACGTTGAGCTTGGAACTAGACCAAGTCACCGTGCGGCACCGATAACCACAAAGCTATAAAATGCTTTTCAACTTTCATTTTTCAGTCTGAATTGGTCGGTCTGATATAGAAATGCAACTGATATCATCATTTCATGCCGTTGTGGCAATAGGTTCCGCACGGTATTTGGAGGTTAGCGAGCTTGGAAGCCTTTCCGATTGCAGCCAAGTGGCGAACGACAGTTGATTGAGCGCAGCCAGAACTGCTGCTCTTCTCCCATGTAGTTTGGCTCAAATCGCCTTCCACCTGCTCGCGCAGCTCGTTGTTGAGCTTCAATGGCTTCCCTGATCGCTCCTTGTCCTCGACCTCGTACTGCCCAACTCTGAACTTGCTGAACCAATCGTGTACTGCAGTTTTGAAAACAACACCCTCGCCAAACGACTGCACCATGCTGCGATAGGGATCCGTAGGTTTCATCCCGGATTGGTTGTCGTGAAGAAGGCAGGTGCGACTTTGGTCGCGTGACAGCATTGGAAAACTTGATATGTCGACGACTGTGAAGGAACGGACAAGCTTGCCGGTTTTAAGTATGAGTACTCATATGCTCTACACATATACAACAATTGAAACCGGAAACTTTTTCTATTTTGAGAATAGCTCAAAAAATCTCGAAATGCTCTGAAAACTGTGGAAACTTTTGCATCAACCTAATACTACAAGAAGCACGTTTCCTGTAAAAGTATCACATATGTGCGATTCAGCTGCTGCAAGGCGAAAGACTGTAACTCCGTTGCTTTTCACACACTAGCTAGCACCTCGAATTATTCTGCAATGTACATCGGCCATGTTATAATACTTTTAATCATCATCGCTAAACTGGTAAGTTCTGATGGTTGAACAATAGACGAATTTGACCGTAGCTATGTACAGATCTGAATTTCAGTTAATGCTATTAATTATTAACTATAGCCCTAACTTGTGTAATACTCGTTTGCTTACGAAATTTCCCGATCGGATTCACGTGTGTTGCTTTTGTACCAGACACGTTTGATTACCACGAAACATTTCCTTATGGAGGTATTCAGCTGGACTTCACAAGTCTTCTCGTTCAACCGCGATTGTCAACCTGCGAGGTGAACAGTGTGATCGACGCAATTTCGCGAGAAAATATTTTGAGTTCTTCAGCGTCCCCGACGTCGCTGCATATGCATTCCGTGAGTTCTCAGGCAAACTGGGGCGTCGACAACAGGTTGATATGTTGTCATCTTGTAAACCGCTCCCTGTTGACAAGTCAAATCGCGCGTACTGTCAGCCTGAGACCTGCCCGTTGCCCAGCGAAGTCCGCTTGTTGTCGGGCTGTTGACAACTCAATGTGTCGCGTTTAGCGGCCTATTTAGCAGCGGTTCACATCTTACAAGACTGTTTTATCTAGCTTAGGAACTACTTTACACCGACACGCGTCGCGGTCGGCTTGCCAACACGCGTCGCGGTCGACACACCAACACACGTCGCGGTCAGCACACCGATACGCGCCGCGTCTGGTCGCCCAGCCTGAACTGGGGTCACCACCGGATAGGCAGGACCTCCAGACACTAGGCGGGGCCAATGTACCCGAAACTTGGGTAATTGAACCGGCTGCGCTCTCATCATTCGCAATATGCCTGAAAAATGCGTCGTATACTTTCCTTGTATCTAGATCGCTAGCTGTGCAACAGCTCGACATCGACGAGATCATGACTCGCGGCCACGGATCCGCCTAATATCGGCGCGTTAGCCAACGGTGACTCATGGTGGGCGGATCAACCTGTTGTCGACGCCCCAGTTTGCCAGTGTTGGAGAGAGCGGGAGACTCACGCTCAATGGATGAATTATCACATAAATTACAAAACTTTAAGGTAATCACATATGGGACCAATGACCGCATCACCTTTCGCGAAGCCAAAGATCAGGCGAGCCTAGTGGGCGTGGATAAGAATTCGAAGATGGAGGATATTCTCACAGCGGTACTCTTTCACCAACACGTAGAAGTCTTCCGAGCCTAAGCGGAAAAAAATGTCAGAAGACGCGGTCTGCTTGGCGGTTAAGGAGCAGTCGCTTCGCGGTTCTCAAATCATTGGCAGGCTGCTATCCTTATTCATCTGCCTATCCTCTTCCACAAGTAGGTCACTTGATCACGCTCGCAAAAAGTGTGGCGAATCGGTAGCTGGTTTTTTCCCAGACTTGACGCCGTGATGACGTCAGTCCCGTAGGAAACCAGCTAGTGGACCAACAACTAGGATTACGCGAGCTGAGCTACTTACTCAAGCATACTGTAATAGAGATAGAACCGTAACAATTTAACAACTCAGGAGAAGTAACTCGGTGTCTCCAACTTGGACCCATCAGTACCAATCGACAGTTTGAACATATATTACAGACCATTGCGAAATACTGCCCTCTTGCTTACGCGGCAGGAGACGATTGAATTGGATGATTTTTTCGCTCTATTTATAAGAGGATTAAAGGCTGTGTTATAGATAATCTTCGATTCTGAGATTATTCGCTAAATCAAATGCCCCGGGTAGAACTGAAATATGGAAATGAAATAGAGTAGCTACGCCATAGAATAATTCAGATGCTGACGCTTTCAAATACCGTCACTCACACCGGATTTCAGCGGTACATCAGCAAGACTCGGTACTCTCTCGGAATAGACGACCCAGTAGAGAAACTTCGTGAGAAATGTTTATCACACTAGAGCCGTCGAATGGTTTAGTCTGTTTCAAACATACTGAGCTGTTTGGTGTGACCCAATGAGCGGTCTGTGAAGCTCAAACAATTGCTAATTTGATTGTAGTCTTCAGTGGGTCGTCTTATCCGAAAGAGCACCCAAGACTCTTTGTATATGATCCATATTCGTCTCGTATTCAACCATGTTCAGCTCTTAGACTGTTTTTTTTTCAATGACCTGCTCGTTTTTTTTCACCTTCCCTGACCCAATCGTGTGCAGGAACTGCGAGGCTTGAAGGCAAGGTCCGGTCAGATTTAGGCACCACCGAAATTCGGGTTAGATAGATTGGGCTGGTCCAGCTGGACACCGTCCAAAAATTTCACAAACTCTAAGTCCGTATTTCTGGAGAAAACAGCCTGAAAGTCAGGGATTACGCTATTCACAGCACTTTCACAGCATCATGGCTGGAATGACCGATAATTACACAACATTTTTGTAGAATGCGTGGACAACCGCTAAAGTATGTACCATGGCCACACTTTTTTGACTTTTCTGGATCATTGGCTCACGGAAGTGGCTGGAATAACTTGAAGAAGACCGGTTTTCACGCAGTTTTCGCATGTTCCTTGGGACTACCTGTACCATGAGCACTGATTCAGCGGAAGATCTCAGAATCGAAATTCTGCCCGGACCCTGCCTCTGAGTAATTTATAAGAGCGATATCAAGGTTCTATTATCAAAGGGCAATTTCACTGCGGCTCGCTTCTCTGGTCGTCTCCTTATCAGGCAATCTCCCGAGGTGCGCACCAGTTTGAAGAGGTTCTTGGAAAACAGAACCCACCTTGGAATGGTTGTCCAGTTGCGTGCTTGATAAGTAGTAGCACGATAAAGCAGTAATATAGACCTGACGTAGTGGTGAAGCCTACAAAGCCCAACAAAGGAGAAACTTCCTGCCACTCCCGACTTGAGCCGCTTTCAAACAGTTGTTGCACCGAATGAGAAAGCTGGGTTGTGAATTTTGAGTGGTTATTTTTTCCTGCCGATCATTTCAGTCCATAGATTGCTAATCAGTACTCAACGCAATTATTGGCAATGAACATGAAACATTAAATGAGGAAGAAATCGAGAAAAACGCACCAGAATGGCACGAAATCCTTTACTCTCACCCCGCCTCTTTACTCTCACGGGAACTGTTCGTTGCGGCAATGAAATCTTTTGTGGCCCCGTCCTTAGGAATTCTCTACTCTCTGTTGCTTTGAAACGGACAACTAGACCAGGCCAGAGAAAAACGTCGCTGAAATAAAATTTTTTAGTGCGCTTTTCGCTGTATCTTTGTAAAGCCATCAACATGTGGCTGCGGATCACTCAGCAGCCACATGTTGATGGCTTTATAAAGATACAGAAATGTGACGATCGATCGGCGCGTGTGACATGAGCGCCGGCTGCTAAGTGTTCCGCAATATTATGCCTAACGGTGGCCTCACCTTTACTTGCTACACAGGCGTACCATAGCGCGTTCGTTGCGGAACCGAGCGAGCCGCGGCGTCCATTCAAGAGTGGCAGGACAGCGTTCTTGCGACTAAACTATTAACCACCCAGAAGAGATAACGTCGGCATGGATCCTGAAGAGACTTCGCGTTGACTGTTGAGGGTTGGCGCAAACTTGGTGCCATATGCTATAACACATGTGTACCGAGTTTGTGCCATCCTCCAATGGGGAACACAAAGTCTCTTCAGGATCCAAGCCGATGTTACCTACAGGGTCAAATGGCTTCGAGAAGCATAGGGACCATCTTTAGTCCGGCATTGTCTCATGATCAGCCATCGCATGCCTGTGGAAAGACTATGTTCTCATCAAAGAGTTACAATGTTGAGTTCCTCAGGTTATTCGGCTTGGCCCATGTGAAATAGACTACGACTGGGAAGTAATGCTGGCCATCGCTACTCAAGCTTTCGACATGTTCTCGCAGGAGCCAACTTTACTTGAGGTCGTCCTCCTACACCACAAAAAGTCTTCTCATGTGATCACAGATGTGACGTTTTCAGCTATCCCTGCCTATCGCCATTTATGGCGATATTCACGGTCAATACAGCGACATATGGAGATGGTTCCATGTTAATGGATGGCCGCCGGAAACACGTTGCCTCTTCCTAGGGGACTATGTGGATCGAGGGCGGCACAGTACGGAGGTGAAAATTCCATGAAACCTTCCAGCCACAATCGTGGGAGATATGATGCTTTGCAGGTGCTAATGCTGGTGCTTCTGCTGAAAATAGTTCTACCGAAATCCGTGTTCCTGGTTCGAGGCAATCATGAAGACCCAACTGTCAACAAAGTTAGTCCTCTTTGGTTCTCTGACACAACAGATTGCTGTTATGTTCTGATAACGATACTTCTTCAGGTTTACAACTTCTACAGCGAACTGAAAACACGATTTCCAGGCACATTCAAGAAGCTGTACGCGAAGATAGCCGACGCCTTCACGTAAGTGCTAGAGACACCAATGAGACCGGGGAACCTGTTGCTACATACTCAAACATTAAGGTGTATCACCCGCTGACAAATTGTGTACCTACCGCGAGATGGGCTTACCTCACTTACTTACCGTCCCATTAGCTGACGGCCTGCCGAGGCTGACCTCGGAGCCAGTGCGCCGCTGTGAGTGCCATGGGGAGATGTGCCTTCCACGCAAGCGATCCAATGCCGCCACGCCCTCCACGCCTTCCACGCAAGCGATCCAATGCCATCAGTCTAGCATCAGCCACAGACAGTCTGCGTCTCGCCAAAATATCTTCATTTGCTCAATCCAAGTCTTTCTAGGCGCCGATCGCTGCACTTTCCATTCCACCGGTCGTTGTCTAAAGAGCAACTGGTGGGGCAGGCGTTCTATTGGCATGCGGCAAATATGACCACACCAGCGCAACCTACACTTTCTGACTTTGCATTCGATCGTGGGTTGGTCCTCGCAACGTAAGCGAATGTTCTCATTCGTGACATGGTCGCGTAAGGACACGCGAAGGATTCGTCGGAGACGTCGCATTTGAAAGACTTCGAGTTTCTGAAGATCCGATTTTAGCAGTGTCCACGTTTCAGCTCCATACTGCAAAACTGACTAGACAAGCGAACGGTAGATTTTCGTTCCAATGGCTACGTTTGGACGCCTCCATAAGCACCAGTCTAGTGCTCCAAATGCAGAAGCAGCTTGGCCACTCCTGCTAAGAACTTCAGCTGTTGAGGCGATCTTGCTTTGTTCAATGACGGAGCCAAGGTACTTGAAACGATCCACTTGCTTAATCTGGGCATCGTGGAGGCGGACTGCTGTTGGTGACCCATCACTTGTCATAACCTTCGTTTTGTCGGCATTTATCGTAAGACCATATGAGCTTAGCTGTTGTCGCGATCTGACACCTCGGGAGTGAGGCGGAAAAATCCTTCTGATCTTTTACGGTACGCGTTCCGAGTGTAAAGACAGAAACAAAGCCGGCCACGAGACGCTGTCAAATGCCGCGCGGAAATCGATGAAGACAACAACTGTGCGCTTGGCGCATCGTATGCGTTCCTCAAGAATCTGCCGAATCTCAAGAATCAGAGATGGGCTACGTCAGGAACGAATTCGGTTCGCGGTGGGCACGCAAATCCGCGCGGTCGATAGGCACTGCTACGCGGTTAGTACGCATTAATACGCGGTCGGCGCACATCCTCACGCTGTCGGTACTCAGATCAGACCTATCGACCGCGTGCACGAAATCGTGAACGCGGTGCGCGCGTACGGTGAGAAGTGAATTTTTCGTCCGCGGTCGGCAAGATGGTGAAACGCGGTCGATACGCTAGGGGTTTCTCTCTTGCGGTTGGTACGCTCCAACAAAGATGCTCTCGGTGAAAAAGGCGTTCCTGCTCTCTGAGCCAAGGTCTGACGATCATTCGAGAAGTTTCCGTATAAGGTTGTACTATATTTGCAGAATGATGCCAATTGCGTGTTTGATCAGTGATCAAATCATCTGCATGCATGGTGGACTGTCCCCAAAAATACAGTTGGTCAGCGAAATCGCAGCTCTGCAAAAGCCGCTATTAAAAACAACCAAACCTGGCACGCATCTGGACATCATGTGGTCGGATCCGCTTGCAACAAAGTGGACGTTTGAGGTGAGTGCATTAAATTCTTTAGGGAAAAGCCAAAGACGTTTAAATAGCGCGTAACGAACCATTCTAGCCGAATACTTTACGAGACAAATCTGGAGTTGGCGTCGGCTACTTGTTCGGACCCAGGCAAATTAAGAAATTTGTGAAAAAGAATGAGGTATGACATTAGAACTTTCTAGCCGTGTTACGCTATGGCTCTGTCTAAGAAACATGGTTACCGAGCGTGAAATGTGATTTCTCCAAAAGGAGTGTAAAATACCATTGCGGTTAGGTCATTTGAACCTCTACACACAATACAGGCCATAAAACGGCCAAATTCTCACCGTCGAATGCGTACCACGCGCTGCGCGACTGCACGCGCGTCGGAAGCAGATGAGTTTCGGCCGCCGCGCGGCGGGCGAAACGTCGCGGGGCGGGCAAAACTCGTCTGCTCCCGAGGCGCGGGGGGTCGGGCAGCGCATGGTACGCAGTCGACGGTGAGACTTTGGCCGTTTTATGGCCTGTACATCTTGCCATTCAGTTGTCATTGATTGTGCGCGGCCATCAGCCCCCAATGAGTGGCTACGAAAGAGTTGGTGAACACTTGCTGACGATATTCTCCACGCCAGGCTACAGAGTTGAAGAGAATGTTGGTAATATGGGTGAGTGATTTGTTTCAACAACAAAATCCACACCCAATCTTGTTGGCGCGGGGTAGGTTTTGTCCATCATTTTACAGTCAAATTTATCTCCGTCGATCGCGTGCGTGTGCCCGTCTCCTTCTCCTAAACACCTCGCTGTCTCGCCTCGCTCCGCACACGCCACGCACGCGAAAGAACACAAAAAATTATGCCTCGAATCAGAGGATAGCTACGTAAGCTACTTTGAGTAATACAAAGCAGGTCCTGAGAACGGTTCCCGCCTTTCAGTTTCCATTGACCGGTGATTATATTTATGAACTGAGGGTTTTCAGGTGCCTCTTTATTGATTGAGGAAGACGGAACAATGGACATTGTGCGAATTCAAATTGGAGAAGCATTGAAGTATAAGCGTCAGCGCTACAAGATGGAAAAGGTGAGTACAAGAGAGAATCAAGCAACCAGGTTCCAGCCTTTTGTCTTGTAATGAGTCTTGCAGGGAGACAGCTATCGGGACTGTGGAAGGCTGAAGCTCATGAAGAGGTCTCAATGTGATGAGAAGTACAGTTGAACCAATGTCGAGCAAACAGAAATTATAAAAGAACAAACGAGAGTTGTTGTGTGTCACAATGGAGGAATAAAAAGTTGAAAAGAATGTGTTCGTATCATGTGACAATGGCGTTATGAATTGACAAAACAATTTTAAAAGGAATGAAACCAAAACGATTGTGTGCTCCTTAGATACCATTGTTTGGTAACAGAATGTGCGGTGAACATTCAAAATTCAGGTATTCTTGTGGATTAGACGACCCAGCCACAATTGTTGGATTTTTGTGGTCTTTTGCATAAGTTCTTTGCACAAATTCTAAATGTTGGTCTATGCTTCCGCACGTTTAGTAACAAAAAAAAGCACTCTGAGAGTTTTGGCCGAGAAATAGCCGCGAAATAGACGCCAAATAATGCCCGCCGCGTTATAGCCGCGAAATAGCCGTGAAACAGCCGCCGAAAATTTAGTCTGTTTAGGTCTGGTTTAGTTTAGCTTAGTTGAGCTTACTTGAGCTATGATCGACCTATCCGATGGTGAACTTCCTAGTGCTGCTGAGCGGTGCCCTACTCCGGAATGCTACGGGTAAAGTCGACTCAGACAGTAGGTGCGGGCGGATCGCTGGCCTTTGGCGAGCGGATCGACATCCCCTCCGCCATCCGCCCGCCAGTAGCCAGCGATTTGCCAGCCAGTAGCCAGCGATCCGCCGGGCAGTAGCCAGCGATCCGCCCGCCTGTAGACAGCGATCCGCCCGGCAGTAGCCAGTGCTCCGCCCGCCAGTAGCCAGCGATCCGCCTGCCGGTAGCCAGCGATCCTCCCTCGATGCCACATGTTGGTTTCCGGTGGTTTCCACCACGGTCTCCGTGTGCGGGACCACCCCCCCCCCTCGAAATGCCGAGTGAGCAGTCAGTGCGATGGAGCGTCTTTTATACCCTTCGGTTTGTTTACTCTGAGCATGATACTGATACAAAAAAACTCGTCAATGATGGACAAGTTTCACCGCGTAAAATTTGAGCGGGCGGATCGCTGGTTATTAAAGCCCTGGCGGGCGGTTCGCTGGCAGGTTGCGGGCGCATCCCCGCTTTAGAGCTTGCCGGCGATCCGCCCTCTAGCGTGATCAGCTTTCCCAGGTGCCGCTATCCGCCCGCCAGAACTCAGCGATCCGCCCAGCGAGGCCACGATGGGCAGCGATCCGCCCGCAACTTGCTGGCGTACCACCCGCAGAGGCCTAGACTGCCAGCGGTCAGTCCGCACCAGTTGTCTGAGTACTTGAGCTTAGTTGAGCCTATTTGAGTTATGAACGGCCTATCCGATGGTGAACTTCCTAGTGCTGCTGAGCGGTGCCGTACTCCGGAATGCTACGGGTAAAGTCGAGTTTCTTAATCGCCCGTTATTACTGATTTCCCATACATGAACGTATTCTTGTAGGTAGGCATACCGGGCGACGATCAACCATGGCAGGACGGCACTTTGTAGTGACATACGCCATACTAAGTCGGCTGAAAGGACTGCCCGGTACTTAATTTGATGGGATTCTTAAGCATCACAAATCTATTCAAAGTGGGACGCTCGTAAGGCCGGATGAAAGCAGATTATTGGCGTATTTTATGTTATATACGCCTCACATTTTTCTTATTGTCTCCTGTGACTACCAGAATATTCCTTCTCAGCGAAACATGAAGTCATCTGACGAATTCGACAAGCATGTAGTGAAGATTCAAGACATTACCAATATTGATGGCTTCACATTGAATTCCCAGAGAAGGCTTAGAATAACTACTCAGAGAAACTCACGGCCCGTCCTCGGCGCTTTCCAGGATCGTCCGCGGCCGACAACCGGACGATCCTTTACCGAAGCCGGTAACTCTGAGAGTTTTCGCCGAGATATAGCCGCGAAATAGCCCACCAGGCTCCGCAGCGGCTCCTGGTGGGCTTTTTCTCGGCTATTTCGCGGCTATTTCTCGGTTATTCCTCGGCTAGTTCGCGGCCAATCCTTGGCTGCGGCCACGTTGTCCGCGAAATAGCCGCGGAATAACCGAGAATTGGCCCACCAGGAGCCTCTGCGGAGCCTGGTGGGCTATTCCTCGGCTATTTCTCGGCTACTTCCCGGCAACTGGTGCTCTCTACTAAGCCACCAATCTGGAAATGAGGTGCCGAATTCGACAGATAACTCCATGCTCCACTGAGAAGAAACATTCTGGTAGTCAGAGGAGAGAATAAGAGACATATGAGGCGTGCATACTATAAAATACGCCGATATCCTGCTATCATCAGAGCTTATGAGCTTCCCAAGGTGAATAGATCCATGGTGCTTGGAACCCCATCAAATTATGTATCGAAGAGTTATTTCGGCTGACTCATTACGTCGTATGTGGCTATAAAGCACCTTTCTGCAATGGTTGATCTTCGCCCGGTATGCGTACAGGAATACGCCCATAGGAGGATGCAGTAATAATGGGTGATCAAGAAACTCGATTTTACCCGTAGTATTCCGGAGTAGGGCATGGCTCAGCAGCATTAGGAAGTTCGCCATCGCATAGACCGCACATAAATCAACTAAGCTCAACTAAGCTAAACTGAACTGGATTCAAGCACACCACATATTTGGCGGCTATTTCACGGCTATATCGCGGCGAGAACTATTTGGCGGCTATTTCGCGGCCAGCATTATTTAGAGGCTATTTCGCGGTTATATCGCGGCCAGCGTTACTTGGCGGCTATTTCCCGGCTATTGCGCGGCCAGCAGGCATTTCGCGGCTATTACGCTGCTACTTCTCGGCTAAAACTCTCAGGAAAAGCGCCGGCAGAGCGCCGCGGACCATCCTGTAGGCGCCGCGGATCGTCCTGCAGGCGCCGCGGATCGTTCTGAAAGCCGCCGCAGACCGTCCTCTCCGACACATTCATGACCGGTCCGCCTCTTCTCGAGAGATGCGCGAATGTCGCGGTCTGGGGCATAGAAAGCCCACCTCGGTCCGGACAAGGCCGTAGCCTTTGCCGAGGTCTGCGTTGAGGAGCCGCCCTCCCTGCGGACCGCGGCAAAAACCGCCCCCCCCCCCAGCTGTGAGGGAATCCCTAGCCCCCCAGCGACCAAAGATATGCTGACCTCGGGAGAGTGGCTCGAAGTCACCTTTCAGGCCCCGGTCATAGTTGGTGCTATTTGCATCTGCATCCCCGCACCCCCGCACCCCCAACACCCCCGCACCCCCAACACCCCCAACGCCACCCCGGTCGATACGTATGTTTAAAATGATGGAGTGAGGTTGAGAAAATCACTCGATGCATCCAACTAGATATGACGATGATTACGTGGCCAACAGGATTGCACCTGTTCAGAGAAATAGTGAAAGCGAGTATGGTGAAGTCACGGAGGTAGCAGTAAGGTTAGCTTTCTAGTGATACGCAATGTTTTATCTTCGACCCGCCCACCCGGTGATTTTCTCATCCACGTATTGCATGGATATCGACCGCGTCGGATACATTGAGTGATTTTCTCAACCTCACTCCATCATTTTAAACATACGTATCGACCGGGGGTGCGGGGGTGTTGGGGGTGCGGGGGTGCGGGGGAGCGGGGGATACACCGAGTGATTTTCTCAGCTTCACCTCACCATGTTGTTCATACGTATCGACCGGGTGGGTGTTGGGGGTGTTGGGGGTGCGGGGGTGCGGGGGATACACCGAGTGATTTTTGCATCCCATTTCCAATGCATTCTGTGTGTATCGACCGGGCTGGAGGCGTCGGCTCATCCAACTATGACCGGGGCCTCAGGGCCGGCATCAGAATGCCGAATGGAGACTCGAGTGAGATGAGGCACCTTTTATACCGGCTGTGCATGTGATTAACACATTAGAGCGTTATCATTCGCTTTCCCATGTTTTTTCATGGTTGCCACTGCAGCCGTGGTGAAGTGAGATGTGAATGAGTGAGATGAGGAGGTGGAGTCGTTCAACTGCCGGTGCACCCCGGAGCCACCCCAATCGAGAAGAACAGCGCCGCGGATGAGCCGTTTGACTAACCCGCTATCCGTTGTGCCGCGGATCAGCTGTAAAGCGCCGTGGACCGTCCGGGAGCTCATCTTCCGCCGCGGACGGGCCGTGAGTTTCTCTGAGTAGTTCCCTACGAACATTTTCTACATCTTTATCATGTGCAGAGATAGTCTTTGGCATGGAACAATAGCCTTGAAGGACATAAGCCCTGCGTTGCGGTTCTACCAGAAATGTCTTCTGATGTTTGGATTCATTGGTGGGTTTGGGAAACCGACGCGAAGAGACCTCAATACTGTCTGTGGACGTCTTCTTATAAAACACATTACAATAATAATGATTGACGGTAACGTTGTCTGTAGGTGTAATAAAGATCTCATTTCCAATTTCGTGTCTGTGTGAAGACCACCAGTTTCCGGGAAATAGCCGTGAAACCTACGAGAAATAGCCCACCAGGGTCTGCAGCGGCTCCTGTTGGGGTAATTCTCGGCTATTTCCATGCCGTTTCGCGGACAACGTCGTCTCGGCCCAGCATTGTCCGTCCGCAAAATAGCCGAAAAATATTCGAGATATACCCGCGAAATAACCGAGAAATAGCCCACCAGGAGCCGCTGCTGAGCCTGGTGGGCTATTTTTCGGCTATGTCTCGGCCAAAACTCTCAGAGTAGTAGATGAGAAAAACGTTCATTGCAAGAAACAGTAAAGTTGAGCGGCGACTCCAGGAAGAGCTTTGGGCGAAGAATAATTACCGTGGACGCCGTGGAATAACCTGGATCGAGATTTGAAGCTCGAATTGGAACTACCGCTGCTCTGCTGTCACTACCTGCATCCGACGCGACTTTGCACCAAACCTCATCAAAATGTTATCAGTACAATAGAAGTTCACATTAAGTGTGTTCGGGTGCAAATGTCTGCCCACGCGGTCGGCGTGCGTGTAGAGCGGCTGTCGCGTCGGGTGTTTCTGGACGGATTCCACCCGACGGAACACTGGAGGTAACTATCCATCGTTTTCTCCTCCCATTTTCTTCTCTAGGATTTATTAGGACGAGTCCTCATTAGCCTACTTGCCGGAGCTTGGCAGTCATGTGGTAGGATTGTCGAGTTGACCCTGTTCTGGTGGGGGCGAGGGAGGGGAAGAAATTTGTTTTCTAGTGTTCCTTTTCTGTCTAAAATTAGTATGGTAAGTTTCTTGCATGTCGTGATGAACACTAGCTCAGACATGGGGAGCAGCGGACCGCCAGCGAAAATTCGCCAGTTGCTCAACAGCTGGGGGATAGCTGGTATTTAGCTGGCCAATGGCAATCACGAGGCCAACAGTTGGCATACACTCGGCATGTCATTTAATGTCAGCGACGGACGGCTGGCGAAAATGTGCCAGCTGCCTGAAGGCTGCGTGATAAATTGCATTCAGCTGGCAAGGGCAGTCAAACCTCGAAATTACCGAGCGCATAAACACGCAGTCATCCGACAATCGGCACTCGGCTGGCGCATAACCGCCCAGTGGTTTTCGCTTGGCACTGAGTCGTCACATGGCTGGCACTCGAGAGTGTTGACGACCACTCACGTTTTAACATTTTATTGTTTGATCTCTGATTTCATTAACAAGCCGAGCCGATATATAAGGCGATTCAGTCCAATGAGTGTTTACTCGACATTTTGATGCCGGCCCTGGAAGGTGACATGAAGTCACTTTACAGAGGCTAGCATATTTTTGGCAGCTGAGGAGAAAGGGGGGGTGGGGTGGGGTGGGTGCCTCACCTCAGACCGTTGCGTAGGCGATCTCCTACCTGCAATGAGGAACCCTTCTCGACTCATCGGACTGCCAAGAGACTGGCGGACCGCTGGCAAATTATTGCTCAAGAGGCTGCCAGATATTAGCCAAGAGACTGCCAGCGGTCGACCAACATCCTGGCGGACCGCTGGCAGGTTTGTGGCGGACCGCCGGAGAATGGCTGTCCGACACCGGGAATGGTTTTTGACCGCCAATCGAAAGCCGGCGATCCATCAGTCCCAATGTCTGAGTAGATAAACTAATTCGTTTGAAGTGCTCTTTTTTTGCCTCTTACATTGGCCCTCTCCTGCTTCTAAACAATCCAAAAATAGGTTATTTTAGAAGTTGGTTTTTGCTGTTGGAGAATGCGAGTCAAGTTCAATCACTGAGCTTTAAAGCCTCTTTCATAGTTTGCCGGCCGACGTCGGACGACTCGTTATCAAATTTGATAAATCGAGATGGATAAGATGGATAGGATAGGGTAGATAGATTTTACACAATCGATAACGAGTCGTGCGACGTTGGTCGGGCAAGTGTGAAAGAGGCTTTAGAATCTAGTTGTTTTTTTTTGAGAAAATACGCTTAGAAAGCCATTAGTAGAAGCGAGATTTTTTATCACAAAAGAATGGCTTGTGATTGCGAAATTTCGAAAATCTCACGAAGTATTGTTTAAAACTTTTTGTAGCGAGAACACACCTAACATCGTGAGGAAGAAAATAGGAGCCGAATGTAATGGATAGTTAAGCTGCAGTCAGCTGTTTCCCTCCAGGTGAAACTGCTCCATAAATTCCCTCGAGTGATGGCCGCTTGACACGCACGCCGACAGCGTGGGCTGACATTTGCATTTGAACACACTGTGGTCACTTTTCACTTCAGTTTTACCGTCGTTATGTATATGATATGTCAGTCTCCACCAGAGTAAACGTGAAATAACAAATTCGAATGTTTGGTTGCATCGATAACTCCATTCTTGAGTGATGTTAGTGGTCACTTCATCTGTGTCTACCAAGGATGTCGGTGAGTCACCGAGGACAGCACTGCAGATGTTGGGCTTCTCCAGAGACTGCTTCCTGAGTAACGGAAACGATCGTCGACTGGTCCAAGGCTGTTGCAGTTTGGGTGGAGCCCTCGTTTTCCAATGAGGGCATGATTCTGTTCCGGCCGAGGGTTTGAAAGAAGCACATGATAGCATTGAGCCAGACCCTCTTTAGCCCGCCCTTTTTCTAGTGAACGGCTCCTGCCTATGGCACTTCTTGCATAGGAGGCTCCACATGATCACACCGTACTTTTCTGATTTCAGCTCGCCGTTCTTAATTCGCTGGTGACGGCCTCGTGCATTTGCAGCGTGCTTTGGGTTCTGGGCAGATTCTATGCCATATATTACATTCTGGCTAGCGATCAAAAGGCCGGACATTGTGAGTCACCTTAGAAAATCAAGCATCACTAAATGAAAAATCGTACCATTATGTCACTGGTCATAATCAGGATTGTGGGGTAAAAAGATAGTTGGCCAGTCGCTCTAGAGACTATCACTCATTCCGTCAAGGCTAGGTGAAAAAGTCTGGCCATAGTGTTGTAGAACGGCCAGTAGTGCGCTTGAGGTGCCACCGTATCCAATCTGTTACGGTTTTTGTCCAACGCTTATCCTCAAAAAGCATTACGTGTCCGACTCACCGGACTTTCGACGGCTTAGCATAATCGACCGGGTCCCTGATTTTCGACCTTCCGCGTAGCTCGGAACCCCTAACTCCTTCTCTCGCTCGCGTGAGACGTTACACTCCGAGCATCGTCCTCTCGATCGCGCACAGAGTAACGCCGACCGCACATTTAACATACTTGCATAATGTCCAGGGGCCGGTTTCATCAACCAAATGTTGGGTTTGGGTTGACCGACGATAAGTCTGACTGAGCGCCTAACCTACCCTACCCCTCCAATCCTGATTCACCAAGCGCAAATCAGTGTGGGTGATGCTGACCGAGACTTTTATGCGTAGCCGGTAATTTGTACGCTCAAAATGACATTCCACGTGAATCTATATCAGATCTGGCAACGCTCCAGGAGCCGCTGCGCACTGCCGCACGCGTTGAGGCGGGCCGATTAGCAATGACGCACGTCATCTGGTGGGTTGGTTAGCGGCCTACCAGTCTCCTTCGCCTGGTAGCGCTGACCCACTAACCAATCGAGCAGCGCGTGGGTTGGTAAGTTGATGAATCGCTGAAATGACGCTTGGTTGGTAGGTTGGTGGCGCTAACTGTGGGTTAGCACATTGATTAATCCCGCCCCAGGTTCCCAAAACAGGTGCTATGTAGGATGGGGGGACGACTCTGGCGCGATGGACTTGGCCACGCCCATTTTACTTTATGTAACCGAATCATAGACCAAAATCGAACAAGCACCGTAATCCTCTGTAAACAAAAATTATTATTGAATCTGATAACAGATGAAGAGTATAAAAGCGTCGAAGGAAGGTTTGCATTCATTCTAGCAGTAGTCTTCACGATGGGATGGTGAACTGAGATAGGATTTCGGCTGAAAGCTTAGAGCGGTTATCAGGGCTATCAAGTGTCCACGTCATATGCACAACCAGGGGTGCGTTCCAAGAACGTTTCCAAGGGAGGAAGAATTAATCTGATAAGAGCCGACCAATCATAGTTTGAGAGATCGCCTGAAATGAGCCTATATGCTAGACTATCATTCGTTGTATCTTATCAGACTTGTTTTTCCTCCCACGGAAATCTTCTTGGAACGCACCCCAGAAGGCCTTCCAATGCAAATCGCAAATGACTTCTCCATTTCGAATTCTTTATTTCTGTTTACACCGGATTACGGTGCTTATTCGATTTTTCTCTGTGTTTCGATGCTTGTATTTTACTTAAGCCTAGTTTTGACTGCATCGCTGCTGTTTTTCATCGCAGCGATTTTACACCCGCTGCCGCAGCGATGTGGCAGCGGCAGCGATTCTGTTCATAGTGCATAAGCCCACGGATGATAGAAGAAAATCAATCAATCAGTGAAATTAATGGCTGGTATTCATCAATAACGCGTTTCGACTCGAAAACACTGATCTTGTCATGTGAAAGGGTCAACGTTCATTAGACGAAACGTGTCATTCGCTCACCATCGCTCCATCGCTGCCATTTTGGCCGCAATGGAGCGATGGTCAGCGACCATGGAGAGTCGCTCTTCAAGCAGCGATGCAGTAAAACATAGGATTTCGTCGCCGCGACCCAGCGATGTAGGACGTTTGCCACGAAGCGATCACAATTGGAGCGGCTTTCCATTACGCGCGATGAAAAAGGAACAGTTGTCCCTCGCATGGCCGCAGCGACCACCTGCAGTCAAAACTAGGCTTTACACTAAATTTGAGTACATATCCGGGGTTTCACTCCCCTGCCGAAATCGGGAGAGTCATTGTGGCACGGAAAAATGGGCAGGCCAAGTGCGATACAACAGTGCCCCCCCCCCATCCCACATAGCATTCCAATACATACGTTAAAGCTGAAAGTACTGTGGTTTCGATCAGATGTGCACTAATCCGGTTGTTCTTCGTCATCAGAACGACTTCCTTGACGGCTTTAAAAGCTTTCCAAGCTGCTCGTTTTCACAAGCACGCTCATGCCGATCATTATTTCCGCAGGGCTACCTTAACCATTGTTTAAGAAAACATGACAACGAACGACAACACACGCTCATAACATGCGGGGTATAAAAGGGCAGAGGAGCGGTATGCATTCACTCACACACCGCTCTCTTCGAGAAGCCAGTGGGAGGTGGCTGAGGAGGTCGAAATTGTGCAAACATGTTTGTTGGCTATTACGAGGTACTCTAATCCAAGCCACTCAGGTACTCAGGGCGAGGGCCGGCGAACCTCTGTGCCGAAATCGACGGCCGGCGCCCCACATTCTGAGGGTGCCGACCAGCGGCGAACCATGCTGCATGCGACGCACACGCAGCGCGGATATTGACTCGCCCGCGAACCACAAAACCCGCCACGCCATCTTCAATTGGGCCGGTTGGAAAGACAATTTCTAATGAGCACGACTGATCACGTCGTAACGTGGTTTTCATGTGCACAGCCGGTATAAAAGGCGCCTCATCTCACTAGAGCCCTCAATCGGCATTCTACTGCCGGCCCTGGAAGGTGACTTCGAGTCACTCTCCGGAGACCAGCATATTTTCGACTGCTGAGGGGATAGGGGTATCCCCACGGCTGGGGGGGGGGCGGTTTTCGCCGCGATCCGCGGGGAGGGTGGTTCTTTACCGCAGACTGCGGCGGACCGAGGCGGGACGTTTCTCCGCCGTGGGGCCGTGGTGACATGCTTGAGATAAGCAATAATACAAGTAGTGATCGCGGGCCATCTGGTAAAGGTCGGCGGGCCGTCGACATACGGCTGGCCGGCGAACCAAAAGCGGGTGGCCGGAGGACGGAGACCGCGGGCCAGCTGGAAAAGGTTCGCCAGCCGCCGTCCTGAGTACCTGAGCACTTGGAAAGTTTTTTTAAGGAGGGTTACGGTAGCCCTGCGGCAATAGTGATCGGCATGGGCGTGCTTGTCTCGTTTTCTCCTACTCAACTACGGTACTAGATCGTTCTTCAAGATGACCTCGCAAACAAGGTACACGTAGCCTGAACATTCAAAGATGGTCTTACTTTAGGCATCACAAACGTATACGTGTTTTATGAACATCAGTGAAGCGAAGGTTTAGGTGCCCAGCGTGGATTTTAACTCCCATATCTTGCAAATTCAACTGGCTCATCGCGTTCCCAATAGAGGCCCTGAAGAGTTTCGGTGGAATGATATCGCTTTGACAAACCCCTCTTTTCACATCGACGGTGATCTCTCTGTAGAATGGTGAGATAATGGTTGGGAAGTTTCCGCAACACAATTTGAACTCCAACACACGGCAGCAGCGGAGCAGAAAAATGGATGTGGCAAAGTGCGATGCCATAGCTCCCCCCCCCCCCTCCCCGAAGCAATAGCACCAAATATTCGATAGATTCCGAGGTGAGGTCGGTAAATTGATACAAGAAAATTTACCGGAAAATAGCAGTAAATCCTGTTAATCGGTGAACGGTAAACGCACACACCTGGGGGCGGAATTCATCCATGCGTGTCGTTAAGTAGTCGGCGCGTTTGATGATTACCCCCCGTGGGTGCAAAAGTTCTCCTGTCCAAGCAGAGCTCCAGCTGTGCCAGCTGGGTTGGTTTATAACACTATCTATAAGCTTTTGCTGGATAATCATCAAACGCACCGAAGCGTTTACCCCTACCCAAGTAAACGCGCTCATAGGATCCGCCCCTGGTCAGAAACTCCTGCTTTGTAATAATTTGTGAAATTTAGACATGTCGCTGCGTATTCTGGTGGTTCTTGCGATACCAGTGAGTATGCTGTCCAACGTGGCGAAATACATTGACTCTCGTGCTATCTGGTGGTACACATTTCCAATATACGCAGGCTTTCAGGTATGCAGTGGCGAGATCGTATGTCGTCGCGTTACGCCTTTATCTCGACCCCGAAGAGATTTGAAGATTAGGACCACGTACTCCCCGTAGTGCACGTCATTCTGTATTGGAGATCGCTGCGCGCTGGCCGATGCGAAAATTGGCTGCACTGCGAGCGAAACGCACAACCGAAAGTGGAAGAATGGTCTATGCGAGCTCCTATCCGCGACGCGGGTGTATTCTATGGAGCCTAGAAAACCTAATTCTCCCAGCGCTCACCCCGCACGAATGAATTATACCGCTCTAAGAAATCGGAGTATTTTCATGAAGTTTTTACAAAAAACAAGGACTAGTAACGCTATGAGTTGTTATTTTTGAAGAAACTCCATAAAAAGACGTCAACTTGCTGAGAGCTATATCATTCATTCGTGCGGGGTAAGCGCTGGGAGAATGAGGGTTTCTAGGCTCTATAGAATACAATCGCGACGCGTGTGCGTCGCTTGCAGCGTGGGACGCTGCTGGCCGCCACTCTCTAATGTGGGGCGCGGGCCATCATTTTCGGCTACAAAGCGTGCGGGCCTTTCCCTCTGATCACCGATCACCTGAGAGCGAGGCAACTCAGAATCTGGATGCGCGTTACCCGGTCACCCTTTGGCGAACAACACGTCACTGCTCGCGCTATAAAAATCGCGATGCGGGTAGCGCAGAATGCCACATTATGCGGTGAGCAGCATGTCTCATTGAGAGCGCACACCAGCAGGTTCCCAACTTCGTTATGCTGGTTGCGCGCAGTGTTCAGTATTAAACCTTATCACGTTCCATTTATGAGTGTGAAATTCGCGCTAAGGCGCTATTATTACTCCTCGACGCCCGCTTGTCCCGCGCATGACGCGCAGGCTTGGCGTCAGGCCACTTAACCTCCAACGACATGCTCGCGCGCCACGCGCTTCACGCGCTGCGTTGGTGAGTGTGAAAAAACTGCCATAATGTCGCTCTGCGCAGCGGGCAGTGGGCAGCGCGCGCGAAAGTTCCGAGTCAATCAGGATCCTTGCATACCCTTCTGTTCGGAACGAAATTTCCTGCCGTTGATCGCATGCGTGTGCGCGCATAGGCGGCGTCTCTTTCTCCCACGCTCTTTTTCGCTGTCTTTACGATTACTCGCACAAGCACGCGATGGCACAAACTGAATTTGCGTCCGAAACAGAGGATATGTATAGTCGCACTCGCCCCCGTGCTCTCAAGTCGAGTTGAAAGCGTGCTGTAATCCAATCAAACCTGGTCTATCCGTGAGTAAGGTTAATTCAGGTTTTGCTGATTCTGCTCGAGCTCGCCATATTTGCCGTTATGGCCGCCAAGCTAAATGATCACTGTACGTTCCAACGTTCCGTTTTCTGTCGAACAATTTTTGTGTTTTCAATATCGACCTATTCCAGTCATCGCCTTCTACTTTGATTCTGCATGCGTCGGACTTTTGGCGGCAATAGTTGAGTTTGCAAACTTTCTTATTGATCGAAGCATCCGTTCAGTGGAAAGGGATTCTGAGAAGAAGGACGTGTAGACGACAGCAAGTTCTAGAAATGTCTAGATTTTGAGTTACTTTTGTTGTACGTGAACATGCCTGATATAAATCAGTTAACAATTCTATCTGCTTCTACAACCGCTACCTTATTGCTAGGGATTAAGGGTGACTAAGGAGTCTTTCGAGAGAGCTCATCTAGACTCATCCGCAACCGTCTCGGGTCTCCACCTCTGAGCTCAAAACTCGCCCCGCACTCCCGCCGCAAAAAAAAACTGCATAGCGGGCGACACGCGCACTCGTAAATCGGGGCGTGATCCCGTTTCGGGCGAGCCGCTGACCTCTCGATTGCTGCGCGCCGCCCACGTGACGACTTCCGGCCACTTGCTGTGACGAGTCCCTCCCCCAGAACATCGGCACGCCTTGCCCGCCACATAATCCGGCATCGTGCGCCACCCACATTGCGAGTTCGAGCTACCCGGACGAGCATCGAAAAGTCGCCCGGTATTGGGTATCCAGGCAGCGCGGTCCAAGGTTTTGAGAGCTCAAGTGCTCCGCTATTCCTCCGCGGTTTCACCGCGACTTTAAAGCGGCTGCGCAGCGATCCGTGTATCCTGGGATGATGCGTACTCGATTCAGCAGCGACTTCACCACGACTCTACGCGCACGAGTCAGTCGAGTTTCCAGCGCCAAAGCCGACTGAATGTGGCTTTTTATACAGTTTTCTTAAACTTCTAGTTTCCAGTTTTCAAACCCACCTAGAGTCAACAGATCGGCGGCTGCGGCGCTGGAAACTTCCGACTCGAAAGCGCGCGGCCTCAAAGCAGGTCGAGACGCAATTGCGGACCGGAATTTAGCCCAAAGAAGCACAGCATTTATCATTTGATGAAACGCCACCGATTTCGCCGCGATAGCACCGCGCTCTACCACGAAAATTTACCGCAGTCTATCATTTGATGAAGCGTTTACGATTCCGCGACGACTTTCCTGATTATTTCGCAATCGTACTGGGTCTCTACCTCGAAGCTTGACGACTTCGCGTTTCCACCGCGGTTCTGTCGCGACTTTACAGCGACTGTGCAGCGATCAGTGTATCCATGGATGAAGTGACTTTAACTCTCCCGGGATAACGCCGCAGCTCTACTCTGACTCTGCCGCGAATTGTCCATTCAAGAAGCGTCCTCGTTTCTACCGCGCTAGCGTTGGGACTTCAACACGAGACTGCCGCATTTTTCCCTCCGACAAAACGTCCCCCGATTCCGCGACGACTCTGCCGCGATATCACCGATACTCAACCACGACTCTTCCGCAGGTTATCATCGAGCGAAGCGTGATCGATTTTGCCGCGATAGTGCCCCAACTCTACCTAGACTCCACGATTTATCATGCGATGGAATGTCCGTATTCGCGCTGTAATAGCACCGAGACTAGACCTCGATTCTGCCGCGCTTTAGAATTTGATGAGGCGTCTACCGCGCAATTCATCAATCGATGGAGCGTCTTCGTTTCTGCCGCGGTAGCACCCTGACTGCACCTCGACTGATCTAGCCCCGCCATTCGTCGTTTGATGAAGCGTTCTCAATTCTGCCGTAACTCTCCCGCGATGGTGCCGCCACTCAACTTCGAATCTCCCGCGATAGTCCGTGTGTTCGGCTAAACTACAAGCAGCGTAATTTGCCAAAATCGTGTTCGGAGGGGTTTCATGAGAAGTCAATAATTTGCAGTTCAACTGTATGTCTTTTAAAAGTGGCCTGTTTCGACAGGCAGCAAACCGAAAGGTCAAGTGCAATCATCACCCACGAAGTGCCAGCTATTGACAGCAGGCTGATAGAGTGGTTGTTATCCTATTGACAGCTTCTTGTTGACAACCGAACTAGGCGTGTTTGCCGCGCAAATCCTGCCTGTCATCCCGAAAGACCCTCCTGTTGCCTATCCTTACCCGTAAAATCGTATCGCATTTAGCGTCCTGTTTGACAAGCCGGACAGATCTGAGCGGACAACCTCAGTGGAACCCGCGCAATTTTTCGCTGCTACGCTTCGTCGTAAAGGCTATAAAACCGCGGAATCGTCATGGTTCCTACGCGTGCTGGTGTGAAGCGGCGGTTAGAGACAGTGAGAGAGCGCAGGACAGACGGAGGGAACAGAATCGCCCGCGCCGCTCGCTCCTTGGGTAGTGAGAATTACGACCATTTACAGAGGATACCATGCTCTAAATGCGGATCGATCCGCTACAAGATGTTTATCGACGAATCATATTGTTTCTTTCCATATTTCCAGAGGACGCATAGATAAGTGCGTCGGAACTAACAATAAGGTCTGAGGAATGATGCATACCTTCCACGACGCGCGACAGCGAGAACGCATATATATTTGCAATATCGATTCTCGGTAGATAAACATACAATGCTTTTCTGGGCCAAATTCCGGTCCGCAATTGCGTCTCGACACGCTCTGCGGCCGCACGCGCTAGACTCAGTCGAGTTTCCAGTGCCAAAGCTGACTCGATATGGCTTTTTTATACAGTTTTCTCCAATTTTGTTTGGTTTCCAGTTTCTAAAACCCGCCTAGAGTCAACAGATGGGCGGCTGCGGCGCTGGAAACTCTTCCAACTCTAAAGCGCGCGGCCGCAGAGCGTGTCGAGACGCAATGTCCGACCGGAATTCGGCCCAGAGAAGCGCAGTAGCCGACAAATGTTATGCACACACTAAGCTCTAGGTTTCGTTTATAGTTCCGCATATGAGCGACGCGGCAATGTGCTATCCTTTAATGTTGATTGGGTCGCGCCGCGTGATCAATATTACAGAAACGCAGTGTGACGCGGTGGAAGTATGAACGACCCCTAAGGCTAGGATCATGTGCACTTCCCGCGACAAACGACGGCGAATTTCAGGCTCATCGATCGATGAGAATGGTAAAGTTGCGCGGATTATCGCCAAAAGTATGATCCCGGCCTAACAATAAGTATGGTCTCTGGCGCTAGATATACCCTCCGTTTCGGATTAATATCTATTTCCGTTTCTCGTTTGCATCTGCGCGCTTACGCTGCGCCTCCTACTGTGCTTCTCTGGGCCAAATTCCGGTCCGCAGTCGCGCCTCGACACGCTTTGCGGTCGCACGAGCTTGAGTCGGTCGAGTTTCCAGCGCTAAACCCGACCACATGCATACTCTGTGTATCTTGAATTGCACAAAACACGTTCCGCCAATAGTCCTCTAATCGGCCGCCTAGTACCGCAGTGTACGTCCACGACGCGTTCTGGGCAGACCCGGGCGGCAGGGTGGGTGGCCGAAAGACGGCATTGACGAATCGATTGCTCTGCACACCGGGTGCACACCCGGGTCTGCCGAGAACGCGTCGTGGATGTACACTACGGTACTAGCGGGCCAATTAGAGGACTATTGGCGGGCCGTGTTTTGTGCAATTCAAGATAAACAGAGTATAGCTTTTTTATACAGTTTTCTTCAATTTTTTTTCAGTCTCCAGTTTCCAAAACCCACCTAGAGTCAACAGATGGGCGGCTGCGGCGCTGAAAACTCTTCCGTCTCGAAAGCGTGCGGCCGCAAAGCGTGTCGAGACGCAATAGCCGACCGGAATTTGGCCCAGAGAAGCACAGTACTCCCACACACTTTCTCTCTGTCTCTCCCTTCGCTCCGCACAAGCGCACATAAAAAACAGTAAATTTGGATCCGAAATAGAGTATACTGTGCTTCTCTGGGCCAAATTCCGATCCGCAATTGCGTCTCGACACGCTTTGCAGCCGCGAGCATTCGAGTCGGAAGAGTTTCCTGCGCCGCAGCCGCCGATCTGTTGACTCTAGGTGGGTTTTAGAAACTGGAAAGTAAACAAATGGGAGAAAACTGTATAGGAAGCCATATCGAGCGGGCGTTGGCGCTGGAAACTCGGCTAACTCGAGCGCGTGCGGCCGCAAAGCGTGTCGAGACGCAATTGCGGACCGGAATTTGGCCCAGATAAGCACAGTACACCGGCGGGACGTTGCGGAAATGGCATGGCGACTGTTACTAATGGGCACCTTCACTGTGCTGATGCACTCCAAAAGGAGCACTTGTCGCAGAAAAACGTAGCGGAAAGCCACAACGAGCCGACTAGCGCAGTGTGCCGTTGCGGAACCTACTTAATTGGAAATTTCCCATGTTCCACCAGTAGATCTTAGTTCCATCAGAGCAAAATAATGGCCAAATCCAAAACAGAGACCCAGGAACTATCTACTAGCCTGCAATATCGCGTCGCGTGAGTCATCACACATCTTCATATTATGGCCTGCCGCCAGTCTGTTGGTGGTCCCGCCACGATTCTCTAACGGCGTAGCCACGATGTCCGCTGGAAATCGACCCAGCTGAAACACATTTTACTATGCCAGCCTTCTTTCCGATTGCCGTAGATCATCCATTTCGGTGATTCCACGAATCCTTCAAACATCATTTTCACTTATTTCTAATCAAACTAGCCCACAATTTCATCAATCTGCCATTTGAAATCTTGTGCAATTTCGCGTATTGGTGCAATGTTTGCAATTGCACTAGACTCCTTCATTTGACGTCAGGCTATTCATCCTCCCTGATATGTCCCCCCCCCTTCATTCGGATTTTCCGATAGTTTTCTTGTTGATTCACGATCTGAAACACGATAGGACGTGTCCCCCGCTCCTCGTGTTGAATCTGGTTGGATTACCAGACTTCGGTCCTTTAATAACCTGCATATCCCAAAATTCCTCTCAAATTTGCCGTTATTTTTCATATTTTCATGGTATTTCCATATGAATTTGTACTTAATCTACCCAGTTGCACAATTTTCGATAGATAGTTACTTCCAAAGCTAATTTTAGTTTCAAAAAATTCATTCAACCTAAGTCACTCAATTTTTTTTTTCATTTCATTGGAATAACGTACTCAAAAAAATATTGACAAAATTTGAAGGAACTTTGCAATTCCTCTTGCAAGCAAAAACGACTGATCTGAAAATAAGGCAGTAGCGTGTTTATCTGGGCCAAATTCCGATTCGCAAGTGCGTCTCGGCACGCTTTGCGGCCGCACGCGCCTCGAGTCAGTCGGGTTTCCAGCGCTAAAGCCGACCAGATATGGCTTTTTATACAATTTTCTCCAATTTTTCTTAGTTTCCACTTTCCAAAGCCCTCCCAGAGTCAGCAGATCGGCGGCTGCGGCGCTGGAAGCTCTTCCGACTCGGTAGCGTGCGGTCGCAGAGCGTGTCGAGACGCAACGAGCGCAATTTGGCCCAGATAAGCACAGTATATATGCCTTTCAGAGTTGAGTGAGATTGCTCGCGGGCAGCGACGCAGTTTCGTAGCATCCCAGTATCCCTCATAAATGTGGCGCGATCAAGCTAGAGTTCTATCCTAGACGGGGGGCGGGTAGTGGGGCACCAAGATTTTTTTTCATGAAAAGGAAGAACATTCTTATTCAAGATGTCTGATGCTTCTCTTCTTCTTCTTCTTCTTCTGCAGCCTCAAAGTGGTTTTTGTCATAGGTTGAGGAACTGGGCGGCCTTCACAGGATTCGTCCAAATGTCCATTGTTGTTAAGGAGGTAGGTCTCTTCGGGCACATGAACAAGTGCGCCGTGTCGTGTGCGGGAGCACCACAGTCCGGGCATGCGTCTGGTCGGCTGCTGTCGATCTTGTTGACGTAAAGCCTAGTTTTGACTGCAGGTGGTCGCTGCGGCCATGCGAGGGATAACTGTTCAGTTTCATCGCGCGTAATGGAAAGCCGCTCCAATTGTGATAGCTTCGTGGCAAACGTCCTATATCGTCATACATCGGGTCGCGGCGACGAAATCCTATGTTTTACTGCATCGCTGCTTGAAGAGTGATTCTCAATGGTCGCTGGCCATCGCTCCATCGCGGCCACAATGGCAGCGATGGAGGGATTGCCAGCGAATGACACGTTTCGTCTAGTGAACGTTGACCCTTTAACCTGACAAGATCAGTATTTTCGAGTCGAAACGCGTTATTGATGAATACATTAATTTCATTGATTGATTGAATTTTATCATCCGTGGGCCTATGCACTATGAACAGAATCGCTGCCGCTGCTACATCGCTGCAGCAGCGGGTGCAAAATCGCTGCGATGCAGTCAAAACTAGGCTTAAGACATTAGCAGAATAGAGTGACCATAGCGCAGCGAGGCAAGAGCACATCTGGCTCGCCTGCCGAGTTCAGACTCGGACTCGCAAACCCGAGGCGGCACTTCTCCTAAGATAGGGTTCACAGCCGCCTTCTCCAGATATCCTCGAACAAACTGGGTGTGCTCCTCACGCAGAAGAAGCCTTTCCATGTTGGAGTTGGCCCATCTCTGTGCGCCAACTTTACGAGGAGCATCTGCGAACGGCGTCCTAATCGACCGCTCTCTAATGGGCTTCATAAATCTCTTTGTCGGATGATTCGGCTGTCTCAGAACATTAATATACATCTGCTGCGCCTGAAGTTCACAATGCTCCTTGACCGGCAATATGCAGGCCTCCGCGTGAAGATGTTCTATCGGGGAGCTCCCTGCACAACCGGTAGCAACCCTGAGCGCAGCATTCTGTACACGCTGCAGCTTATTCCAGCAGCTGTCAGACACCAGGAGCTGCCACAATGGTGCCGCATATTCCAGAGCCGGCTGAAGTATTGCTCTGTAGGTTCTCGAAATGGTCTCTCGGCTGCTTCCCCATGGTGTTCCTCCGAGAGCTCTCAAGATATTAAGCCTAGACTTGACGACTGTTTGCTTCTGTTCCGCGTTTTTGTAGAATTTCAGTGACGGATCAAGAATAAGGCCAAGCAGCTTGGGGAATTTTGCTGCTGGCAACCGGTCACCATCCCATTTGACATCTTCTTCTTCTTATCGGCCACAACAGAGCTTCTCCTCATAGGTGTAAAAAGGCAGCCACATCGCACGGGTTCTTCCACATATCCATAACTGTTAGAGAAGTCGGCCTCACAGGACATGAAAATAAATGAAATGAATCGTGCCCTGGATTGTGGCAGTCGGGACATTCGTCAGGGACATCTGGATGGGCACTGTGTTCCTTGGTGTTTGTTGTGAACACTGAAACAGAGGATTTTGCGGCAGAGACTGTGAGCATCATCTTATCGAGGAAGAGCTTCAACTCGACGAGATGGGCGCTGATCTTGTTAGCGGCTACCTGCAGGTGACGGTCCTGGCCCATGATGGTGATGTATTCGGCATACATAACAATCTTCACATCATTGGGAGGCTCGGGAATGTCCTCAAGATACAGGCTGAATAGGGCAGGGGACAACTTTCCGCCTTGCGGAACACCGGCTGCTATTGGAATGCTATCGGATACGTGATTCTGGAACAGAACCTGAGCCCGGCGGCCTTTCGTGAACGCTGCAATTCATCGCTTCTGCCATGATGATAACGACGACTTGAGCAGTTTCTCCGACAGCAGTCCCAAGTTAACAGAGTCAAACGCTTTGCTCAGGTCAAGGGCGACAGCCACCGTTCTCAGGGCTTTCTCATCTTGAACCCATCGACCGCAAAGCTCACGATCTCCAATAGAGCAGTAGTAGTAGAGTGAAGTTTCCTGAAACTATGCTGATGCTGCTGTCGCTCATTCTGATCAGCCAGGTCCCTCACCATCAACTTTTCAGCTAATTTGGCGAAGGCTAATTGGTCGAAAGCCTTTTGCCGTGCTTTGGGACTTGCCTGGCTTTGGCAACGGTTTCACATTGGATGTTTGATGCTGCTCTCAATAGTTGTTTTTGATGAAACTATAGAAATAATTCGATTGATAGCCTCACTAATGAATGGTTCATTTCATTTCTGCCTTGTACCTTGGGTGCTCCCCCCCCCCCCCGTCCTGGATAGTGCCCAAGCTAGTTGATCTTGGAGTTAATCTTCGAAATCGTCAAAAAAAAAGAGAACACTTTTCAAAAAATGAGTAGCAAGTTTTTAGCGTCCTTCAATTCTAATTTTTGCACATGACTGATTTTTATGCAATTCGGTTTTCTGCACGATTCTAAACTCACAAATTTGATTAATTACAGGAGCCGTCCGAGCCATTCTCTCTGGCAGCCGCGACGCAGCTGAGTGACACGCGTGAGAAGGTGAGTGTATTGAATATCGGAAGATACTACTTCACTTTTTCCAATCAGGTGTCGAAAATTTTTGGTTCCCCTCCAAACCTTGCGGATCCATCATTAGTGGAAAATTCTCTGACAGGGTTATTTGGCTTCATAACTAGCTCTCTAAATTTCTAGGTCCAACGTTTTCACGCCCCTCCCCTCATTTTTTCCCCAAAATTTTGATTTTCATCTTGAGTGATGTGAAAATTTCCGACATTTTCAAAGTCTTTGGTCCCTAAGGAGGGTAGAGGAGTGGGGGCGTAGCTAATTCTATATCTGGGAAAAGGGACTGATTGACTCTGGTTGCTCGGTATCGAATGACGCTATATTTCCGCTCGCTTCTCTCATCAACCCTAGCCCACGGCTACTCTGAGAGTTTCGGCCAAGAAGTCGCCCACCGGGCTCCGCAACGGCTCCTGATGGGTTATTTCTCGGTTCGCCGCAAAATAGCCGAGAAGTAGCGAGGAGTAACCAGAAATAGCCGAGACGCGGCTGGCGCACCGCCACGCGAAGTGGCCCGCGCCGCCTTGATAAGGGGCTTTCAGAGTGGCGTCGTCGCGAGATTCGCTGTCGCAGGGATTGTACAAAAGATGAGGAGTGCTGCGCAGCACTACGTAGCAATCCCTATGTTTCGTACAACCCCTGCTACGGCGAATTTCGCAGCGACGCCACTCCGAAAGCCCCTATACGCTACGCGGCCAGCGCACGGACTCGCGATGCGGCCTTCGTCGGCTCGCTGTGCCGCCAGCGGTTGAGAGGGGCCGAGCAAAGTCTAAGGGTTCCGGACGTTTCGGCCGAAATTGGGGTAGAGACTCAGATGAAGCTATCTCTTCTATGTGAGGAGCGGAAAACCTCAGATATGGTACAAATAGTATCTGTGACTAAAAAATGTAAAACATTTTTGGTATTTCTCAACTTGTTAAAATAGCTTCCCACCCTCTCTCTGCCAAGTCTGCGCTCTAGCCTTGCGGCCTAAACGTCCCACACCCGAGGTTCAAGTACCTCAAACCTAGGTACAGGGTTACAGGGTTGAGCAGGCCGTTGCACCGACTTTCGGCGGAGCGAAGACCCCCCCTTTTGACAGAAAATTTTCAAAATTATTACGATTTCTCTCTTGGATGAAAAATTGATTCAGCTTTTTCTTGAGTATGTGAATTCTCGTAATTCTCACGATTCATGGCGCGAGCGGCGCGCGCGATTCTGCTCCTTCCGTCTGTCATGCGCTCCCTCACTCTCTCAAACCTGCGCTGTGCACCAGCATGCGTAGGAACCATGAGAATTTCGCTGTTTTATAGCCTTTATGTGGCCTGGAGGGGCACTGTGGCATGATGCACTTGGCCACGCCCATTTCACCGTGCCGCACTAAATTTGAGCACCTACGCGGGGGTTTCCCTCCTCTGCCAAAATCAGGAGAGTCATTGCGGCACTGGGAATTGGGCGTGGCCAAGTGCGATACAACATGGCCCCCCAGGCGACATACCACCAATTTGTAAACAAAACCAACTTGTGGTAATCAAAGACAATTTTAGAAGGAAAGTCTCAGTTTTTCTCCAAAAATTGTACGTGCCTCCCCACCAAATTTTATTTTTTTCCGTAAACTTGGACTGGCGGCAGGCCATAATATGAAGATGTGTGATGACTCACGCGACGCGATATTGCAGGCTAGTAGTTCTTAGGTCTCTGTTTTGGATTTGGCCATTATTTTGCTCTGATGGAACTAAGATCTACTGGTGGAACATGGGAAATTTCCAATTAAGTAGGTTCCGCAACGGCACACTGCGCTGGTCGGCTCGTGGCTTTCCGCTACGTTTTTCTGTGACAAGTGCTCCTTTTGGAGTGCATCAGCACAGTGAAGGTGCCCATTAGTGACAGTCGCCATGCCATTTCCGCAACGTCCCGCCGGTGTACTGTGCTTATCTGGGCCAAATTCCGGTCCGCAATTGCGTCTCGACACGCTTTGCGGCCGCACGCGCTCGAGTTAGCCGAGTTTCCAGCGCCAACGCCGACTCGATATGGCTTCCTATACAGTTTTCTCCGATTTGTCTACTTTCCAGTTTCTAAAACCCACCTAGAGTCAACAGATCGGCGGCTGCGGCGCAGGAAACTTCCGACTCGAATGCGCGCGGCCGCAAAGCGTGTCGAGACGCAATTGCGGACCGGAATTTGGCCCAGAGAAGCACAGTATACTCTATTTCGGATCCAAATTTACTGTTTTTTTTATGTGCGCTTGTGCGGAGCGAAGGGAGAGACAGAGAGAAAGTGTGTGGGAGTACTGTGCTTCTCTGGGCCAAACTCCGGTCGGCTATTGCGTCTCGACACGCTTTGCGGCCGCACGCTTCCGAGACGGAAGAGTTTTCAGCGCCGCAGCCGCCCATCTGTAGACTCTAGGTGGGTTTTGGAAACTGGAAACTGAAAAAAATTGAAGAAAACTGGATAAAAAAAGCTATACTCTGTTTATCTTGAATTGCACAAAACACGGTCCGCCAATAGTCCTCTAATTGGCCCGCTAGTACCGTAGTGTACATCCACGACGCGTTCTCGGCAGACCCGGGTGTGCACCCGGTGTGCAGAGCAATCGATTCGTCAATGCCGTCTTTCGACCACCCACCCTGCCACCCGGGTCTGCCGAGAACGCGTCGTGGACGTACACTACGGTACTAGCGGGCCAATTAGAGGACTATTGGCGGACCGTGTTTCGTGCAATTCAAGATAAACAGAGTATACATGTAGTCGGGTTTGGCGCTGGAAACTCGACTGACTCAAGCTCGTGCGACCGCAAAGCGTGTCGAGACGCGATTGCGGACCGGAATTTGGCCCAGAGAAGCTCAGTAGGAGGCGCTGCGTAAGCGCGCAGATGCAAGCGAGAAACGGAAATAGATATTAATCCGAAACGGAGGGTATATCTAGCGCCAGAGACCATGCTTATTGTTAGGCCGGGATCATACTTTTGGCGATGATCCGCGCAACTTTACCATTCTCATCGATCGATGAGCCTGAAATTCGCCGTCGTTTGTCGCGGGAAGTGCACATGATCCTAGCCTTAGGGGTCGTTCATACTTCCACCGCGTCACACTGCGTTTCTGTAATATTGATCACGCGGCGCGACCCAATCAACATCAAAGGATAGCACATTGCCGCGCCGCTCGTATGCGGAACTATAAACGAAACCTAGAGCTTGGTGTGTGCATAACATTTGTCGGCTACTGCGCTTCTCTGGGCCAAATTCCGGTCGGCTATTGCGCCTCGACACGCTTTGTGGCCGCACGCTCCCGAGTCGGAAGAGCGTCCAGCGCCGCATCCGCCGATCTGTTGACTCTAGGTGGGTTTCGGAAACTGGAAACGGGGAAAAATAGAGAAAATTGTATGTCGAGTCGGCTTTGGCGCTGGAAACCCGACTGAATCGAGCGCGTGCGGCCGCAAAGCGTGTCGAGACGCAATCGCGGACCGGAGTTTGGCAAAGAGAAGCACAGTATGCCTTACCTGTAACGAACGAAACAAACACCCGCAGTCAGAGACAATCGGTGCTTAAGAGGGGGTTCGTGGCTCCATTGAACTCGGTCACAACGCGCCTCTGAACCCTGCCGGTGGGCCATGCGGTCTTGAATGGTCTAATCATGCCGGCATCCCATGGTCTCAACACGACTTTGCTTGCATCTGCGGGTCCCAGTAGTGGTTTTCTGCATTTGCGTATATCAACTCTACTTCTGGGGTGGCATGCATGAACGCTGCGAAGGTCAGGGAGCCGCTCCGCGTCTTATGCGCTCCGCGTCGAGCCACGGGACGGCCCGAAATGCACGGCGTATAGTGGTGTGTCTCGGACGTAAACGCACCTTCTACGACAAACTCTACGTCGAACTGCATTTTTTGCCACCCCTGTCGCTTTCTGGCGAAGAATGCTACCTGGCCTTGAGCTGTGGCTCACTACGCGCCGCGGTCGCGTCGCGGCGTTGCAATTACAGCACGCTTATACGTCGCCAAAGCTTTTCCATAGGGTTCTGTGTTCTAACCCGGATGGGATGAATAAAAACATGGCAGACAACAATGTACAGGTGTTCAGGCATGAAGACTACCGTCTACAAAGTCATTATTGGCAATCAACAATGGTTCTTACTTAAGTGATGGAGCACGGGTGCTAAATGTCTGGCAAAATGAAGGATCGTCATTATGATAATGGTTTCTGGTTTCTAACAGTCATCACTCTCTTCTTCTATTACTTTAGATGACTTTTTAATGTGAGACATTCCTCTTCCGTATTTCCTAGGCTCCAAGGCTGCCAACAGAGGATCCAGTTAGGGAGTTTCTAGGAAATGTTCGATTTGCGATATTGGTTTCTGGAAATGGGAAAATGTCGATCACTAAGCAGTTCGTATTTATATGCCCCAGAAATAAGCCTATCGTTATGAACTAAGGCCAAAACTACTCAACAATCGTTTTCCAGAGGAAAGATGGCAAAGAAACACCAGTTGTCATAGAAGAAATTGCAGCCGGTTGGCAGGATACACTCTTCACAAGGTCACACAAACATTTTGTATCAATGTTTGGGTGAAAAAAATTATCGAGATGACCTTTGGACCATGAAAGAGGAATAGTTCCGACAAAAAATTAGGACTTTTGAATTCTGAAGGTCTTGAAGCAGTGGTATCAAAGTGCGGAAAGGGTTCATATTAGGTCACGTATAGTTAGTTTCATTTTAACTCTAATCTAATAACGATTTCTTTGTGTCGCTTCTTTCCTCTATATATCTGGGAAATCGGTGATAATCAGCACTCTATACTCGCCATGCACGCTGCTCTGAATCATATGAAGTTGACAATACTTGAGGCGAGATGATTCCTTGTGTTTGTTACAACAGCCCAAATGATGGAAGGAAAGGAGAGCATATGAATGATTACGCACTCAGCTCCCACCCTGACATCCCTTTGAAACATAGGTAAGCGTGCTCTAATTGTGACGCCGCGACGCGACCGCGGCGCGTAGTGAGCCACAGCTCAAGGCCAGGTAGTATTCTTCCTTTCTGGCACCTTTTTTTCATCCAGTGCGTCTCAATAATTGTACGCAAAAGCGACTGGGATGACGGAAAATGCGCGCGTAGAGTTTGCAGTGGAAAGTGCAACTACATTCGCGATACGCTACTATATGCCATGTACTTCGGGACCCGTGACTCAACGCTGCGCGCATAGGACGCGGCGCGACTCCCTGACCTTCTTCGCATCTCGTTCATGCATTGCGCCCCCAGTGGACAGTAACTCGCATCCCATTTGTGTTCTACTCATTGTAAGTTGCCTCCCATTGCCATAATTTAGGATGTTCCTCATCAAGAGAGTGTTTGGAGTGGCCAGATATTTGAATCCCTTCAGTTGGCTCCGAAGTCACGAAAACCGCATAATCCATCGAGAAATCGAAATTCAGGAGGAGGACGACGAGGTATGACAGAGTTGCGGTTCAGGATGGAGGACAATCTGTATATTGATAAGGTCTTTCTAGGAGTCTGAAGCCTCCACGCAGTCATTCGTTTCGGATGAACAGCATGAGAAAGTTTGGGACGTACAGCCTGGAAAAGAGTTTGAGGAGGATACTGATCCTTCTCCTAATGGACAGGTAGGTGTGGAACAGATCCTTTCTGCAAATGGGACAAAACTGCTCCATAAGACAGTTTTTCCTATTTAGCAGGACGAGGAAATGTGTACGGAGGGCGAGTCAGAAGCAGAAGGGGCTTTAAACGAAAGCCACAACAACAACACGATGGATACAATTGATGAGGTAAAACTAGGTTTATACTTTCTTCGACAAGCCACGCGGCATATTGTTAATCATCTACGGCGACGGAAGTCGATACAGCTTGTCCACTTTGTAATGATCGAGCGGGCTGCTCATGAAATCACTCTGCGTCTCTACCATACATCCAGAGAACGCGGGAGTTAGGCCTATTTTAGACTTCCACCAGCGCGACGCGATTACTGTGCTTCTCTGGTCCAAATTCCGGTGCGCAATTGCGTCTCGACACGTTTTGCGGCCGCACGCGCTCGAGTTGGAAGAGTTTCCAGCGCCAAAGCCGACTCGATGTGACTTTCTTATACAGTTTTCTCCAATTTTTTTCTCGTTTTCAGTCTCCGAAACCCACCTAGAGTCAACAGATTGGAGGCTGCGGCGCTGGAAACTTTCCGACTCAAAAGCGCGTGGCCGCAAAACGTGTTGAGACGCAATTGCGGACCGGAATTCAGCCCAGAGAAGCACATTTCCCTTCATTGCATGCTACCACGCCTTAGAGCTTTGGGACTCATGAGACTATTCACCCCCTAAGGGATCGTTTGTACTTCCGCGGCCGAGCGGTGCGGCGAAGTGTATTTCTGTAATATTGATTACGCGGCGCGGCACGACTGATATTGTAAGATTGCATTTCTCCGCGCTGCTCGGCGACGGAGGCATAAGCGACCCCTAAGGGGGCGTGACGCTGACTACATACGGGAAGATGGCCCTTCTTGTGATCATCATTATGACGCGGTGCGTATCGCTTGTTCAATCTGAGACAGGAATGCCGTGATCGATGGGAAATGTTGTGACTCACGTGGTGAGGCAACGTCCGTATGTTGTGAGGGCGCGCGTTTACTCAAAATCGTGTTCATCGAGGGCACACGACTTGCTAGCCACTCATGCGCGGATGCGCTTGCTCTCGCGCACTCACGCCCGCTATCGCGCGCTTGCGCTCGAGTTCGCTCGCCTACGCTCAATTCGAGGGAGGATCATCCACTTTCAAACCATTTACTTTATCCCTCGAACAATAAAAGTCATACCCACCTCAAGACCGATGCCCTCGTGTGTAATAGGCCTACCAAGGTCATCACATCCGTGGTAACTGTGCCGCAAACGAGTCGATTCGAGTGGTTAATCACCAGATTACATTTTCCATAGAATCGACTCGAGTCAGAATGCATTTTCCGGTGTCTTTGTGCCTTTATGGGCACCCATCAGCGCTGCAGAGCGCTGAGAAGCGCTGGATAGCGAGAGCGCGCGTACTCACAACGTATAGACGCTGCCTGAGGAAGGACCAGCCAGGTCATTGCACCAAGCTGGTTCGAATCAGGCTATGGCGCAAGGTGTGTTGGGTTACAGAGAGGGGGTCGGGCCCTCGACCAAGAACCAAGATGGGCTCACATCAAGGGGGGGGGAGGTAGTATTGAGAATCATAATGTTGGTTTAGTGTAGAAGCCGTATTTTAGCTGTCCGAGAAACTGCTCAAGTCGACGTTACCATCATGGCAGAAGCGATGAATTGCAACGTTCACGAAAGGTCGCCGGGCTAAGGTTCTGTTCCAGAATCACTTATCCGATAGCATTCCAATAGCAGCCGGTGTTCCGCAAGGCGGAAAGTTGTCCCCTGCCCTATTCAGCCTGTATCTTGAGGACATTCCCGAGCCTCCCAATGATGTGAAGATTGTTACAGGCCATAAAACGGCCAATGTCTCACCGTCGACTGCGTACCACGCGCTGCGCGACCGCACGTGCGTCGGAAGCAGACGAGTTTTGGCCGCCGAGCGACCAGTTTCGGCCGCCGCGCGTCGGCCGAAACGTCGCGCGGCGGCCAAAACTCGTCGCGCGGCGGCCAAAACCCGTCTGCTTCCGACGCGCGTGCGGTCGCGCAGCGCGTGTTACGCAGTCGACGGTGAGACATTGGCCGTTTTATGGCCTGTATGTATGCCGAAGACATCACCATCATGGGCCAGGACCGTCACCTGCAGGTAGCCGCTAACAAGATCAGCGCCCATCTCGTCGAGTTGAAGCTCTTCTTCGATAATATGATACTCACAGTCTCCGCTGCAAAATCTTCTGTTTCAGTGTTCACAACAAACACCGAGGAACACAGTGCCCACCCAGATGCCAAATGGGATGGTGACCTGTTACCAGCAGCAAAATTCCCCAAGCTGCTTGGCCTTATTCTTGATCCGTCACTGAAATTCCACAAAAACGCGGAACAGAAGCAAACAGTCGTCAAGTCTTAGCTTAATATCTGGAGAGCTCTCGGAGGAACATCATGGGGAAGCAGCCGAGAGACCATTTCGAGAACCTACAGAGCAATACTTCAGCCGGCTCTGGAATATGCGGCACCAGTGAGGCAGCTCCTGGTGTCTGACAGCTGCTGGAATAAGCTGCAGCGTGTGCAGAATGCTGCGCTCAGGATTGCTACCGGTTGTGCAGGGAGCTCCCCGATAGAACATCTTCACGCGGAGGCCTGCATATTGCCGGTCAAGGAGCATTGTGAACTCCAGGCGCAGCAGATGTATATCAATGTTCTGAGACAGCCGAATCATCCGGCAAAGAGAATAATGAAGCCCATTAGAGAGAGGTCGTTTAGGACGCCGTTCGCAGATGCTCCTCGTAAAGTTGATGCATAGAGATGGGCCAACTCCAACAAGGGAAGGCTTCGTCTTCTGCGTGAGGAGCACACCCAGTTTGTTCGAGGATATCTGGAGAAGGCGGCTGTGAACCCTATCTTAGGAGCAGTGCCGCCTCGGGTTTTGCGAGTCCGAGTCTCAACTCGGCAGGCGAGCCAGATGTGCTCTTGCCTCGCTGCGCTGTGGTCATTCTATTCTGCTCATGTCTTACGTCAACAAGATCGACAGCAGCCGACCAGACGCATGCCCGGACCGTGGTGCTCCCGGATACGACACAGCGCACTTGTTCATGTGCCCGAAGAGACCTACCTCTTCAACCACAATGGACATTTGGACGAATCCTGTGAAGGCCGCCCGGTTCCTCAACCTATGACAAAAAAACCACTTTGAGACTGCAGAAGAAGAGGAAGAAGAAGGGTCGTTCACTTCTACAGGCACTAATATGGATTTCCAAGCGATTTATGTAGGTTTCATAAGCTCGATCCCGCCAAAGGCCTAGGTTTTCGCAAGGTTGAGAAACGATGGATAGCTGACGAATTTGGAAGAGTGTTGTTCACTGCGGTATCTCTTGAAATTCCGTCCACGATTAAAGCATTTTTAGGCAACGTACAAGATGCCTGAGGTTGGGTGTTTTCCGATGCTCTGAGGGCACACTGGTGAAGTCTAGGGTGCGAAAACAACTTTTTGGATATGACTGTCCATATCTGAAAACGCAGCCAGAATTTCATGGACGCAATTTTAAGCCGAAGGGCGCTACGCTACACTGGATGGTGTCTTCGGAAAATATGTTCAGTAATGTATCGAAAAGCTTACGAATATTTTTCAAAATTGTCAGAGGGTCGTTTCTTCGTTACAGCAACGTGCGAAAAAGTTTGTCCGTTACCCAAATGAGTGAAGAATTTTTTTAGGATCATTTAAAACGGCTTCTAGAAAGTAATTTTCAAGGTTGATACGACAGACTGTATCACATCTAAAAATTAGATTATAACGGCCGTTTCGAACAATCTAAGAAGACTTATTCTCTTATTTATTTTGGTCTCGGACCAACTTTTCCGCACTCTTCTACAACGCAAAAACCCCTATTAACAGTTTTCAAAAGAAATTAATGTTAATTATTTCATTATAATCCTGGACTTGGATATTTTTCGAGGGCCCCGTCTAGTGTAGTGCTCTTCGGCTTCAAGCTGCGTCCGCGAAGCCTTGGCTACGTTTTCGGATACAGATAGCCATATTCTAGATGTAGCTCACGTACCATTGTGCCCTCAAGGCATTAAGAACGACTCCAGCCGTAAAGGGTAGAGCTCTTCAGCTTGTTGCAGCTGTGTCCGTTAGATGTTTTCTACATCATGCAACAATTGAGGGTATCTAACGAAGATTTGAAGACCTCCCTCCCTTGGTCCTTGGTCGTGGTCAATATCTCATAACAGGGGGGGGGGGCGAAGAAATTACGGGATATGGGGTGGTCGGACCAAAGTTGATCTGTATCACACCTCGAACCGTAGCCTGTGATTAAGTCTTTATTACATATGGGACAGAAGCGCTCAATAAGGCCATTTTTCCTATTTAGGATGGCGAGGAAATGTGCGCGGAAGGCGATTCGGCAGCAGGTTTTTTAAACGAAGATCACAACAACACGAACGGTGAGGTAAGGCATGCTTTACACTTCCTTCGACGAGCCACGAGACATAATGTTCACCTTGCAAGGCGATGAAAGGTTGATACAGCTTATGAACTTTGTATCGATCAAGTGGGCTGTCCGAGAGCACAGAGAAACCGCGAATTTGCTCTGCATCTCTACCATACATCCATAAAAAACCGGAGTACGGCCTATTTCAGACTTCCATCGCTGCGCGACGCGACTAGTTGCTATCTGTGGGCTTCGATCGAAAACGCGCCGCGGTCGGACTCTGAAAACACCCTAAGGCCTAGTGCATACTTCCCGCGACGCACGTCAGCGATAGTGCATATCAGTAATAACGATTTCCGGTCGATTTGTAGAGCAAACCCTCACGCCGCCCGTCGCGGTAAGTATGCACGAGGCGCAAGCGGCCTGTCGCTTGGGGGGCTGAGTAAATGCTGGGAAGTGCCCCCTACTCATGATCCTCATCATGATGCGTGCATATCGCTTGTTCAACCTGAGCCAGGAATGCTTCGATCGAAGAGAAATGATTTGACACCCGTGGTGAGGCAGGACCAGCCAGATCATTGCACTGAGCTGGTTGGAATTGAGTCTGTTGTATGGCGAGAGGCGACTGTCGGGAATGATGCCTACAGAAGACTTGGTTTTAGAGTCCGTTGAAGGGGTTTTCAGAGTGGCAGCGACCGGCGAGTGGTTGCCGAGCGTTAAAGGGCTTGCAGAGTTCAAGTCGCAGCATTGCTTGCAGCGACGAACCGTGCGTCACTGCTAGCGAGAGACAAGCGACGCCGCGACGATAATGTTTCACAACATTTTGCTGCTGCGTCAAGGTTGACGCTCGTCGACCACTCGCCGGTCTCTGCAACTCTGCAGACCCCTTCAGCCTTGATGCGGCGACAAAAAGTGTTTGAAACATAATCGTCGCGGCGTTGGCTGCCGTTTGCTGGGAATCACGGGGCCGTCACGGCGGTAAACCCTCTGGAGTGCCTCCCAGTCGCACTTCACCCTGCGCCGGTTGCTCCCTTCGCCGAATGTAACCCGTGTTGTATCACCCAGCGCTGTTCGTCGCTGCGAGCAACACCGCGACCTGAACTCTGCAAGCTCCTTTGGTATGACACGTCAGCCACCGACGAGCAGTGATTTCGGTCATCACAAGAGACCTGCAGAGTTGAGGTCGCGGCGCTGCTCGCACGAACAGAGCTGGGAGACGCAATATTGAATACATTCGGCGACGAGAGCGATTATCGACGCGGCGTGAAGGGCGACGGGGGGGGGGCGCTGCAGTGTTCTGATGCCGCGACGGCCTTGCGTCAGTGCCAGTGGGGCGGGGGGTTGTAAGGGGGTCTGCAGAGTTGCAGCGATCGGCGAGTGGTCGTCGAGCGTTAGTCTTGACGCGGTGAAAGAAATATTCCCGAAAATTTTCGTCGCTCGCTGACAATTACGCAGGGCCGTCGCGGCGTCAAAACACTCTGCGGTGCCCCCTCTTCGCCTTTCACGCCGCGTCGGTCGCCCTCGTCAGCGAAGTTGATCGATATTGCATTACCCAGTGCTGTTCGTCGCTGTGAGCAACGCCGCGACTTGAACTCTGCGGACCCCTATATTTTTGACACGCGCGACGCGTCATGTCTGAGTTTACTCATAACGTCGGTTTTTTTATTAGACCAGACCAGCGACGAAACGGGAGGTATGAGCTGAGACTGAACTGCACCCAGAAAGAGGGAGTCTGCGGAGTCTTACCAACCGTCCAGTGGCTAGCCCTTACTTAGTCACCGTTACGCTATCAGTAATCGTTGCAGGACACTATGTGATTTCCTATCAGTCTGGTTTGTAGTCCGTCGTGATGCTCCGGTGCGGCGGAGGACAACTGCTCCTACTTAACAGCGCTTGATTTTGAAGTACTCCACTTACGATAGCCTCATGGCAGAAGTCTGCGATCGCGGCTAGCTGTAGATAAATACTTTTACCGCGTGACTGCTGCCGAAGCGATCAATAAGCGCGCTTTTGATTGCTGCATCGCTTCTAATCTGGCAGCGATTTTGAGTACTTATCAGCTGTCATCAACTGGCCCATTTGGGCAGTAGCAAGGAAACTATTATCCGGACATACAAAGCCATACTTCAACCCGCTTTGGAGTACGCTGCACCGGTGTGGCAGCACTTGGTATCAGAAACCTCCTGGACCAAGATGCAGTGTGTACAGAATGCCGCACTTCTTATAGCTACCGGATGTGCAAGAAGTTCCCCAGTCGAGCACTTGCAAGCGGAGACACGATTATTACCAGTAAAGGAGCACTGTCAGCTTTAGGCCCAACAATTCTTCATCAATATCGTAAAACAATCCAACCACCCCTTATGGAGAGTGCTGAACCCCGTCAGGGAGAGAGACATCAGAAAGCCATTTGCCGATGCTCCAAGCAAAGTCCATCTGCAAAGATGGCACGATTCACAGCAAGAACGACTCCGTCTGTTGCGCGAGGAGCACACACAGTTCGTACGGTGTGATCCGGAAAAGGCTACGGTAAATCCCATCCTGGGAGTGGTGCCGCCCCAGGTCTGCACATCCGAGTTGAGACTCGGAAGGAGGGCCAGATGCACCCTGGCTTCTGGCTGTGGTCATTCTACCATGCTTATGACCTACGTTAGCAAGATTGACATCAGCGAATTGGACGATTGCCCAGACTGTGGATGCCACTGCCATGATACGGCACATGTGTTTAATTGTCCAGAGAGACCAACCACGCTGACCACAATGGACCTATGGACGAATCCATTACTGGTCGCCCAGTTCCTCAACCTATGACAGTACCCTCGACGTGGCTGCAAAGATGAAGAAGAAGAACGGTTGTGTGCGACGCGACCCCGCCCAGCCTGCTGCACCAGGGTCGAGCGAGCAGCTGTGTCTGATATTGGCGCAGCTACGATCCCGTCCTCGTTCACCGAAGGAATAGTGGGAAGTCCTAAAAGCCACCTCACGCATTTTCTTTATTTTGTGTGGAAGCTCAAACGATCCTTACCAAAGAATTTTCGTCTTTGCCCAAGGATTTCCACGGCCATCCTCCACCACCCGATATGGCGTCACCAGGGGCGCCGAACCTCCCCGAAGTACGACCCCCTGGTGGGTTTTCGTAAAACTCTTAAAATTTTCGCGACCCCCCCCCAAATGAACACTTTTCCGACAATTTCGAGACACAAAAAGTTGGAAAAAATTAATTTAGCCATTCAAACGCATTGTTTGATCTAGTTCGAATTGGAGCGAATTACGTTAGCAAGCCACATTAAACCTACCGTAACCTAGATATTTACAAAATCGAGCAAATTCATTTTTGAACTGATATTTTTATGACACCGTCCCCTCCGTTGCGCCCAAGCGCAACCCCGCTGGACCCTGGGCGCGACACAACCTCGCTTAACCCTGCCCTGCGCTGGGGAACGAACACCAGGTTCTCAACTCTGCGTGCCACTAATGAGTTCCGTTTGGAGGCGAAGGGGTCAGCTAGCATGTTGTTTGCTCGTAATGGTGATGATTTTCATTTCAACAACGGTGTCATCCACGAAAAAGTCTTGAAACCACGTTATTCGACATCGTTTATTTGTTTTGGAATTATGGCACTGATGATATGGGACCTCTAATCATTTACTGATTTTTGCTGTGGTCAGGCAATGTTTTCTTTTTCAATTTTCAACGAATTGCAAAACTAACGGGTTAGCGCTGGTTTCTCCCGAAAATTTGCGATTAGCGCTCAATTCTATTTTCCATTAACGCACATCCCTGGTGTCATCCAACGCTCATGAGCGCGCCTCTTTGTTGTGCGCGACTCACTCTGTCATGGGGAGATGATAACGAAATGAAAATCATCTAGAAACTTGATGCTTCTTTCTCGAAGCAGGCGTCAGCGAGAGAGAGAGAGAGCGTCCGGGAGCGAGCTCGAGCGCGCGAGAGCAAGTGTGGGCGCACGAGAGCGTGCTAGAAAATTGTGTGCCCTTGGTGACTATCCATTTTGCGTAGGGCAGCGTCTTTCTTGTCGCGAGAAGTGGACGCTGGCTTACGCAAAATCGATTATCATCAAGGACACACAATTTTCTAGGCGCTCATGCGCGCTTACGTTTGCTCACGCTCTTTTCGAGAGAGAAGCAACAAATTTCAAATTTACGGCTTTATTTGAAGGGCATCAGGCATAAATCTACCTCCAAGACTTATGCCTTCTTATCCCATAGTCTCACCACAGCTATCAGGAGCTGTATGCACATCTCTCCCCGAGCGTCCCCGCGGAGGCCATCTGTGACTGGTCATCAGACGAAATTAACACTTAAGAGACCGCCTGCTCCACGGCGAATTTCCACAGCGGACCGGTGCGCTCCACGGCTAATCGTTTCCGTGGGTGCGCAGTGTGGACACGCGGTCCGCTGGGAACCATTTTGATCGGAGCAGACTTTCTTACTTAGACAACCAATATTCCTTTTCCACCCCACCTGAGAGTATGTCGCTCCACAGAAATCTGGAGTGAGGCCATGGTGAAGCAATGATCCACCGCTTTTTCGCGGACCTGCTTTTTTTTTTGGAAGTTATTTCAGCTTCACATGCACAAGGCTGATAACGAAATAAGCGTTGGTTGTCGACTTCTAGAATTTTCTTCAGGTTACAGCTTGTGGTTGGGATCGGGGATGAGCGGAGTTCCGCGTTTCGCGTTCCGAAATCCGCAGTTTCGCGCAGTTTTGGCATTACGCATTCCGAAAACCGCAGAAAACGCCGCGGAATGCGAAAATATTGGTAATATGGGACGTAAGAAAGCACTAGATGGTCTCTGAATTTTCCCGCGTTTCGCGTTCCGAAATCTCATTTCCGCGCATTTTCAGGCGTTTCGCGCCCGATTTCCGAAGCCCGAGAGAAATTTTTTGTTCCGAAACCCGAAAACCGATTTCCGAAATTTCCTATTTTTTCCCGCTCATCCCTGGTTAGGATTGAGCCGTGCTAGGCGGACCCAGAGTATTGAAAATTTGAAAAAATAAACAAACGTCTCCTTTGTAATGCCCTAATAAACCTCATATAGAAATTTTGAGGGACTCACACACTTTGATCTACCAAGTTGTTTGATGCGACCAACAAAAATTTTATCAGAATTTCAAAATGGGGATCAGATTCATGATCAGCACCCCATCTCCCCAATGACCACGTGAGCGAAGTCGCACCAAAACCTGAATCGTTAACAAACGGATAACGAACGACAGACGCCAGCGAAGCTTTAGAAAACTGTGAAATATACACCACTTCATTGTTCAGCGCCTCCAAATATACCCCGTAGTAAATTTCAATGAAATCTTAAGCACTGAACTACTTCTAGGTTTTCACCCCTTTCCCCTCAAGTTACCTTCCACTCGAAATTTAGCGAAATTTTAAACAAAGTTGACCGATGGCTATACCGCATTCGATAGAAATTTCATTGGAAATTGAAAAGTAAAAACCAGAACTTTGTGCAGCAACTCGAATAACCCTCGAGGTCAAGGCAGGAAAATTTGAAATGATGACCTACTACAGTTATCTCAAATGGGTGGCACTACTATTTCGACAATCAACTGTAGAACATCAGTTCCGTGCTAAGCATCATTCACAATCCTTCTTAGCCGGCTTTAGAACGATTTCTTTCCGGCCAAAGAAGCTCGAAAAATCGAAAAGTGTCATTTTCGGAATGCTTGTAAAATTACTAGGAACACTCAAAATGCTTGACCACTGTGAGTGTAAACAGGTTACATTATGAAGAACCTATCCGTAATCAAGAAAGACTCCACGCCATAGAAATGTAAAAAATATTAAAAGTTTTATGGCGTGGGTGCGCAGTGTGGACACGCGGTCTCTTAAGTGTTAACCAATCATGGATGGCCTCGCGGGGACGGGGACGCTCGGGGAGAGATGTGCCCAGACGTGGTAAATGAGCAGCCAATGAGTGGATCCAAGTGATTGATCACCAGGCCAAGCGTTATAAATCGAATCAAGACGGGGCGGGAGGTGATTGCTCCTATCCACTTCCTCTTTGGGCGTCCACCAAAGTCTAGGGGATCTTCGGAAATCACTAAACAGCTTGAGCTCACTTTCTCGCCACGTATAGACGCTGCCTAATCGCGCGTTCTCGGAAAGAGTGGACGCTGCCTCTCAACCCCCCCCCCCCCGCTTAGAACGATGTCAATTGGCCGTTGGAGGAGCCAACCTCAGCACCTACTTCGAACCTTGCGCGACTGGCTACCGTCAGAGTTCGGGAGCGTTGCGGAGCGCGCAACAGCGAGAGCGCGCGTCCTCGCTGCGTATGGACGCTGCCGGAGAGTTAGTAACCTTTATGTACTCCCACCTCCACCAGTATCTGTTCCAAGCCAGTCAGACAAGTATCTGTTTAGGTCGAAGAACTGAGCATATCTGGTCACTGTGAAAACCACTTCTTCGAAACCCCCATGCAGACTGGACACAAAGAGCTCTTCCAAGAAACGGCAGATGTTCTGGGGTTTGTTCTTTTTTTATATCATAGTTTTCGCAACTAATCAAAAGATTTATGAAGTTGCAGTGATGGCGTCATGCAGAAGGATGATATACCCTGCGAGGAACCCTCTTGTTCGCCGATATTACCGGTAATTTCAGAGTGCATCAACATAACTAGGGGGAAATGTTGGCGTTGAAAAATGCGGTTTTTTCAGACAAAAGAAAACAAAAAAGTAAGCACTGGAAATGGACTTTCTATGCCAGTATCTGAAGGAATGAAAAAATTCGCTGTTTGAAACTTACGCTCTTTTCATACTTTGGCCGCGAGCTGCGGCGGAATCAGGTTTTGGAGTGTTACGTGACTGAGTGGACGTTTTTTGATGACGAGATTTTCCTCGATTAAAGCCTATCTCGAATTTCCTAATAATAAATTTTTTTCAAAAGAATTATTTCTATGAATTGTCTGAATCAAAGATCGTGTTCTAAAAACGCTTCCTGGCTCTTGAATTACATTAAAAATAGTTTGAGAAATTAGTAGTATGTCAGAGGAAGCTGCTATAATTTTTTAGGCTCCAGTTGACGAAGAACTTCCAGCCGCAAGTAATCTGGACGATCCTGCATCTGAGCCTAACATGATACTTCAAGTTGCTAGTAATCTGGTTGAGCTGGAGTCTGTGACCAATATGAAAAAGTGACATATGTTCTGTTTTTCCCTTCAGAAGAGAAGGAAGCCTTGAATTTCAAAAAAAACTTGTTCCAGAACGGAGGCCGAAACAGAGGGAAATGAGGGTAGCAGCAGCAGCAGCATCCAACATCATGGTGAGTTCCTGTCCGATTAGGATCACCCTTATCCAGCATATGGACCCCTTCATCGAAAACGGTTGAATAGGAGACAGCCTGTTAACAACTCGATTCAGTGCCTGCTGTCGCGTTGCGGCCATAGCTGGTCACTGAATCACGGTCAGAGATTGCCGCGATGCTACTGCCCTCTATGAATGGAGCTGTCGTCACTCCGTTTCGCTTCAGGTGGAAGGATCGAGGTGGAGAGAGCGGAAACATGGCTATCTGGCTAAAAGACATATAGTTAGTTAGGTCCGTGGCTTGTTTCTTCAAGAAAAAAAAAACATTTAAATGTCATCCGCGGCTGGTGAGAGCTGTTACGTGCGCCGGCCCACTAATCGATTCACATCGATAGAAAAGCGCAGTTGATTGGCTTATACCGCCAGCCGCGGGTGAGATTTAGATGTTTTTCAAAGAGGAAACAAGCCAACGGACCTAAGTGTATGTCTGGGTATTTACTGGACAACAGAAGGAACCACTCTCATTCCGGAGTGAAATTTGCTGCTGTTGATCGCGTGCGTGTGCGCGCGTATGCTGCGTTTCCTTCTCATCAGCGTTGTGTCGCTCCGCACACACACGCGAAGAAACAGACTAAATTTGTGCCCGAAATAGAGGATACTATAGCAGTCAGGCTAAGGACTCTAGTACGTTACACAGGAGAGCTAGAGCTGCTGCTCAGAAATCATTGCGGCCTCCTCCCCTTTCCTTCCGAAGTGGGTCGTAAGTGTGTAACTCACCTCATGTATGAGCGAGAATTTCACTGAAAAATTCTTCATTTACGAAAAAAAAATTGAAACAAATTACAGGTTAAAAAGTTCGACTGCTATCTTTTTATAGCAATATTTTACTGCTCTTTTTGGACCGAAAGGGGAAGCGCGGCCCCCCTCTCCCACTGGAACCAAGCTGCGGCCCCCATCGTTAACTTTTACGAGGATGATTTTCCCTGATGCAGGCAGTAGCTGTGAAGTAGGATGTTGCAACACCACCCAATAAGACGAGAAATGCCGTACAACAGGCTTTGTTTCCTTGGAGAAAGACTGGACAGGTCTTTCGGGGTGACAGTCAGCTCTCTTGCGGCAAACACGTCTAGCTCGGTTGTCAACAGAAAGCAGTCCGTGAGATGACGTCCTGTCTACCTGCTGTTGCCAGTTGAGACTTCCTGAGTTATTCTTGGCTATTTTAATCAGTGTACAGACCGCACAAGTTCCATTCCTCTACTGTCAACAGTGGGATGATTCTGCAAGATCTGTAATCACAGGAAAAAATGAGTTACACATTCGGCATTAATCCCAGTGATATGGCGGGTGTAGCCGCGAAATAGATGGCTGCGGACCACTCCAGTCGCGTGCGCCGGCCGATTACCACATTTCTCGTGGCCGCACACGACGCAGCGCAGGCTGTTGAGGTGTCCGCAGCCGTCTGTTTCGTGGCTACCCAATATACTTGTCCCAGATGGAATTTATTTCGAATATCCGACTTTTCGACTATAGTCGGATATTACACATTTTCGAATATTCGACTTTTCGACTGTAGCCGGATATCACACCTTTTCGAATATTCGACTTTTCGACTGTAGTCGGATATCGCACTTTTTCGAATATTCAACTTTTCGACTGTAGTCGGATATCGCACTTTTTCGAATATTCGACTTTTCGAATAAAAAGTCGACTTTTTTATCCGACTGAAACAGTCGGATATTCGTCCGATTATTCGATTCGGAACATGTAAACTATGCAGTATACTTGTTCCAGATGGAATTTATTTCGAATATCCGACTTTTCGACTATAGTCGGATATTACACATTTTCGAATATTCGACTTTTCGACTGTAGCCGGATATCGCCCTTTTTCGAATATTCGACTTTTCAACTGTAGTCGGATATCGCACTTTTTCGAATATTCGACTTTTCGAGTGTAGTCGGATATCGCACTTTTTCGAATATTCGACTTTTCGAATAAAAAGTCGACTTTTTTATCCGACTGAAACAGTCGGATATTCGTCCGATTATTCGATTCGGAACATGTAAACTATGCAGTATACTTGTTCCAGATGGAATTTATTTCGAATATCCGACTTTTCGACTAAAGTCGGATATTTCACATTTTCGAATATTCGACTTTTCGACTGTAGTCGGATATCACACCTTTTCGAATATTCGACTTTTCGACTGTAGTCGGATATCGCCCTTTTTCGAATATTCGACTTTTCGACTGTAGTCGGATATCGCACTTTTTCGAATATTCGACTTTTCGACTGTAGTCGGATATCGCACTTTTTCGAATAACCGACTTGTCGAATAAAAAGTCGACTTTTTTATCCGACTGAAACAGTCGGATACTCATCCGATTATTCGATTCGGAACAAGTATACTACCCAACAATACCATGCGTTCCACATTGAAGATTGGTGCTAACTCCTTGCACCTATGGCACCGAATTTGCGCCAACCTTCGATGGTCAACGCAAAGTATCACTACGACCCACGCCAACTGTATGGCTTGTTGAGCCAGTACACGAAAAGGGAGGAGTCGCGAAATACTCTGGTCCTCCTCAAGAGACCATAGACGTGAGCGCAGCGGACTTAGTCTGCGCGCTGCGTCTACTCGTCTGCGACACCTCCCCTTTTCGTGTATTGGGTTCGCAAGCCGCCTCGCCTAACGATTAAGCGGTTCCTATTCAGACTCTAATGCCGCAACTTCTTCTGAGCCTTCTAATAATGATGTGGTCTACGTGACACCCAATTTTGTTGGTGTTTTCGGGAAGCCGAACGTGTAGGTGTATTTGTGTTTTTCTTTTCGTTTCGACCATTTCTGACTCTGTATTTTCTAGCCGCGAAGCCGAGTCAGCAAGGAAAAGGAAAGCTCCAAGTTTTATGGATTATGATCCTGCTTTTGGCTTCGAATGTAATCCCAGTTTCCAATTTCGGAGTCTGTTTGAAGTTTAAGACTTAAGAGGTTTATTTTTTCACGCTCGAACCTTATCCAGTAAAGTTACTTTGGTGCGCTGGACTTGCATATGTAGTCTGTTTTCAGGTTTTCGGATTGAGTAACTGTCTTTATCGGAGCGAAATTCCGGTCCGCAGCTGGAGACAGCCGCTGTTGCAGCTCGAAGATAATTGTGCTCTTACTCAAAGGTCCAGGCACGATTATCCTCGAGCTGCTACAGCGATTGTCTGCAAGTGCAGATCAGAATTTCGTATCGATATAGACAGTAGG